>BMAV01012724.1:0-24156 GCA_019973955.1 Trichonephila inaurata madagascariensis
CACGTGTTGTATTAGGCTTAACTTTTCAACTTGGGTGTTTTTTTTCCTCCTATCATGTCGAAAATTTCTGCTGTACGGAGAAGGTTGGATCCATAAAGCATTACTAACCCTAATTAGCTGGTCTAATTCAGCGACAGCTTTAGAAATCATAATAGGTCTCCAGTTTAGTCCAAAGACTTTTTTGTATCTACTTTTGTTTTGTCTTAGGAATTCCAATTTCTTCCTGCTTTAGCACTGTAGGTTCTAGTACTTCTTCACTTTTATTTTATTTTACTATATATATTGCAATATTCTTTAACACGAAATTCTTAAATTCTTTTAACAAGGAAAAAATATTTCAGTTCCCTGAAATTCGTATTAAATGATATTCATTATATTTAAGTCCAGAAGTAAATGTCAACTTTTCAAGTGTTGTTCCTTAGATTGAGATGTTTTTTTTTTTTTTAATTTGATGTACTACACTTATAATGTCTTATATACTTAGTTTCCTACAAGTTTGTAAGCGTGCCAAAAGTAACTTACTCATTTACTAAACTTTAATTTAATGTCGGGGAGACATAGGCAAGTTGATGATCATTTAAAACGTTTTATTACGTTTTACGTAAATTATTTCCTCTTGCATGTATTATTAAAATTGATATTGATTCTATTATATCAAGTAGTCTATATTTGTATTTTTATATGATGAGCATGTTTTCTTATTTTTACTCTTCATAAAATTACTACAAAAATATCATCTGACCACATTCATTTTTGTTGTTAAGGTATTAAGCAATACATGCATTTTATTAATTGTGATGTAGTTTTGATAATAAAAGGTTTTTTGTGTTGAAATTTTCATTTCAGGCTAAGCTATAATTTTACTAAAAAATAGCTTTAATATTACAACAAAAATAGTACACTAAGTTCCCTTTTCAGATTTTAATTATCTGTCTTGTTACCATTTATGTTATTGGCAATATTGTACGCAATCCTTTTATAGAGGGTTGAAATAGATACCATCTCTTGCAACACATTGCACTTTACTTTTGGTTTGACCATACCAAAAACATGAACTTCAATTTTCCTGCAGCCAAATCATATTTGATCAATACTGAGAGATTGCAAGGGTTTATTTCATTTTTTTTCAATAAATGAACTATATTCCAATGGAAACTTTTTGAATTGTTGACACCACAGTATTTTTGTTTATAATGTCGTGTAATGGAGGATCAGCCATGGAGCTGGCCAAAACCTAGCTGTAATATGTCTTACATATAAGGTCAATATAAATAAAGATACACATAAACAGTGAAAATAAATTGTTGAAGGTAATGATGGTAAGATTGTGTATTTACCATCTTGTCTCAATCGGCGGTGTAAAAATTCTTTAATTCCTTGCAGTAAATTAGCGAAGCTTAAATAATAATAAATAGGGATTATGAAAACCAAATTATACAAGATAAGCATGTATAGCAAAACATAATCTCTTACTTTCCAATATCAAATAAAAAATACTTTCTTACTATTATTTTTTAAACAAAGAATTATGTAGAAGTACTCCTAAACATTATAGCATATTTGACAAAACACATGACCTTAATCCGAAAAATAAAAAATAAAAAAATAGTAGCAGATGTATCACTCTACCACTTTTCAGTATCTAATAGGGTGAATAGCTAGTAATGGGTGCTAGGTGATGCTCTTTAGCAGTACGAATTTAAACTACGTAATTTTTCTTTTTGTCCCATTCATCAATTTAATCCGGTTTTTTCTCTTAACTGTTATAATCAAAACACTGAAAAAAAAATGTTTAATTCCATTTAAATTTTGAATTTTTTTCCAAACATTATAATTAATTCTAATACATTCAGAAATTGAATTTATAAAATTAATGTTTATACAGTAAAACGTATTTTATTCGAACCAATTGGGTCGGACACCGTTCGGATAAGCGATTGTTCAGATAACCGAAAACCGAATGCAGTATATGATACCGGACGCTATACGAATATTGATATTCATCACATGTGGGAAACGTGCTTAAAGAAAAGCAAAATAGGTGCAAAATATCGCTATTTTACCTTTATTGTGGGAAAATAATCTCTTATTTTTTTATGTACCATTGTACACCTTTGTTTTTTAGCTGCAAGGTCTCTGATTCTCTTGAGCAGCAGTAGTTCAGTAGGACAGCACTCTGATTGTTGTTCGTACCATTCTACAGCTGTCTCTAAAGCAGAAAACGCGTCAGCATTTGGTAGATCCTGTTCGAGACGGTTCAATATTTCAAGTTTTGT
Source organism: Trichonephila inaurata madagascariensis (assembly GCA_019973955.1). Classification (NCBI taxonomy): domain Eukaryota; kingdom Metazoa; phylum Arthropoda; class Arachnida; order Araneae; family Nephilidae; genus Trichonephila; species Trichonephila inaurata. The sequence goes on from BMAV01012724.1 coordinate 2,277, forward strand.
TTCTGTGTTCAAGAAGTTGCGCTTCCGTTTTGAATTCAAAGCCATTTCAGTTCACAACACAACAAAAGGGCACGTAAACACTCCCTCACTTCGATACAAACTGACCTAATATTCTGCGCAGATGTTTCCCAAATCACACAACTGAAATTCCTCAATTATCCCTGATCTTGGGTTTTCCCGTCACTTTTGGCCTCATGTGAAACAACTGTTAAGCATTGTACCGTTCGAAAATGTATTCGTATACAGTACATTTAGGTGACAAAAAAAACTGGTCCAGATATTTGACGCTCCGGATAATAAACGTTCAGATAAACGACGTTCTACTGTATACATTTTTAAAGGGTATATCTTACATTAAAAATCAATTCATTGCTTAATTATGTCTTTCCCTGGAAAATATATTTTTTTTTTTTTTGTGATGCAAAAACATGCCCCATTTTCTCAGTTGTTAATATACTTTCCCACAATTACAGCTTAAAATTTAAATTTTAAATAATTTAAATTATAAGAAATATATATACTTTTTATAAAACAACTTTAAATTCGAAGTATTGAATTAAAGTTTTAATAAGAGTTTTGACATTCGAAATGTTTTCTTTTGCCCTACAATTTTTAGTACTTAATTTCTTTAGCGGACTTGGTACTCCACAAATGACCAACATATCGTTTTTGTTTTTGTTTTTGTTGTTATGTAATCCTAATATTCGCATTAATATATTTCGATTGATGCATTCACTTGTAGATGTTGGATAAAACTTCATTTGAAAAATGTAAATTAACAAATTGGGCAATTCGACCACTCCCCTGTTTTAGAAAGAAGCTTTTTGAAAAAAAAATTAGAAAGAGAAGTAATGACTATAAAAAATCAGAAATATATAAAGGAGGATATTAATGAAGCTTTCAATAATATATTTTTTTTTCTTTGTGAAATGTGTGCATGTAAAATTTTGGAATTAAAGCATTTTATATTAATAAATTTATAACTTCTGTTCTCACTCTTCATACGTTTTTCATACAAATATAATACTGCAAAATTATGTAAAGAAAAAAACTAAAATTTCTGTCATAACAGAAAAAAATTAATATTTTTCTTAAATTTTCTTGTGCAATTAATACTCTCTAAAAATTAATCTTCTATAAAGATTTATGGATTGAAAAAATACGAAAATACAGTTACTTAAAGAAAAACAAATAATTAGTGTCTTAAAGTAGTATTTTAAGTTTATTTAAGCTTATTATAAGGATTATTTCAGATTTATAAACTTTAAAGTGGTTTTTTTCCCAGTTTTTGTATTTTGATACATTAGTGCATTCAATATGCTGCTTTCACAATTATTTACAATCACTTCCATTTTTTTCTGTGTGTTATATATAAAGCATTTATCAAAATAAGGGATTAATTTTGCTGTAAACTGAATACTTTCTTTAAAAAAAATTATAATGTAGAAGATATATGGTTTTTCGTTGAATTTTAGCACGCATATCAACATTTTATTTTTTTTCCCTCAAAAACTAATTAAGTTATCGTAAAATTGATCCCTAAATTTGTTTAAAACATCTTTAAGAATATTACAAAAAAATTCAGGTAAAAAATCAGATAATTACACAAAAGGTGGAGAGTTTAATAAAATATTCTTAATTTTCTTCAAAAAATTTTAATTTTTTAAATTGTGTGAATAATATGTATAAAATTCCATTTTGTATCATTTTCTTAAATATAAACATTATATGAAATGATAAAATATAATTTTTAAATACATAAATAAAAAAAACAAATTGGAAAATTATGTACTCCTATTTAGTTCTGACCAATCAACAAGTATCGCAAATTTGATTTTTTTTACCAAAACTTCAATAACAATGAAAATTATTTTAGAATTCTGTGCTTACTAAGAAAATCATTTTAGAATTTGGATCAAAAATATATTTGATGTTTTGGGAACAATGTTTATTTGCAAAAAAATAAAGTTCTTTATCTTTAAATTTACAATAAAAGGATGATGATGATAAATAAAAAGCATTGCTCAATGCTATCCATAATATTAACAATCCATTCCTTTTTTTTAAAAAAAATTAAACTAAGTTTAATTATAGTAATTCTCAATGCTATGGTGATATAATTGTCTCTGATATTTGACGGTGGCCAAACCTACGTTGACAATTGAAATTTGTGCCACACCTTGGTCTATTTATTATTTTTCTTTAGTAGTATGGTGTCTCTCACTTTATATTTTAAAATTCTTAAGAGAGATTTACTGTTTTTCAGTTGCAATTTTTACTTTCGATTAGATTTAAGTTTTCGTTCATAGAATGATAAAAAAAAATAATGTCATATTTCATAAAATTAAAACTCTGTTGTATCTAAGAAAAAAAATCATTCTAAAAAATTTACTGCTCAGACAAAAATAAATTAATCTCAGGAGAATGAGTTTCCCAGGTAATGTCCTTTGGCATCCAAGACAGGAAATCATCGTCCCTAGTGTCTATTGAAGCAATGAGAATAAATCTCTCTGCAAGGAATGAAAACTTACGTAGGATAACGATATGTCACCTCCGTGGAATAAAGATAGATGAAGAAAGATGCTGTTACTGAGCAATGATACTTCAGAAGACTAACTTAATTTTTAATGATTTGGAAAAAAAAAATCATGTTCTGTCTAAGATCAAATTCAAGGATATAAAACTACATATAGAAAGATGCTTCCAAATATCATAAAAAATAAGGCACATAAACAAGAAAATTAAGTTATATGCAGAAATAAATATGAAAATGAGTATCATATAGTAATTAAAAATATTTCCCGCTTTATTAAATTAACTTTTTTCATCTCATTTATTTCACATATGGGAGAATGATATATGGTTTAAAGTAAATAATTATTAAATTAGTTTTCATTGATTTAGGATTTTAGTTCTCATTCTGCATCAATAGTCTTTCTTAAAATATGTTAACATGGTAGAATCAAAAATTTGTAACTATATATTTAAATTAATATTATAGTAAATTTATTATTAAGGGAAAATAATACTTCCATTTTAAATAAAAATAAAAAAGTAACACTTCACGCGTATCCCGTGTATCAGTCTTAAAAAGACACAAATTTAAATAGATGAGTCTTAGTTTGAAAGAAAGTACCTACTGAATTTACTTTTCTCTCAATAGAATGTATACTTCTAAGGTGTTCGATTCATTGCGAACACGTATTAGTTCAAGAATTTAATTTGGTAAATTATCGATGCATACATAGTAACTTAAGTTTTTTTTTAAGAATCTGCTGTCTTATGTATATTGAATCTTTTTAGCACTTTGAGGAGGGTCGGGGTTAGAATCGGACTCCCAACCGAAGGGCCAAGTTCGATGCCTGATCCCACAAAATTCAATATAAGTACATACGAAGTACGTGCTCGTTAAATCAGTTTTTCCGAAAGTCCTGTGGAAGGTTACAGCAGAAATGACGGCTAAAGGGTCATAGAGAATATTTCCCTCCTCAATCCAATGTCTAAATTGTGGAGGTGGAGATATGTAGCGTTGCTTAAGTTGCACAGGCTTAAGCGAATTTCCTTCTTTCCCTTCGGGGAGGACATGACAACAACAGTGCTTTGAGGTGACCTGTTAAGTGACTAAATATATTCCTTTCAGGGAACCAATGTATATATTCTTTCATACTAAATAAAAAGAAAAAACGAAGCATTTCAAAGATAGTTTAAGGTGATATTTTTGAAAAAGATTAAATGTTATCTATGTGACTCAGTTCACTTGTTCCTACAAAGCTGAACTTAGCAATTACGATTGAAGATGTTTGAGAAGAAGATTTGAAATTAAAATACACGTAACAGTAGGATAAAAACCTGCTTCTTGTATCCCACTGCCACTTGAATATCTTAATATATGTTGATGTTTTATTGTAGCCGGTAGCCTAATGGTCAAGTTAAAGGACTCATAGCTACTGAGTTCGATCCTAGTACTGTTGAAGACCCACAGTGCCGAGGAAGCCGATGCGCTTCAAATATGTCGAAGCTCAAACTTCCTCCCAGTGATGTGGAAGTTATGACATGAAGGTGCCAGCCCTCGTCACGTGAACATGGTTCAAAATTAAGAGGTCCGTCGCCAAATGTCCTCGAGTAGCTGAATAGTGTAACATTATAATTTATAATTATTATTACTTGATATTTATTTGCCATTTTATTTGCGGTTCAGATTTATTTTGTATGTCCTCCCAAGTAGACAGTATCTCTAAAGTTATTTTATTTTATGAACGTTTCCAGTTCTTCTTTTAATAAGTAAATCTTTTACAACACTTAATACTTAGAGAAAATGCTGGCAATAATATTATGCAAAGTAAATTAAAATTTTTTGAATAATGAATCAATATAACCCTTTAAGACCCAAACTGCATGATCGTGCTGGTTAGATATTCTTATATGTTTTGCTTCTGGAATAGTCGTATGTAAAAAAAATCCTGAATACCAATGTATGAGCGGGTTTGCAGAAAGTATCAAGTATTAATTTCTATCAACAGATGATAGTTGTGTTCCATGTTTTACTTTCAGCTTGCAAGTTTAGCTTTGTTTTCAAATACAACGAAAACTCGTATTCTTTTTATCCGTCATAAAAAATATTTATCGATGTCGTTCTAATTGCTTAGATACAAATTTTTGAATTAATGTATAAATAATTATGAAATAGAGAAAATATCAACTATATGGTATTAATATTGGTTGTGTGACTCGGGATTTCGTTACCCTCACGATCGTGCGATTTTGCGTTACTTGAGTCAATGCAGTTGTAAAGGTAAATGCTTACCATACGAATTTTCTTTTCTGTTTCAATAATGTTTATAGAAGCCTAAATAAAAACGAAATATATATTATTGTAAAGTTAAAACCATATTTTCTTGTGGGTTACCATAGACCAGTCTGTTTTTTTTTTTTGTAATTGATTGTTATTTTCTTTCACACATTTAATGAGGGTTATGGCATTTTCATCCTTTACACACAGATATCTGCATCCAATATCTCCCCCCTTTCCCCCCAAAAAAATCTGGGTTTTCCGGTGGGAGTTTGTATGGTGTGGTTTAAATATTTTATGTTTTAAACAATACAATTTTCTCATACATTTTATTATTTTTCATGGAATACTGTGCTAACCTTTAACCAAAAATTTTTCAGGTGTCTCAAAGGAAATTTTGCAACTGATGAATACATCAGATTGAACTCTCAGATCAGAACTTGGTAATAATCTCGGATGCTGACAATGCTGCGAAAAAAAACATATGAATCAGGTAATCTAGAAGTAGAATCAAGTTCAGATGAGAGCAACGAAGAAAAACATGGAAATATTGGAAATTGAAAGATAATTTTGGATCATTCTTTAACATAAAAGTCTCTCGAGCCCATTAATTTCATTGTTTTAACTGTTGCAAAATATTGGTTTCTGTGCAAACAAGATGCAATTTTAAATAAAATCCCTACGATAATCAAAACGAATCGCTTAAAATTTATAGTTGAAGCGTTAGAAGCCTCTCCACCTACTAAAAAAAGTACTTTAACATTTTAACTATTGATGAAGATAACAATGTTGTAATTCCATTCGCAAAAAGATCTAAGTGTCATAATCCACCTGCTATACATTTCATGCTTTTTATCATGGCCATTCCAGGATGAAAGGCTTGACATGCACAGCCATTTTCGATGTGCTTATGACATTTCAAGTCCTCGCACAAGTGCAGATTGGAAAACTACAAAAGTAATTCCAAAACATGTTGTGAAAAAGGCAATGTTTATTTATATATGTCAAAAAAAAATGCAGTAAATAAATAATAAACTATTAAAAGAGTTAATTATACATCAATAATTTCCTTATTTGTAACAATTTTATTTGAATTAAGATTGTTTCTTCTATCAACTTAGAGCTAAAAATGTATAAATCCTAAAATTTCATGGGTAACCTGTTTCACAAATAAAGCCCAACCCGCACGATCATGCGGGTACCGTCTACATTCCAGGGGGGAGCGGGTATTTTTTTATTATTTTTACCAGTGTCATTGGAGTCAGTATAGTATTAATAACCATTTTAAATGTAAAAATAAAATGATTATTAAGTGTAATATCAAATTAATTTTTGAAGACCGTAAAGCTGTAATAATTAAAGAAACATTACAACATAGATGTAGAACTATACTGTTATTTTAATAAAATGTATTTATAGCACATACTCACTTATTTTAAATAAATTTCTGCCATAAATATGACAAAAATTAAAGGGAAGTTTTGGTTTCCTCTTTCTTAAAAAGCCATGAAACATAAATATTTTCATTATTATTATTTACGCATTGCAGTGCCAACATTTCTCTAAGAAAATTAATAATTCCAAAGAAGAAAAGAAAAGGGTTTTCTAAGATAAGGTATTAAAATATAATTACTCTTATAACACCTTTGTTTTAAATATATTTTTACAGTATTTCAATGTTTAATATCAATACATTTTAATTAATTATGAATATTATGTAAGGCAATGCACATGCATTTTTGAAAGATGGCATCGTTTTTATTTGAATTTATATATTCATCTTAAAATTAAATATGAAGTATTAAAAAAAACTTAATATTGCGGTTTACCTTTTATTTTAAACTATTTATTGCTTTATTCCCCTTTTAAAATTTTTACTTCTTTTCTCTTGTTTGTCATTTGTGTGTTAAATGGACCATCATGTAAAATGTTTATGAATACTATCTAGTAGAGGTAATTTGAAATTCATTACTCTTTTCTTTCCTGGGGAATTAACGAACAATAATTTATATTAAAATAATTCATTAATCTCTTTTTGAACTGCGTGTTCTATACGGTATAATCATAAAATTTCTTTTGATTGAACAATAAAATGAAATTTCTTATTTATAGAAAATTATATACTTTGTATATACAAATTTTTCAACAACTAAAAAAAAAAAAAAAATTACAAATCAAACAGCTTTAAGCAAAATCTTATAATTCAGTATTAAGGAAGGTAAATGAAGAACTTTTTTGATAATTTGATGTTGATTTTTTAACACAAATATTGAAACTTGCTTCTTATTATCCTCACAGATTTAAAAATAAGATTTTTTTTTTATGTTGTTTCTCTCTCAATTTTTTATTATTTGATTCATGATGCTTTATATACGTAAATTTTCTTTTGAATTAATGTCTGTAGTGTGTTATAGAATAAAATGAAAAATTCTGATAAAGAAACAAATGTTAAAAATAGATTTATTTTTATTGAACGTAATTTAACCGTAAAAGAATTCTTTCTCCAAAAACCTTGTTTGAAGTGCAATGTATCTAGTAAAAAAATGCCTGAAAATTCAAACTCTCAAACATAAATCTTACTTTATTTCATTCCAAAGGAAAATACCGAAGATAGTATAAAAACTGTAAGAAAAAACGACTGAATCTAATTTTTATAAAAATTTACAGGCCGAATAGATGTTTTGAAGCAGCAGCTAAGAGTCAAGTGAGGAATGCTTTCTCTGAAGTATGACCGGAATCTGGTAACATTTGTAAAAAAAACATTTTTATTTCGACAACGAAGTTTCCTTTTACATCATTCTTAACAAAATCCCTCTTGATAATCCAATTTTATGTGCAGCCAAGAGCTGCGAAACTTGTAAGCATTAGACTCTTAACATCAGGCTAAGAGGTTTCCGCAAAATATTAGCTATGTATGAGTCCGAATAACGTCAAATACTGAGTTTTACACGGTCTTTATGCAGTCGCTTATCATCTTGAAAATAGTTATATGATATGTATAATAAAGAAGCTACATTGTAAAAGAGAATGTGAATGAGAAGCGTTCCTACGATATGTTTATGTTGACATTGGAATAATAATAATTCCTTTAGCTAGAAGAGCGCATTCCTGCATTATCCGTAACTTCATGTACATTGTTTGAAACACTGCTTTATGGTTCAACTTTACATTTATATGCTTATGAAAGGTGGAACAGTACTGTTTGTTGTTAAAAGCGGAATAAATAGTATAACAATAATAGATTAAATAGTATTTTTTTTATACCGGATTACCTAATAATGCTAATACTGCAGCGTTTCTCAAACTGTGGGGCACGCCTCCCTTAGGTGACGTGATAACTCTACGAGGGGGCACGAACATATTGAAAAGTCGAAAACATAAGATTATTTTAAAAAATTACTAATTTACTGAAAGTAAGCAAGCAAAATACATTCTGATATAATAAAAAATAATATAGATATTTACACTGATATAAAACACTTATAAATGTATCAGCACTGCACAATGCGTTTTAAGATTAATTTAACAATAGTAAGTTAAGAACAAGTTTATTAATTACTAGTGACCCTAGTCTTGTGATATATAAAATTATATATAAAAATTAACACTTATATTGATATTTTTTTTTTGCACAGTTTATAATTAATCCCTTAATTGCTGATTAAAAGTGGCCTGATTCATTCCCCGATGCCGCCGTTTTCCACGTAGGCGTGCGTATGTGATGCATTGGTGGACGGGAAGGGGATGAATAAATTAGCAATTCGTCTAAAATAAGTAAATCCTTCGAAAACACTCTATCCAGGTCCATTTATTGTATTCCAAAGCCTTTGGAATAGTTTTATGGATAGCAGTGCAGAGAAAAGATCGTACTTCATAAAGACGTATATATATGTCCGGAAAAAATAACGCTTTGCCTGAGCGAGATGTTTATATACGTCGGTGGCACTTAAGAGGTGAAAGTCTTATTCTAGTTGTAGCATCAAAGTATAGTTTTATTGAATTCAATACATTGGTATTGTATGGAGGGGGGCGAGAGGAAAATTATGATTGAATATTGAGCCGCCAATATTGAAAGTTTGAGAAGTACTGTAATACTGGATTAAATAATAATACTAAAAAGGAATTATAAATAAAAAAAAAACTTAATACCGGATAAGTTAATTAGATAGTTACACACAATCACGTATTAACCCATTAAAGACCGCCCCAGGTTTACGTTTTCAGAATTGCTCCAAACTGAATTGTTAAACTTGTTTGAACGTAAATAGCATATATTAAGAGAAATTTTGAATAATTGCATTTATTTTTATAAGAGTTACAAAATGTTGCATTTTCGCAGCGTTAGTCCAAAGTGGTATAAAAAAATTATCATCCTGACATATGAAAATGTTTGAGACATTTTGCACATAAGGGGATATTACACTTATCACACATTGGAATTGTGTGACTTTTGCAATGCTTACACATTTTAATCTTATGTTCACAGTTTTTAGTTATTATGGGGTCTAAATGTTAATTTCGAGCAAAGTTCAAAATTGCATTTTGAATAGCAGATGTTCTTCCATCATGCGAGATAGCAGATACACTTATATCAGTCTACATTTCTTTAGGAGCTTTCATCAAAGAAACCACGATAGATTTCTGAAAGTCTAATAAACTCATTTCAGAATCCAGTATATCTCAGTAAAACCACTATTTCTTGCAACGCCAGGCAAATTAGTAAAAGTAGGCTACCACCACTTCTTTCCTCTTACTTTTATTCTGTCAATTCTCTTAAAGCTATCTAACAGGTCTATTCCTTCCATATTGGTATTATAATCTGAAATTAGCATTGGTTGTTTTATAATGATATGTGTCTTTTCTTCTCCCCTCGGGAGTACCTCATTGTGTTCGCAGTAGGTTCAACTGCTTCTCAACCGAATGTCACCGAACTACTGCTTTGTCATTCCACTGTAGAGCACCAATTTCATTATTTTTATCAAAATCAAACTCATACTCTTGCTTTTCTTTTAATTTTTTAACCTGGGAGAAGTCGCGCACTCTATACTAACGTCAAGTGGTCATGTTACTGGGCTTCGGATCCAAAGGTCGCGTGTTCTATAATTCGGATAGGCACCACCACATTCTGTTTAATAAACATAACCTTTAAGAAAAAGTGATCGATTTAAAACTATAATAATTATACTATATTTTAAAATTTAACCTTATATTTATTCTAAAATGTTCCAATAATAGTTGTTCTTTTTAAGATATTTGATCTTTTATTGGGATTTTTAGAGTTTATATATATATACTTCTTAAGAATCTTTTTTTTTATAAAGCCCCCGGCATGGAAATTTTATGAGGAGTGAAATTTGCACAAGGGTTAACAAAAAAACCAAAACAAAATTAATAATAATAATAATAATTACGCTGTCTTCTGCGTATCCGCCAAATAACTGCTGTAATAAAGCAGATATTCCACAGCAATTAAGACCCAAAGTCATTCAAAGAAGAAAAAAATATAGCCTGTTCATAGAAAGTATTTTAGAACGAAAGTGGCTGCCTGGGAAAGTCAAGCACCTCAAGTACCAAAAACGTTTGACATCCCCCCTCCCCCGCAAAGAAAAGAGGGGGATATGGGACCAATACATTTTAGTTCCCTTAACGACTGTCGAATATAAGGATACTGACAAGGCCATTGGAAACAAATAAAGTTTTCCCAGAGTTAAAAATTTCGTGAGCCTGGGTTGATTATATGCCTTGCGTGCCTGCTCCCGGTAAAAAGGCTCTAATGGATATTTTCATGTTCTACTATCCCTGAACCATTCCGGTTGCGTAGAAACCCATACTGGTAAATTTCGTGAACAAAGAATGAGCTGTGAAGAAATTATCGTAATATATATTAAATAGTATTAAAACTTACAGTCTAAGACATATTGTATATATTGTATTGTAAACATATTGTACTGTGTGTATATTTATATATCCCAAATAACATTCATTTGACTAAAATTGCGTTATTAAAAATGTAAATTTATGAGCATAAAAACATTAACTGTATCTTACCTCTTAAATCCATTTTGATTTTGAGTATCTGGCTAATTCAGCAGAAACAATTGTGGGAGATGATACATGCGCTGCCTTTTAAAACAAGTATTTTTAAGTTTATTTTAAAATAATTTTTCTACTTACTTTCCTTCAAAACAGGAAAATGAAATCATTTGATGTAGGTGTGAAAATCTTGCTAATTGAAAATAAATTAATTTATATTCAATAAATAAAGTATGAAAAATATTTTTTTTTTTATTTTAGGTGGGAAATAACTAGAAAATGTGCTTAAGAAAATTTAGAATTTGATGTTTTGTATTTGCAACAAGAATCCTGAATGGGTTAAATAACGATATAATAGTAAATCTCAGATGTTTTTTTCTTCTTTTGCTTTTATACAATTATTTTACTTTTCTTAAAAAATAAATAAATAAACATATTTTTGTCTTTTTATAGTAAAGGCCATTTTTTTAAAGTGTGCAAAAATACATATAAATGCTAACCAGCAGGAAAAACTCAAAATTCTTCAAATAGTTGTTTTCCAGAGGGTTTTTGGAAATTTATAATATACCTAATGTATTTCAATTTATGCTAATTTAGTACATTATACTATGCTTATATAGAGCTCAATTTTTTAGTAGTTTTCTACACTATTTTATGATTTTTTTTATGCTAACTTTATATGTGAGAATATATCTATCACTTACTATGCAAAAATACTTCAAAGTCACAAAATTTTAAATCACATTGAGTATTAAAAGAAATATATAAAAAAATTTTAAAAACTTATAAATTTTTCTTTGGTATTCCTACACTAAGCCATCATATGTTAACATACACCCATTTTTTGTAAACCCGTGCTGTCCTAAAAAGTATTATGTATTGTTTTAAATTACTCACGGTCAGTTAATAACCCTGACTTTTCAATTTAAAGCAGTTCTGAGGTTCAAAGTCCTAGTTTCACTATACCATTAAAACTTGCGCAACTTGGATTCAAGCCTTAACTCGGATTAATGGTATTTTCTGAAACTCTCGACAGTAGCAGCGTACATTAATCATGCCTGCCCATAATGGTCCGTAAGAGCAAACTTATGTTGAGGACAATACAAAATTCAAAACATTGTGCTACATTTTCTCTTGAATGACAATGGGTACTCGAGCCATACGTATTATTCCTAACCAAATAAAGTGGTGAAAATATTTATTGATTAGTTTTGTGGCTGCATATTTGATTGTGTAGGATTTATTACAGTCATTGCTTTATGCAATGAAAGCCAATGTTCAAGAATGCTTATATATTTTCAATACATAAAAGAGATATGTACAATATAGGATTATATAAATTGTACACTCTTTCACTGCTTCAATTTTAAGGTTTTGAAGAGGAAATGCGTAGCATTTATTCCACTAAAAATCAGTTTCTTAACTCTAGAACAGGAAAGGCAGAAAATTACCTGAAATTATTTAAGTACTTTCCAGTTATTTAAAATGTTCCTCAAGTTAGTGTTAAGCCTATGTTTTAATGCTTATTTAAGTTTAAAACAATTAATTTAATGATAATAACAGTAACAAAGAACTTCTTTAAAAAAAAATAATGTAGAATAAAATATTGTGCTAGAATTTTTTCAAGGTTTTCTTCACAAGCAAACTGCCCGCATTCATTTTTGAATAGATTTTTAGGTTAAGTTAAAGTTTGTGAAATAGTGTAATAGTTTCAATCCGGATGTGTAATACGTTTATATTACATTATGCTGTATTCATTTTATGTTAAAATTGTAATATTCTCAAGCAACGCCGTTCCTTACATTATAATGGCAATCCATTGGAAACGACGAAATTCTGGCGATAGAGCCAAAAGTTGGTATCATTTTTGATGACCATGTTTGCGACTTGGTGAACATTTTGGCGACTTTAGCAACCATTTTTGGCGAGTTTGTGACCCTATAGATTCTTCTGGAAATTAGTGGAGAAATATTCTAATATCGCGATCCATGACGCAAGCGGATTTTTCGAGAAGGCCTACAAATAGAGAGTGGTTCGACGTAACTGGGTTTGTGTTGTTTTGATCATGGATGTGTAGCACTGATTTGACAGTAAACAATCGACCAACGATTAGTTATTACTTCGGCTGTTGTGTAGGACGAGCGAGTGCTTGTGAATAATATTATACTTACTTGTATTTTAGACATTGATAGTTGTCGCTGAGAGCCGTAGAAGATGTGAAGGCCTTCTGAGATTTATTAAGTGAATTTGAGTATTTTATTTAGTATTTCAAGGATAGTTTTTCGACAATGAATTTCCATTGCTCGTGAAGAACTGTCTTGTCCTTTAAGACTGATAATGAAAAATCTTCAAACACCGATCTACTTAACATTATATTTTATCAGATCTGAAAGGGAAAATAAGTTATCCAACAATAGATATTAGTTTGTTTAATCAGATATATATTTGCCTTTTTTATGTAAAAATTTTGGTTTAAAAGTAATTAATGACTAATTATATGTGACTGTGAATTAGTATATCCCACCTTGTTCTATTAAAAAGAACTAAAATAAAATTAAGAAAATGATCTCAAGATTCTAAAGTATGAGGAAAGTAATTATCCTTGCATAAATATTGCTTAGTAATTGAAATCTTGACTTTTTTCAGAGTTAAAAAACTATTCAACTTATTGTGAGTTATTTTTTAATTTTCATTCGGGTTTTTAAGTGTTTATTTATTGCATTGAATAGTCATTGTTTTAAAATTTTGTACAATAATTGATGCATTATCATAATTTTTTATAAATTATTAATGCATATTATACCTTTCATTTCTGTAATTAGCTATATTGACTAAATTGAATCACTTAGTATGTATAACCAGCAAAAGGATTTTTAAATGCAAAAATTTGAAATGTATTATGTAATCAATATACTGTTAACTATTGATTACATAATAAGCCGTATCCAGAACAAACCACATGTATTTCCAAAAATTTATCGAACTCCACTACATTTCAATAACTTTTGCTATTCCCATTAAATTTTGATGTTTATTTTATTGTCATTCAAGATTATAAAACATGAATATTTTTTTTTTCCATTGAAAGAAAATTTACTACAAATAAATTAAATTGCCTTTTTTGAGTTAGTTATGTAATTATATGTTACAAACGATATATCTAACTAGTTAGAGATAACAAAATTTATAAATTAACTGATGATGATAGGGTTTGATGAATTAACTGATGATAATTTTTATATTAAATAACTAGCTGGTATACCTGTTCTTCGCACGGGTGAATTAAAAAATTAAACAATACAGACAAAAGGATAAGTAAGTTTTTAATGAGTTAATTTTACGTGATTTGTAAATTAAGTAAAAAAAAAAAATGTTTTGTATATATCAGCTGAACGAAAAACCATTTTTGCTAAATTTTAAGTCTTTAGATATAATAACTTATAAAAAAAAGATTTTTTTTTTATTTATAACGGCCCGTAACTCCCATGTGGGTCAACTTTTGGAAACACCTTCCTTCTGCTCAGCAAAAGTAACACATTGTTACAAATTTTGTGTAATAAACGCTTATAATAGTGTATATAAAATGTATCTGGATGTGTAATACGTTAATATTATTTTCTAATGCATTTATTTTATGTTAAATAACTATTACCTGCGATTTCGTCCACGTGGAATTTAACAAAAAAGTGTTTATTCAATTCGCATAGTTTACGAAAACTTAATTTTGTATTCCACGTAAAGAAATACCTACGCTATAAGTATAACACTATTATTCTACTTTGTGAATTGATGTTTATTTTTTGTTTTATTTTTGTTTTATTTGTATTTTGTTGAGCAAACAAAAAAGTTTGATGTAACTGCTAGAAATCGTTGAGACAGTAGGCTCATGAAATAAAATAATCCCTATTGATTAAAACTAATCCCTATTTGAATGGGATATTGTTCACTATTCCATTGGTTTTAATTTTATTTTCGCGGTACTTTAATTTTTTTCCCTAAAATAAAAGAAGCCTAAGTTACTCCTTATAACATAAGCTATCTGCCAGTGAAAGTTCCGTCAAAATTGGTTCAGCCGTTTCAGACATTAGCCAGAACAAACAGAGAGACAGACAGACAAAAATTTTAAAAACTGATTTCTTCATATAAGTACCATATATACTTTAGTGCATTTAGTAAAAAGCTGTTAATTTCAAATTACAAACAGACACTTCATTTTTATTTATATGTAGAGATAAATATGTTAAGACATTTTTTTTTCTTTTAGAAAAACCTGAAATTTTCATTATATTTTTCTATAATTTAAATGTTGATCAGTTTTACAACAATATGCACCTATTATTTTTATAGGTTATTAAATTCTAAATGCGTCATGCGTTCACAATCGATAGAAACGTACTTGAAAAGTAACTTTCATATATATCGCAGTTTACTATTTTATACACTACAGTACCTATTTGGATGCAAAATCCATGAATTTTATATTATTGAGAAAATATGATACTTAATACCTATCACTATATTTCTAAAGCTCTGCAATAATTTTACTTTTTAAATTTAATTTTATTCATTTCAAATACCAAAAGCTAAAATTATCCCCAAAGATTTTATTTTCCATTGAATATTCTTAAACTGCAGTGGGATTGTAGAATTAAATTAGGGGAATATGATCCATTTTAAATTTCTTGCGCAACATATTTTAACCACATATATCGCACTTGAATTTGCTTTTCTAATATAATTATTCACCAATATTTTTAAATTATTTTCCTCAAATGCCGTCTTAAACGAGTAAGCGTTCACAGATGGCGCCACGAATTTAAGATTTTTATAGCGTTTCTCAATTATTTTTTTTTTACTTCGCGGACTATTTAAATCTGAGAAAAAATTTTCAAGAAAAAACAGTTTTTATTCAATAAAAATATTTAATGGTTGTTAAAAATCTTTTTCACAAACTTATTGTGAAACTTTTAAGATATCCTTCACTAACAAAATATAAATATGTGTGTGTGCGTAAATATAGTAATCAATATATAGTACATAAATAAATAAACCTTTGAGAAAAATCAAAAATGTTTTTTAAAAAAATTACATACACACACAGAATCGTTGCGTATGGAAATAAAACCAACAAAAAAAACAGTCATTTAATCAATGCAAAAGTAAATATCGTTTTCTTTTTTTTTTTGTTGTGGTTGTTTATTTGACTCATAATAATGTTTATTAGAAAATTTTTAATGTACTTCACTTAAATTTTTAACTATGGGTCCATTTTTGTGTCAAGCTAAGTCGGAGTGATTATTCAACGAAATTCTTTCTTTTTAAATAATATTCTAGATGAAAGTTTCACTTCACAAAAATATGTTTTCCGGAAGAGAAACACAATTTCCATTGCTTTCTCGTATAAAGATAGATAATCATTTTTCATTTTAATCCAAAATGTATGTTTAGAGATATATTATTGAAAATAAGTTTTTAACATAATACTAGCACTTTTCTCAAAGATTCATATATAGTCTCTTATTTAAAATAATTCTCCACTGCTATATGTTTTGGAAGGGTTTGTTATCCACCAATATTTTTCAAACCTGTTTTATTAATAAACTTATTAAATTTTCGAACGGAATTTATCTTTCGAAATAATTATTTAAAGATTGTGTTGTTCAATAATTATATTTAATAGTGATGTTTTAAACTTACTGCTAATCAACAAAGTCGAAATATTTCTTAAATATCTAGAAACCATTGTTATTTATTTTATTCAAAGTAAGATTTAATAATTTCCACTTTAAATCTATTTATTTTATTGAATAAATGAAACGAATTTATTGCATTATTTTTTTAAACTCAAATTTAAATTTTTGATTGATGAAATATGTCATCTAAATATGCTAATTTTTCAATACGTTTTACTTCATTCAATTTAAATCTTAAGGGATTATTTTTCTATATAAATATGTTTATATTCTCATGTGTTTAATAGAAGAAACTTGCTTTAGATCCTAGAAAGTAATAATCATGGCAGAATCCTAGTAATAATTTTATAATTGCTCGAGTTCTTCAGTTATAAATTTACTGAAATACTTTAGCACAGCCATTCTGTTTTCTAATCATTTTACCCTCCTCTCGTTACCAACGCACCCATGCAGTTTGCCATTTTCTAAAATGTATTTAATAACATAAGATCAATAAATTCGTTGAAAACTTCATTTATTGTAAATAGGATACCAATTTCATGTACAAAACAACAATAATTCTTCTTTTATTACATTGTAAATAAAATAAATATGATAAACGTTTGTGTGTGTTTTGTAGAAGTTTTAGGATATGTGGTGGGGATTTCTATAGTTATAAATTTTAACATTTTTCAGATTTCATTTACTTCTATTAACCCCCAAATCGGTCAATTTTTTTGCCCAAAATGTTCTAAAAAAAGGACTATTTTTTATTGCATATAACTAAGCAGAATACTAAATAGAATGTGCAAAATGGTAAAATTTTATTTTAATTTTCAATTTTAAACTTTTCACACCTTTTGTTTTTATTTAATAATTGTGGAACACAAAAAAATCCTAATTTTTTTTTTTATAAGTTCCCTCTGTATTCTATGAAGATTTCACACATTTTAAAAGAATTTCTCTCATTTTTACGAAGAAATTTCATTTTCGAACCTCTTTTTCAAATGGTTGAGGATTTTGTGTTTCTGCTCACACACAATTTAAAGCATAGCGTTTCATAGTCTTACATTGTAATAGGGACATAGATAATATCGGCTTTTTAGGATTATGTTTCCATTTTCATTTCTTCTCAATCAACAAATTGTGCATTACCTTGTCAATCCTTGTTATTTATCGAATATTTACAAGAATCTAAATTCCTGCCTTCAATGAAAAATTCCCGCCTTCACTGCAAAGAATATCTCGAATGAGAAGCATTTCAGTATCATGGAGAGAAACTGTATCTCCTAAAAATACTAGCACTAATAATTTCACTAAAAGAATTAAAAATAGCGTAACTCAAAGATAGAAAGAAAATATCAGTGTGCCCGTATAACGTACAGTTAAACCGCTTACAACCAGCTTTCAGTAGCCCATACGGTGTACGAGTAAACCAGTTAAGGGATTAATGTTATATGCTTCATATCAATATTTAAAAATCGTATTAAATATAATCATAGTATGAAAAGGTTGTTTTAATATGACTTCTTTCATTTAGGTTTAACTGCTTAAAATGCAAGTGCATGTGGCGATGCTTCATGTTCAAGCGATCGAAACCGAGCTTTAATAATATTTTTTATGCACTTAATTTTTCGTTATTTGTTTATTATATATTGCAGAATTATAACATTATTGATTTACATGTGAGCGTATTAGTTCCACTGCTTAATTTAATTTGTATATTTTATGTATTATAAGACGTATTGCAATACTCGCCCGTAAATTTTTTTAACCTCGATATCTATTAAACATAATTGCATTAATTCATACAATAGATACTTTTTGTTACATGATGTACTTGAAAAATTGTTCATTATGAACTCATTACAATATATAATGCTGGGAAAAAGGACTTACTCAACAACTTAAACTCCGACTGATAATCCAGATGAAATTGTAATATGTATATGAAAACTTGATAAACTAATTTAAAATGGTTTTCTTGAAATGAAATATTAAATATAAAATATCATATCGTGAATAATACCTAAGCATAAAATATGCACACAGACACAAAGAAATCTGATTGCGTGGGAAGAGAGAATTTTTAAGAAAATAGAACATTAAGTCTAAAGATCTTACATTTAGTTTCTACTCAACAAAATATTTTTTTTTGGACAAATAAATGTTTAAGATGAGCTAATGAGACCGTAGTAAGGCATTTGAAATATTTAGCAATGGAGTAGCGTGAACCCCGCACCCACCCTATCATAGGGGGAGGCCAGGATTCTTGGGGGCCACCAAACCTTACTTTGCAGAGGCAACTATATTGGCGTAACGTACACCCACATTGCAGGGGGGGGGGGCCCGAGGTTTTAAGGGCATGAAGCCTGATTGGCCCAAAGCCTCAAGATCTTGCTTGGAGCCCAAAAATTGTTTTTGCAGGAAGGCTCTAATATTCTTTGTTGCATCACTCAGGTTGAGTAATGCATTTAACTACATAGAGAAATATTCGAATGATGACCATGCACGACTGCTTCTATGCATTCACCTAAACCGACTTAAAAAATCATTTAATTACCCTTCTGACTCTTGTCTGGTGCGGCAACAATGTAATGGCCTCGAGGCACCTCGTCTATTGTCCAACCTTGAAAACTAGCTTCGTTTCTCCCGTTATTCGAAGGCAAGAGAACTTATTTAGTTGAGACATTTTCTTTTGTGGATCTATATTAATTACGTGTTTGATGTTTGCTGACGTCGTCTAACTTTTGTTTTATGTATCCCAGGAAAAGAATTGTGTGTCATCCTCACCTGCTCTTTATAAATAAAGAAAAATATACATATACCAAAATGAAACAGAATAAGATTTAATCGGTCCATTATATTGCATGAGAATAGTACAAGAAAAAATATTATAAGTAATAATATTAAACAATAATATGTACTAAATAGTTTTAAAAAAAACAACTTATTTTAAGAGCATAATTTTCCACAGATTATATATGTTTCTTATGATGTTGATTATTAATGTTTGAATTCGAAGCTTTTAACGATGGACTTACTTTATAACCACGGTCTTTCTATGTAAGTATCTTAATATCATTATTTGGTGTTACGACATATTTTTCTCAAATATATATTTTTTTTTTTTGAATTGACAAGGCAGCATATTTTAAATAAATATTTTCAAACTAAGTTGATCATCATTTTTTTTTATTCAAAACATTTTACTCAACTGATTTAAATAAATATGAATTCTTACAAAAATGTTGGATTTTCTATTTTCTTCAACAATTATTAAACAGTTCGTGGTGCCATCTATGTGCAAATGTGGAAAGTATTTGTCAATTATAAATGTCTGTTGAAACATTAAAAATAAATTAAGAAAACTAATACAGAGAAAATAAGAAGTGAATAGTAAAAATCATTAAGTACTTCTAGTTACAAATAAAAAAAATGAGTTGCTCCTTTAAAAACATGAAATACCAATCTATATTAGAGACAGATATAATACAGCTCAATTATCTGGAGTTATCACAGAGTAATGCAGATTAATATTTGGGATTTGAAAAAGTCATCTTAAAAGCCTATGTGATTCACTGTTATTATTTTTGTTTCAATATTTAGAGTTAATTAGTGAAATACATACGTAAAAGTATTCATAAATTAGGTGTGGGCGATTCATAAAGACGTATGGTGATATTACTTGACTCATTTCGGTTCTGAGCGTTTCCATGTAAACATTTCCTTAATAACATAGAATCATCCAGATCACTGATAATTGGATTAATTTAATTCATTAGATATTAGCACATGTGCCTGTGTTAATGATCATAGTGCTTTTCGTTACATTCAGCTCCTGCCTCTTGAAAGCACCACGAATTTATGTTCTAGGCTCTGCTTTAAGATAGAAATCAACAGCTCAAGCAGCAGTTTTCATGCTGTGTAGATCATTGATATTATTTCTAATAGCCATGCTATTTCTTTGATTTTTGAAGTGAAAACTTCTTTAGCCGCGTTGGGCACTTTTTGGTAGGGGGAAATCCTATGGGTTCGCGTCACCGACATGCTCATGACTGGGTCACGCGCAGTGTGCTGTGCGCCTTAGACATTTTTTGGATGGGTGAAATCTCGTGTGTTCGCTTCACCGATATGCTTATAGCAGTATATCTGTAGCTATACAGCTGTGTACATCTTATAAGTGAAATTGAATGGATTTAGTGAAAAGTTCAATGCGTATATACTGTGCATTGTTGAAATAGTGTTTGTGTTTCATTATTATTTTAATCGTTTAATTGAAGAATCGTTGTGCAGTGCAATAGTTAGTACTAAATAAATATACTAATATTTTTAAGATAAAAAAATAAATAACAGAAAATTATTTTAAAAACTTGTATTTATTTTGGCGTTTGAAAATTTTGTATTATTTATTTTCTAATATTTAACCTCTGCAATGCAACACGAAATCTGGAATAGTATTTTACAGTGGCTTAGACATTTTCTTACTACCGTGGTAAAACAGACTTCTAGTTTTTCAATCATATTTTTATCGTGGATTTTGAAATTAAAATTTTTATAGAATCTAATAATAATTCTATATGAATGTGTTGAAGTTTAAAATAGGGTTATTAATGCAAAATTATAGTTTATTAACTTTTATCATTAAAATTTTTGGTTTAAAAAAATTAAAACGGCTCCGACTTTAATTTCATTGAATATTTTATTTTATTTAAACTGAAATACTCGAAAAAAGATTTAGAGAAAAATATGATTATGTACCAATGATTTTAAGTGTAGACTTCAATATTAACGTTGCAGATGATAAAAATCTACCACTAATTTAATTTTTAAATGAAACACTTAATTTAAATATGTCCAATGATCGAAAACTCAGTAATACAAAATATAAAACGACGATTGATGTGGTTTTTACGCGATACTTAGATAAATTTGAATCAAACATTTTCTTTTCTTACTTTAGTTACCATAAGCATATTGTATCTTTTTTAGAACAAAATGAAATAATTGAAACTACAAAAAGTCTAAGTATTAATGAAATTAATGATGACAATAATGCAAACACAGTTAAAAAAAAATAATGTTAAAAATTAAGTATATTGAAATTTAAGTAAATACAAAAACTATCCATAAATAATACGATTGTATATTAATTGCAATTTCAATTGAATTGTATTTATATTTTGTCATGATCTTGTACAGAGAGAGAGAGCCCGTAATATATTTGAATAATAAAAAACCATATAAACATGCATATAATAGTTGCTCGGAGTGTCAATACATGTGAAAAACAGATTGATGTTGACAATTTTAATTCAAACTTAGTTGCTCGGAGTGTCAATACATGTGAAAAACAGATTGATGTTGACAATTTTAATTCAAACTT
>BMAV01012724.1:37421-57876 GCA_019973955.1 Trichonephila inaurata madagascariensis
CTGAGCTATATACAGGCAAAATATTATTATAATAGAAGCATTTTTCACAAAAGGAGAACATTTGGAAAAAAATTATTCTAAGTTAATTTTTTGCCGAAATATTGTATTTAAATAATTTTCTTTGTCAAAATGTCCTTAAAACAAATTTATACATGTATTCTAATCTAAGTGACACTAAATATCATTACAATTATCCATTTATGCGCTTTTTTAAAATCATGGTTCTGAAAGTAGTCGGATACCTTAAAATGCCGTTGCACCCGATGTTCGGCATACCGCTATTCCAGAACATAAACCACACACCGTTTTGTCACATTTACTAATAATGCCATATTTCTATAGATTTACCAAATTTGAAATTCTCTGTTACACTTGCTATCTTGCACTTATTGTTCTTTTGCTGAACTAGCCATGTTAAATATCTGTTAAAAATCGTAAATATAGCACAAATAAACTTTAAAATACAGTTGTTTCAATGAAATTGACTATTCTATGCGTAGAGAAACTTTGCATAATAAGCAATTGTAGTCCTTGATGTAACTAAGGCAAGACAATAACAAACGAGAGTGCTTCCCGCTGCCCCACGACTCATCAATGGCGTTTGTTCGCAATACTTCATAGTTTTACCTTGTTATTTTTAAATAAAGTGTAAGCCATTTTGATCGCTGGCGTGTCCAAAATATTGTGTCGCGTGCCATTAATGGCACGCGTGCCACTGGTTTGCCATCAATGTCCTATACTGTGGCCATCTAAATCTCTTGACACTACACCTTTGGACTTCTTGTGAGGATACGTGAAAAACATTCTTTAATAATCTCCAATTCATAACAATGATGAATTGAAAAGTTGAATTAAATTGGCCATTCAGAATGTTGATCCTGTAATGCTTCATAGAATGTGGCTAGAAATCTCTTATAGATACGCTACTATTAATCGTGTATCATAGAACACAGTAAAAAAGCTTTGGTATTTTCTTTATAGAACATAAAAAAACCGTAAGTGTTTAGTTGTAATTAATATTTGAAAGTGTAACCACACCTTTCGCACACCTAGTATTTATATTAAAATTATATATCAATATATTTTTTAGTATAATGTAAAATAAAAAATGTTAATATGATTGAAAAGAAATAATAAATGACGTCTGGAAAAATAAACTATCATTTGTATTAAACTCAAACTCAGTGGCACAACAGCCCATGAGAGCCAAGGTCTACTGTGCCCATCCCAGTATACGTGACCATTGGACGCTGAGGTGCATGAGCAGATGTCCCGATCAGGTGGTTGGTCTGAAGCGGAAACCCCCAGTGTTTAAGTCCCCAAGCAAGCTTGGCACTCATTTATCAACCCACTACAGTAAGGATGAAAGGCTGAGTCGACCTCTTCCAGCCCGGGAATGGAACCCGGACCTGTGGCGTGGAAGCGTGATACGCTTCCACTAGACCACTGGGCTTTATAATTTGTATTACTTCTCTGTAATTTTTCGGTTAAAAATACCTCACAGCAGAAGAAACAAAAAAAAAATAGTTATGTCATATTATTCAAATCAAAAAATGAGATCTCCTTTGAAACTTTGTATGAAACAGCTCACCCAATAAAATTGTTTAAGTTTTTCAATTAAAAAATATCAATATTTCTCTCCGTCAAAAAGAAGATACCTCCTTACCGTTTCAATTACTATAATCCAAACAATGTTGCTGCAATAGATCATGAAATAAACGAGAAAAGAAATGAGAAAAGAAACAAGGAAATTAGCTCAAAGGAAGTAAGAAATTTTCTTTTCGTTTTGGAGAAGTAGGTTTAAATGGATCTTAAATATCTCTCAGAGAGAGCAATTCTCTTTCATCTTGCAGCCCACTTTCCTCTCCAGGATTAAAGCATAAATTTGTGTTTCAATCACGAATATCGTGTTTGCCCTTATTTAAAAAGCGGGTGTGTAACGGAATGACGGACTTCCTTGTTCGTCCACTTCTGAATTGTTATTCGTCTTTTTTAAATTCAGATTCGTTAGTCGCTTGAATAAAGGAATAAAATGTAATGCCTGCGGAAATCAAAGTGTGTTATTGCAAGATGAACACTGCCGCAGAAAATGATCTTATTTTTAAAACAGTTAAGTATTATAACAAAAAAAGAAATCTTTTGTCAGAGATTTAAAAATATAAATCAGTTTACTGGCGTTTTAATCGAATTTTGCTCTAATCATAAAGGAAATGAAGATATGAATTGCTTGAATCTTAATATAGCAAGAATATAAATATATAAGAACAGGAAACTTTTTATATATATGTATGCTTAACTTAGCTCATAGAGATAGGGAAATTTCAAAGTATATAATCAATTTAGTGTATTTCACTCGAAACAGGTGTTTAATATATAAGTAGTTTTTAGTGGAATTATCGATTTAATATTAGAAATAGTTATATATTTTCTGTTCTTAAGATATATTTCTATAACAAATTTCAACATTTAGGGAAAAGTAAAACACTAACAGATGATAGATTTGAATTATAAATTAATTTCCATTTGTAAATTTTTTTCTAATTTTTTTTTAATTATTGAAAATTAATGGAGTTGTGTTTTCCCCTTGCCATTTCATTTTTAGAAATGATCAGGTGTTTTTTTTTCAGAACCTAGCACCTATTTCTAAAAAGGCAAAATTTCTATATATGAATGTTATAACTAAAACTATTATCCTATTTATCATCTTAATAAAGCAAGTTTTTTGCCAAGTAGCATTTCTGCAACATTTCGAAACCAAAATCTTATCTTGGGGTACATATTTTATCACGACTTGAAACATGATGAAATAATGATTAACTCCATTTTCATATCCTCATAAAAACACAATGCAATAAAATTCAATATAACACACGGGATTACACAGTCCCAATAATTCTTTATACATTTAGGTTCCGCCAGTCATAAAAACGAATTTATAAATAGCAGAGAATGATAAGAAATCTTTTCTTATCTTTTGCTAGTCATCGGGTAGTCCCTTAAAGTCTAGTTCTATAGATGCTTATCTTATAAACATATAATATACTCTTTTATTGAGTTCTATAAACTTGTGTCAGTTTTACATCATTCCTTGCATAGTTTTTTTATGAGATAAATCTGAAATACTTTTAACATTTTATTACACTGATAAATAGACTGTTGATAAATTAGAAATGTTATCAACTTCATTTTATTTTTTGTTACACATTTCCTTGTGAGGTCCAATATGACCGTAATAAAATGAATAATAAAAAATAAAAGGATGTTGTTTATAAACAAACTTTACTTGTTGTTTATGTTCGATATCAATCACTTGTTACAGTAGCTTACGAAATAATATTTAATAAGAAATGAATGAAAGTATCACGCGTAGATAATTCTTTAGAGCTAGACAAATAATACTTAATAGAAGATTATTGAACATGTGTTTATGAAAAATGTTATTTAAACATTAAATATTATCATTTGATTTTATTTACCCGTGCATATAATTATGAATTTAACTCTGAAAATAAAAACAGTATTTATATTAAAGAATATTACATATTTATTTAATTCTAATAAAAGAATCTATTATCTTTAAGTATAACAAACTTTCGCAAACGAGGCGTTAATTGAATAATTTTTATTACAAAAAATAGCAATAATTAAAATTTTTCAACCTTGCATTCATTATCAAAAAACATAAAGTAAGCAACTAAGCAATAACAATAGAATGTCGTAGGAGTTGTAACATATTGCATTCTTTCGTCAACAATGATAAAATGAGTAACTTTAAGAAGTAATTAGTTTTAGTATTAAAATTTTTATTGTTATTCCTTATACACAAATCTGACTTTTTTCAATTTTAAACTTATTTTGTAGATATTTATAAGATTACAATATTAATTTGAAGAAAATAATTAAAATATTATTATTTTAATGAACTCCTGATACTTTCAAAAAAGAGGTATGTGTATTAAGAAAAAGTTTAATTTATATTTCTGTAGTTAAAACAAATTGATTTTAAAACACCATTAACTATTAACTATTCTTTGCATAAAACTTTACAGAATATAATATGTAGCAATTATGACTGAAATAAGTGCTGCTTGTTTATATAACGTCAGAATGAGAAATATTCTGTAGTAATTTTTACTTTTTCAAAAGTAATTTGATGAAAAAAAATATATATGTGTTTATACTAAATATAACAATATATTTTCTATCTAACGATTGTCTCATAAAATTCAAAGATAATTCCTATTTTTAAAATAAATTAGATTACTGTTTCGATATCTAAAATAAGTATTAGCATGAGAAATTATATTAATCTATTTTAATCTAATTTAATTGAGTTAAAATTAACACTAGTATAATAAGTATCATTATATTATTTCTTTGCATTTATCTAACATAAGTAATTCTTTTTCGAATATAATTCAACTTTCATAATTATTACAGCAGAGTTGAGTTTTTTTAACTTCATTTTTAATGATTCATAATTAATGCTTGGAAAAAAAAACGTTGAGAGTTTTAAGGTATCCGACTACGTTCGGAACCATGATTTTAAAAAAGCGCATACATGTATAATTTTCATGATATTTAGTGTCACTTACATTAGAATACATGTATAAAATTGTTTTAAGGACATTATGACAAAAAAAATTATTTAAATATAATATTTTGGCAAAAAATTAATTTAGAATAACCTTTTTTCCAAATGTTCTCCTTTTGTAAAAAAATGCTTCTATTGTATTAATATTTTGCCTGTATATAGCTCAGACCTCTGTACAGAGGCTCAACTATGATTTTTGAAAAATTCACATTATTTTTAGAGTTAAAACCATTTGAAATAATTATCGGCGTATTTTCTTAAAATTTCTTCCTTCTGTTTTTGTAAAACATGGATAAACTGACTTCCAAGTTATGCATTTCAAAAATTCTAGTTGAGCCTCTGTACAGAGATCTGAGCTGAATACGGGCAAAATATTAATACAATAGAAGCATTTTTTACAAAACGAGAACATTTGGAAAAAAGGTTATTCTAAGTTAATTTTTTGCCAAAATATTGTATTTAAATAATTTTTTTTGTCATAATGTCCTTAAAACAATTTTATACATGAATTATAATCTAAGTGACACTAAATATCATAAATATTATCCATTTACACTCTTTTGCAAAATCACAGTTTCGAACGTAGTCGGATACCTTAAGTTACTCTTCAAAGTTAAGTTTTTGAAACGAACTAAAATTTCAATGTTGTAAAACTAATGTAAGAATTGTACTCATTATAACAAAAAGTATTTTTTGTTCCTTTCGTAATTATTTCATGCAATGTAATAGATATTAACTTTCTCTTTTCGTATCAACGTAACACCTTAATTTATAATAATATTACTACAAAACATTCATAATCCTTATTGAAAATTCTAGAAAGTATCATCTTATAAACTGTCTGGTTTTCTATTATTTTTGATGATTTTTGTCGTGAATATTACTAAAATGTTCCACACTTTGCTCCCACTAACATTATGACTGTAATGTTGGTGCGGAGCAAAGTGTGGAGCATCTTATACTTTTTATTTTCAAAAAAGAGAAAAAATACCTGAAAGCCAAACTGCAGGCTCTTAAAATTAATTGGCCTCCTAATTTTTTTCAACTTGTTTCAAGTAAAGTTTCCTTCACTTTATTTTGTATATCCATTGATCTGATTTTTTAAATTTTTCCTTTCTCTATTTTTGTAACTGCATTGTATTGGTTCTGTTTCTTAATTGTTTTATTTTGTAATGTATTTTTGTCTTTGTAACTTTTTTCATTTTTGTTATATTATTATTTCGTAACTTTTGTTTTGTTCTTTACTTTTATTTTATTTATCTTATTCTGTTTGTTTTACTTACTTCTGTAAGTCCCGTGTGATACTTGTGGTGCACAAGAATTATTTTATCTGTCTTCAATAAAAAAATATTTTACTAGTGTAGTTAATAAAATATCTGATTTCAGATATAATAGATCAACGCTAATAAATGTAAAATAACTTTAAATAATTGCATTAAATAAACTAGTTTAAAAACTTGAATTTGTCACTTTCAGATTAATTGCTACTTTTTGTGAATTGATTTAATAAGAAAAATGCATATGCTTATTAAATTCTACTGAAAATATTGATTAATGATTTAAATTTAATCTTTGCAATTAAATAATTTTGGACAGGCTTAATTTATCAATTCAAAATTGAAAGAATAATTGATCACTTATGAAACATGATTTTAATCACTTAAAATTAAAATGTTTTAAAAATTTTCTTGAAATATTAATTTGATTTTTAAAAAAATTAAATTAATAAAATGTTTGATAATTGAAATTTTATTCAGTGTGTAATTTTCGGATTAATTTCTTAACAATTAGTTTCTTAAGGCCCTAATGTAATTTATATGTTAAATTTTTTAGTTTCTTTATCATTAGAAAGTGTAAATTGAATGAAAGTTGAGGTGCATTAATATTTAATTGAAAAGAAAAATGCTCATAACAGTTTTGATGACTGCGAATCTGTAGATAAAATAGACGAATGAATGCCGTTCACACAAAAAAAAGAGAGAGAGAGAGAGAGAAATGTAGTTTTTCGCAGCATTCTTGACCTCTTCAGGCGAAAGATACATAGTTCTCAGAAGAAAAATCCCAATCTCTGCTTTGCCAAGATACTAGACCTCACTACTTCGATTTTTGTGGGAACGCGATGGTCTTCAAGATACATTTCATCACAATTAAGATATCTGACGCCATTGCATTGATCTGTCTAGGAACACAGAGCTTTGTTTACAAATCAGAGGAGTTGCTTAATTCAAGTTCTGACTTTATATTTCGTTAAGCTGGTGATTGTTGTTTATGAGAGTCCATTATTTCGCTTATAGATGAGTTATATGTATTTGATAATAAATAGAAAATCATTATTTAAAAAATTCTATCATCGTATTTGCTTTTTCTTAAAAGAGAAAAACAGTAAAAACTTATCAGTTGTTCTCAGAATTGGTTCTTTGAAATTATTTTGTTTCGAATGTTGTTTTATTTATTTTTTGTTTTTTTGTTTTTTTTTATAAATTTTGGTTATTTTAACTTAAATTTCCAAGGTTCTAGATTTTAAGAGACATTTTCCCCAAAAATTTGAAAAAAGAAATCGTTGTCATACTTCAATTAGATATTTATTTATAATTATCAACACTTTATATAACTTGCTGAATAGTGCAACATGTGAAATATTTTCACTTTTTGGTCTGCCATGGGATTTAACTTTTTAAAAAGTTTAATTGATTAAATTCCAAAGCCCCGAAAGTAAGCAAATCCATACAAATAATACAACTATATACAAGCCATGTAACAGGTTAACTGAACGACACCAGTTCTTAAGAAAATTTTGTTGAACAGTGAGTAATCGTTCTCTGCTACTGTCCTGCACCTTTGAGTGGTTAAGAAGTTTGGATAGAAGGGTGCATTTTCGGGTGTCATCCCCGTCACTTGACTTCGCTTCAAAATTAGATTGTAAATTTTGTGTGTTTGTTAACATTTTCTGTACATGAATATGTATGTGTGTATATGTATATATGTGTGTATGTGTGTATATGTATATATGTGTGTGTATATACATATATATGCCTATGTGTGTATGTATGCTTTATGTATTTGTATTTTGAAAATGTTTTGTGATCATGTTTTCTTATCTTCCTCATTGTATAACTTTAATTTTTGATTATCTACGTTCGCATGTGAGCAATCTTGTATTTCTTTCTGTTTTTGTTGTTTTTGTATTCACATTTTTTTCCTCTTTTTTCTCCCCTTTTGGTTCCCATTTGTGAATATTTCCTTCTACATGTAACTTCCTATCACTATTGTTGAGTATTGACTTACGTTTGTAAGCCTTGTGTTATACTTGTCGGCACACAAGGAGTCTACCTAGAGTCTCAAAAAAAAATTACGAGGTCCACCGCTATTAGCCCTGGAGTAATTTCAAAACGTGTCGTTAGCAAACAATCACTCTACAATCTTACTATGCTTAATCTTTTGCTTTTTTACTGTTAGTATTTTGTTTAAAAAATATCTAATGGTTATTTTTTAAACAATTGTCATTTTGCACTATAATATAATGGACCTTTCCCTATTTAATAATAATGTAAATTTCCAATTCAATGATTGAAAGAGTAATTAATTGTTTAGATATTAAGGCAATTACAGAGATTCAAAAATGATCAATTAAACATCAGATTCTGAATACTTAAGCAACTTTCAAAGATAATTATATATTCTTCTTGGTGTAGATTACTAAGTAAGAAATCTAGTTTTTAATTTTATCTCAAAAAATTTAAGATAAAAAAGAAAGAAAAAGAAAAGAAATAATTTCTAAGAAATATTTGGGAAGAAGTTAACTGAAATTAATTGAATTATAAAATAAATTGTTTATTTGGGTGATCAAGGGTCTCTTTCTTTATCTGTTTTAATGAATAACTTTTTTAATTGAAATCTTATTATTTTTTATGTTGATATGATTCATTACTTAGATCATAAAAATAAGAGTTTAACATGTACACACTTTTTACTTTTCAAGCTTTTCATGGTATTATGAATAAACTTAAAAAATAATTCTAGTAATACGTTAAAAAAAATGCACTGTCAACGTGAAAGTTATGTTCTTTGGTTAGATTTACTACTTTAAACTCATTTGTACTTGCCATAAGCATATTATTTGTGTGATCAGTGATTTTTTGCTATTTATTATCTGCATCTGTGATTATAAATTTTTAGATCAAGGTGTGTTGGCACAAGACACCTGTCAGCATTTCAAACTAAATATGCAATGGATAGAAAGTTAGGCCAAGGAAGCAGGGAAGGAGGATTATAAAAAGTGTTCTCCTCAAAGATTCTAAATCATCATTCTAAAATTCCAGTGTATTCCAACAAATAAAACCGGTACCTGAAAGACCTTGCTGAAGTCGCTAGGAACAGGTTTGAAATGGCCTTGCCCAAGTACGCCCGACTTCTATTATTTTTTGGATCGTCTTCCTTTCTCTTATATTGAAAGATTGTTTTTTGCAAGAGAGCCGCAGGAATGTCTCAGGATATGGTGGTTGTGGTCGTTACGAAACAGTTGAAGAGGGAAAGCATGAAGCAATCGATTTCTTACTTAGGGTTTGGCGAGTGCATGGAATTCTTTGTGGTAGCAGTTAGAATGTTTAAACTTTAAAGATGATCAATCTAAATCAATTTTAAAAACAGTACTGTTTTGCGAAGGGGGTTTCTGAAAAACTTTGGAGAAAAGTTCGTTCCTCTATTTCGGTGTAAAGGTTCTTGCTCATGCCAAAATTATATTTACGTGTGTCCTTAATATTATGTTAAAGCATTATAAATCTAACTTACAGCAAAGCAATTGAAATACAGTGCAAGACAAAGTAAAATAGCCAAAGTAATACCTTAGCGCAAGTGTTCCCCCCCTTCAAGTATTGGCCTGACATCGTGGACCCACACGATTTAAAAAAAAACCTCCCTCACTCCCAACACATGGCTGAGTGACTTAAATCTTCCTTAATAATCGAAAGACAGCCTTTGTAATTATACAGACTTTTTTAATCCTTCTTTTTTCCTTTAAGAAAAAAATAGTAAATATTTAATTAAAAAAATTACAAAGTACTAATTTCAAATAAATAAATAATGTACTTTTTTGTATTATTTAGTGATCTGTTTTATTAATCAATTGAGTGATTAATTAGTGATCTAGTCTAGGATGGCACATCTTTCAATTTTTCCACGAGGTCTTTCAGTGCCTGTAAAAGAGGGAAATCTTAACTTTAAATGAGAGATTTTCATGGACCCCCTAGAAAAACACTGGGGCCCCCCCAAAGGTCCGTGCAGGACAGTTTAAGAAAGCGAATTCTTAGGATTTAGACTACGATTGCACGGGTAAACTAAGTTTGAAGGTGAAATAAAATTTAGAAGAGGAAGTGCAGTTAGAAGTAATGTTAAAAAAAATCTTAATACTAAAATTAGTTTCTAAAATTCTAAGAGTCATCCTAATGAAGGGAATCCAGAATTAATCTACTTCTTCTCTAAAGATAACGAAAACAAACTAAAACTCATGATTTCACTTTCGAAACTGATTGTTCATAAATATATTCTTAATGAAATCAACATATTATACGCAGAAAATACGAAAGCAAACCATACATTTTCAATATATTTTTCTTAAAAGAGAGAAAGTATAAAAAATAAGAATTAATAAATTGTATTAAATTCGGATAAAATCTAAGCAAATTAACAGGTATTGACATTTATTGTTAATTAAATTTAATAAATAAATATTAAAATTAGTTCAAACTAACGTTAAACGTATTACAAACATAAGATTTTAAAAATTTAATGGGTTCATCATATATTCTAAACAGTATCTTATAAAATTTTAAATATTATTAATTTTATCATTTTTTTACTAACTAAATAAGAACTACAGAGTAAACAGATAAGTATGATATTTTTAAGGGATTTATGAATAATGCTGTTCTAGAATTCAACTTTAAAATTATTAAATTCAAAAACGTTTTTGTCAAAAGTATTAGTAGTTGACTAATTTATGATCTATAAAATTGCCTCCAAGTATTCTGTGGAAAGTTGATTATTGTTAGCCTTATTAAAGTTTAAGGAAAAATTATAAAAAGTAATCTTATGTATAAACTCACGATTTAACATAAATAATTAGATTATCAATATATATATATGTATCCGTATTATCAGTATACTTTTCTTCAAAAAGATACACAAATTAGCAAAACTATTGCTTGCAGGTGCACCTAGTGGGAAATTTTTAGTACTTGCATTACTAACTTTATAAATATATTTCCCTAAAAGAACTAAATTCATAACAGTGTTACAGTTTTGAAAGTTTTTAATACCGTTTATTATACTGTTTTACACACACACACATTTAAATATATCTTAAAAATCAGTACTATGCATAGAGTAAGTTTCTTAGTCTTTTTAAAAATTTATGAGTGACTTACTACTTTCAGAAATTACTATAATTGAGATTATATGATTATACTTTGTGAAACATATTTTATCATGTCTGTGTGTGTGATTTTTCGACATTCGAATGCATATCAACATGATAAATTTTCACAAGAGAAAATCTCTCGAAAATAAAACACAGCAGTAAAAATATTTTTACCATTGCATTAAGACATAAATGCTTCAAATGAGAATTTTAATTAACTATCTACAAAATGAAATATGTTTTTGATTTTGTTTCAATTAACACGCCATTGGAATTACACAAAGCGCTACGAGTGATTAATTTCAATTCATTAAATTGACAAAAAAGACATACGAGTAATTAATAGAATTAGATTTAAGTTAAACATTTGAGTTATGCATTTTGTGAACCCTTGTTGCCAAGTTATCGAGGAATCATAGAAATGAAAAAGCATATTCATAACTCAGCCATTACTTTTTAAGAAAATGACAATTCTTAAGGAATATTTCAAAATATAATCGTAATCACAACATAAAAATAATCTATTTGGTACTTGAAAAATCTATATTTTCTTCACTTTTTGAATAATAACTCTAATCTCAATAAATAATATTTATTCAAACATTTTTTAGAAATTTGAAAAATAAAACCTACCAAAAACAACTAATATTTAAAGTGTCAAAGGAATTCAGTTGTCAACTAAAGCAAATATTAATTTAACTATTAAATATCTCCTTCCCTATTATTCCGATTGAGAATTTCTAAGAATTTTAGTTAAATTTATTCTACTTAAATGATACCCTAAAATAAGTATTAATAAAAATTCTTATAATACAAACACTAATTTTTAATTTTCATTTGAATTAATTTTGGTAGAATAACATGTTTTATAGAAATGGACGAAAACCACAAAAATACATATTTACAACCAGATATTTATTCATTTAAGGTAATTCTTCTCTGTAATAATTTTCTGAAACAATTAATAAGATTTAATTTAAATAAACACTTTTTTAATAATGAACTCACAATACTTTTTTTAGAGATAAATTTTAAGCAATTTATAATAGAAGAGATAATAATTATAACACAGAAAATTTGATATTAGCTGTGTGATATATTATTTAATAGAACATATATATTTAATTTTTCATCAAAAAGAATAAGGAAAATTTAAAAAAGCTTAATTTATATAAATTCTAAAACGTTTTGATTTATCAGCAAATGTCATTTATACCCCACAACGTTCTAAAATAACTAAATGAATTCAAACTGAAAGATAAATTGTAATTTAATTGTTTTAAAATCCAGATATTTCTAAATGAATCGATTAAAATTTAAACCTAGAATCTACAATGTTCCCCACCTTTCTTTTTTAAAATCAATTTCAAATTATTGTAAATGAATATTAAATATTGCATTAATCAAAAGATAACGGTCATTGTTTATATTGAATAACTTGTAGCTTTAAGCCAAATACAAATATGAAACATGTTGCGCTAAAACATTCGTGTTGTTCGCCAATCTAGATAACGGATTTAAGCAATTCAAATAAAATTACATAAGAAGAGGTTGATAAATTCTTTTAAAATTGGTGAATAAAATGCGCGTAATTATAGAAAAAAATGTAATTGTCGAATTCAGTGAACTGAATAATCTTTCTAAGAAGGTAGAGAACAAACATTTGAACCGGATTAGACACATTTATGCAAGAGTAATTTCTCAACGTGTATCTAAATTACCTACTATTACATACTTTTGAAAGAGAAAACAATGCTATTACGTTTATTTTTAACAAATATAATTCGAAAATATTTATCTAAACTATCCATCTACTCTTAGATCATTGAGAAAATGTTTACAAAGGATTTAAGAATATTTAAACTTTAAAACGTAAATTAAGTCTCGGTTAATGTTTAAAGAATTTATATATTGAATCAATAATTCGATAAAGCACTTAATGTTTTCATTTTTTTTAATTTCCAGGATTTACCATTCTGTAATTTAGATCAGAGAACTTTTCATTCAATTGAATGGTTTTTCAAATTTAAAAGTTCCAAAGAAGAAACATTCGGATTAATTAACAATTCTAAAACATTAACCCGCGGTCACTCGCGCCTGTTTTTGCTACCGCCGTTACTCGCGGGGTGTAGAGAACACCCCAAACTTTAAATACGTGTATTTAATTATGAAAATAAAATTAAGTCATTATGATACATATTTATAAAGTACAAGATGTTTTTTGAGTTTTACAAATAAAATTATTAAATTTATTGCATACAAATGAGACTAACATTAATTTAAACTAAACATACAAAATTTTCATTTTAAAACACACAATTTTATATTTTTTCATAAACCAGTAAAACGTATATACCAGTATAATAAATATACTTAATAATTAATGAGATAATGAGAGCAGAAAGTAGAAAAATATTTTAATCATTTTCCAAACATTCAGAGCAGACTGTATACAAATGCTCAACTTCTCTCGGAAGTTCTCAGCCCCCAGATAAACTTTTGGAGGTCATTACATTCCAATCGTTCGAGAAAGAGGGACTGCATCAGGCCTGAAGGTTCAATGACCTAAAATGTGCAGCTACAGAAAAAATTGTGGTTCTGCGCATTCTTTTTAGAATCCTGGGAGGATTTTCTTGTTGCTGGGGTGTACAGAACACCCCGCGCGAGTGATCGCAGGTTAAAAAAGAACTGGTTATCATACCAATGCATAATATAAATGAACTTAATTTTGCATTAAAAATTACTATAATGGTCCCCTTTTTATTTGTTAATTATGTATGAAATTTTATATTTAAATAATACTTTATGCCACGCCTTACATCTTTTTCATAATATTAACATTAGAAGGTAAAGTTTAAAACAATAAAACCTTTTAAAGTTTTTTAAAAAGTTTAAAGCACTTTTTTTTATTCACTTGAAGGACTGGTTTTAAGAACGAAAATACTTTCATGGGTCAGGAAGGTTTTTTATAAAGGTACTAGTGTACAAAGCTGAGCGTTTCTCGAGCTAAAAAGAAAATTTAAAATTTTTTAAACAAAAAATATAATTTTCAATAATTAATTGATTTATAAATTTAGAAAATTCTAAACCAATATTGAAAATATTTTTCAAACCTCTGAAAAAAAATATTAAATGTTAAGATAATTAAAATTGTATGTAAGATAATATGCAGTAATCTATACGACATTATATAAAACAGCTTTCATATCAATTTTATTTTCAAGCTGTTTTAACCTTAGTATATTGTAATATGTAAGAAAAATTTTACGGTGTTTTGTTTCTTCTAAATTTCCACAAACCTTAACCTGAAATCGTTACAGTTTTATTTGAAATATAATAAAGTAAAAATGTACTTATGAATTTATAATCAATTATCTCTTCTTTAATAATTTGATTTTCTCTTTGGTTGATCTGTAATTAAACGAATAAAAAGCGATAAAAAATATTATGAAATGATCAAGTGTTTATTCATTAGGAAGTGAAAAATAAAAAATACGTTATGCCAGTGTTTCTCAAACTTTCTATACTTGCGACCCAATTTTTAATCATAATTTTCCTCGCCCCAACTCCTCACAAAAAAAGTATTGAGTTCAATAATAATATACTTTGAAGTAAAGCTACAGTAGGACTTTAATTATAAACCATACAAATTATCAAGATAAGTGTTAAATTTTGTACATAATTTTATGACATGTCCATAAGATCACTAGTAATTATTAAATTTTTTCTTAACTTAGTACAGTTAAATTAATTATGAGACACATTGTGCACAGAGTACTGATGCATTTATATATAAGTGTATTATATCAGTGTAAATGTGTATTTTTTTTTATTATGTCAGAATGTATTTTTTTTTTTGCTTCCTTTCAGTAAATTAATAATTTTTTTAAAATTATCTTTTGTTTTCGACTTTTTGATATACTCGCCCCCCTTCTAGGGTTATCACGCATCCCTAGGGGAGGGCGCCCCACAGTTTGAGAGAGAAACACTGCGTTATGCACAACATTTAATTAAACATGCATTTTATTGATGTTATTTAAAATTAGTTGAATAAGTTTGTAAAATAATAAATTTTTCGTCCAAACTTGTAAAACATATTTTTCACAGAAAGCTCTAAGAAAACTTTAGAAAATTTCATTCTTAAAAATCTGATTGTTTTGTGAATATTTTAGTCAATATTGATCAAACAATTCTGCAAGAAAAATAGTAATTAAGATATTCGTAGTTTTCCTCACAAAAATTATTAAAATTGCACAACAGAATACAAGAATAAAAAAAATAAAAAATTATGGGTAGTTAGATTATTTTATAGACATACTTATAAATTTCCTATTATTATTATAAATGTCAAGCTTTTTATTAAAAACTTAAGTAGAGAGATTGAAGATCACCACAGAGCTTTTAAATGTTGCCAGTTTTGATGTTACAATCTACATGGTAGTAGGACAAAATTTTGTTCCTAGATAGATAGGTATATATTCAACCTTTTTTTGCGTGATGTTCTTTATACAATTAACAATGATAATTTTTATTCTAATCTTGAAAAGCTAAAAAATTTAGAGTCGCGTCTCGGTAAAAAATTACTTTTTTGAGTATCTATAACCAACCTATGAGTTAATTTAAATTTAACAAGATTTACTTTTTTCTTTTATGCATCTAGGAAAGATAAACTATTTAATTGGTTTAAAGTGGAATCATCGCTTACTTATTTCACTTCTCTTCGAAAGTCTTTTTATAAGAGATATAATACTCTTGGAAGAAATCCTTAATTATACTCTTTTAATTGTCTATCTCATCTTGGAAGATATCTGTCTGCCACGTTTTGTGTGATTACGTACGTAAGGAGTAGTTTTGTATTGGAATAATAAAAAAAATAACAGATTACTCAAAATGAAGTTTAAGAAGATTAAAATACATAAATTCGTTTCTTATTTAGTTTCCATGTTACAGTTTAGTATAAAATAGTTTATGTGTTTTAATTTGCAAAGATGTTCAATGTAACTTAGGTAAGTATTTATCTTACCTTTCAGCACACAAATAGGTACTGACTTCTCTTCTACAAAAGAGTCTTTGTATCAAAGTACAAAATATACTTTAAAAAAAAGGGAATAGATACTAAACGTGCGTTTATTTTTTCTAACAGAATGTATGTTATTGTTTAATGTACCAGAGAAAACCAGTCTTACGAATGAGATGCAATTTTATTAAATAATAAAATAAATATCACTCATAAAAATCATAATAGCCTAATTTATTTGTTTTAAATAAATTTTGTTCTGAGAAAGAAAAAGATATATACCTCTTCATTAACTGGTTGCCTAAAAGTTTAATTTAAAATTTCCGTGTTACATGTCATATGATAGATACATTTATCAACATAGCTAAGATTTGATGAAAACAAATGTGAGGCATACTAATTCCTGAAATAACATAAAACTTCGTTAAAGTTTTTTCTTTTCTTGGAAAGTTAAAAAAAAATATGTGGGAAAAATAAGTGCTCATCTCAGGATAATATATTTTGAAAACTTTTGTATTTCACAACAAAAGCAATTTAGGAATTTTATTTATGACTATCGCTTCAAACAATAGCAACTATATCATTACCGAATGGATCTGATCGATTGAACTGTCAAAATATTTTTCTTCAGTTGTTATTCACGACTAAAAATGTTCAACGTCCAGAGTCAATGTCAGGAGGATATCAGAATTCGCTTCTCACGAGAATCACTGGTGGTATAAATAAATCATTATTTATAATTTCGTTAAGTATTATTATTTTATAATCTAATATAAATATGGCACTTTTATTAAACCATATTATTATGTGATTAAAACTACCAAGAGTTATTTAGATATAATAAACTATTCTTATATTACCTCAATTTACAATAAGATTGGTCTGTTATTAATTAATTAATACTTTATTTGGAATCCACCGAAACTAAAATCAGTCTTAATTATAAAATCTTTTCAATAATAGAAATTCTTTAAAAAGATAAAAGCTATTTTAGAGGAATTTGCTTATAATTAAATTAAAATTGAAAAACAAATTAAGATTGCAAAAAATTATATTTTTCTAATATTCCTGATTTTGAAGGAAAATATTGCTGCTTATCATGTATTTATTTCAATATTTGAGAGAAAGCATTTCTTTCTTAATGCTTATATTTTGAAATGAAATATGTTAAGAACACATGATATAAAAAAATGATTTCCATTTGTGTGAGAAATAGAATGAGTTATATGAATACCACAGAATTTATATTATTGTTTACAGAAATGTTAATATGTGTGGATATAGGATACTTAAAAATTAAATTTAAAAAGAAAACATATATATATATATATATATATATATATATATATATATATATTATTTACTTTACGTTTTTGACGTTAAAAATTTAGAATTTTAAGTATTAAAATCCCTTTTCATTTATTTATCTGTATAATATTATTTACGTGCTTATAAAAATAATAAACGATATTACAGAAAAATCAAAACAAAAAGTAGTGAACGCATATGTAGTACCTATATAATTACAGTTAAAAGTTCTTTTATTGAAAGGTATAAAATATTCGGTAAATTCATATCAACAAGCTTTATAAAACAAGAATCATCGCTCCAACTTATAAGGAAAGTTTGCATTGAAGAAACAAATAGATATACAGAGAGAGAAAGAATGATAAACATTTGAATACAAATTATGTTTTGATTCTTTCTTTCTTCACTTTTAATTTGAATGATTGTATGTAAGAAAGGTATATTCACACTTGTTCACAATAACAAGCGGATCATTACTCAAAGTTTAATTTACTTTATGCAATGAACTTTATCAAGATATCTTAAAGCCGCACCCATGTAGTATCAAGGGAGTCGTTTGAGGTTCTTATTTCTCTGTGAAGAGTCGTTTGTCATGATTAAAAAAGGTGCTTAAAGATCAAAACATCTGACAAAAGTTCTTCCTATGCAATGAAACGGAGAGAGAATGTCATTTTATGGATCATTTGTTAAAAGATACAGAATATGCGTTATTCTTATTTTCTCAACAATTTCTGCAAATGTGTTTTTGTATTATACTTCATGTTTGAATTTCAATAAAGTATTAAATATCATAGTTCATTATTATATTCTTCATCTAGTTTTAGAGTTTATTTGCGGTTTTTCTTAAAATAATTACATTTTCTCCTATTACTTCATTCAATTATTTTAATTTCTTGTTTAATAACGACTTTTATCATTATAATGTAATATAAATTTATGAAAAAGATATTCAGAAAATGTTATGAAAAAATATTTTTTTTATTTTAAAAAACACTTTATGAATCAAAAATTGAAAGTAAAAGAAAGCAGTAAGAGGTTAACTTTTTGAAATATAACTATTATAAATGCCTTTAGAAAGATAAAATTCCAACGAATTTCAAACACTTTAAATAAGAAAAGAAATGAATTGTATTTCCATATTCCTTATGGAATGCATATGTGATACGAGATAAATCATTCAGATACATATCTTTATTTAATACTTAAATTATGCTTTCGTTCTAATATAATTAAATAGTTCAGGAGAAAAAACACCTATTTTTAACTATAAACAAAAAAATTAAAAGCTCTCATCAATTATTTTAGGACACTAAATAAATATCTTTAATAATTCATTAAAATTTACTTTTTAATGTGTCTAGTACAAAATGACTTAATGGATGTAATGAAATAAAATAAATATTAATCTTTAGGTGTGAAAAGTATGTAAAATCGTTTTTTAAATTTTTTAAGATTTTTTTTTTACTTAATTTTTTTCACATTCCACTTATCCATCCATTTTTTATTGTTATTTAATATACTCCAGCAAATTATTATAATTATTAATTTGACGAAAATTAAAGCACAAAAACTATTTTTCTAAAATTACTGAAACTATAATTTTGAAATTATTTAATCATTTTATAAAACTAAAGGTTTCATCAATACATATAAATAATAAAGGTACCGTTTTGACGTAAACATAAACTAATTTGGAAACTATGTAGAGTTTTAAAAAATTGTCTATCCTTGGCTATATGATAAGATGTTAAATTTGTTTTCTATGGCAATGCCTCAGAAATTTCTTATTTATGAAAATTGCTTATGGATATCTTAAGATTAGTAATCGGCGATTCTTTTTCACTACTTTGTCGTTAATTCGACATAGCATTTGACGAAAAAAAAACTGTGTAGGCAATACTTTATCTGAAGCTTTTAGTTTCTGCAAGAGCTTTAACCATTGACTCTTCTAACTGAAAGAAAAGATTGAGATAATAAAAGTTTTTGAAGCACAAGAATAGCAAGGATTAAAGAGAATTAAAGGACTAAACCAAAAGAAAGGTTAAACTCTGGTGCGATCGTAATTATTTTTAATGCCCTAGTTTCATTGTAGTTAAGTATTATTTTAAAGAGATGTTTCATCACAATTATCATTGAACAGAAAAAGTGTACAAATATATTATGATTAAAATGATTATCCCTAGTTTCAAATAATGTTAGTTTTTTATATGAAAAATTATTTCATCCCTTTCCATTCAAAATGACGAATATTTATTGTTATATTTTTATTTGATTGTTGTTATTATTAAAATTTTTAATCAGATTTTATATTTTGTAACTTCCGTTTCTTTCAGTTATTTTTGTTATTTTTTTAAATTATGTTCCATTGCGTTACTTAACTTAGTCATTGCCAAACATTTTTTCAAAATCTAATTTTAAAAAGTCTACTTTTATCTTAAAATATAAAATATATTTTTCCATAACTGTTCTCATTTCTATTCGTTCTAAATTATAATATCAGGTTTCAATGCCATAAAATATCTTACTACTTACTTATAATTCTTATTTCTTATAATTCTAATTTGAATAATTGGTAATTAAATAACAAATAAGTTTTATCTAAAAGTTTAATCAAGTGCAAAAAAATAGCATTTCGTCGTATTATAATTTATTTTATTTTGCACATCGATTTATGCTTTATACTAATTAATAAAAATTTAGTTGAACGAATAGAATCAAAGCATATTATTAAACTAGATTCTAGTTTCAATATATGCTTGAAATTTTATGTTTTCATTACTGAGTTCTGATGACATTTAAAATGCACGATACTAAACTTTCTTCGACTTCCTTTTTTCGTAACGAAGTCACGCAGATGTCTGTAAGAACTCTTTTTCCGTTATAAGTTACGTTTGAAATTCTCTGCAAGTGGTACTAAAGAAGTATCATATTTCCACCTGCGGTTTCCTCTCTCTATATATAAAGGAGATGAAGCATTCTCACAAACAATTTGTTCCCTGCAAGTAACTGGTTCTTCTATATTTCATGGATTTTTTCTTTTCAAAAATATACGAGAAAAGATTTGGATTACAATTTGGGTAAATAAGTTACATTACTTCATAATCATTCATGATATATGAAT
>BMAV01012724.1:66638-125178 GCA_019973955.1 Trichonephila inaurata madagascariensis
AAATAAATAAATATATAGACAGTGCGAGCTAATAGTAGGAATTGAAAAAGATAGAATGAGAAAAAAAGTACATTAAGAAAGAAAGGAAATATGTTTACAACTTATCGTAGCTGCGGTTCATTGCTTGTTTAAGTGCTCTTCCGGAAGAATGTAGTTCTTGAACAATTACAATCTACAAGCGAATTCTTTTCTATACTCTCTCTACTTTCTTTCAACATCAGATAACGGAGGGTTAACTATGATTCATAAACCGACAAAGAGAGAACGTGCACAAAAGAAATATTACTCTTAAAGTCTCATTTTCCATTTACCACTTACGGTAATTCACATCACTTAAGATTTTATTAAGGGATGAAAAAAGAAAAAAAAAGAAAAGAAAAGGGCAATGGAAAGAAATGTCTTTTTCCAAGCTAACAACTAATCCTCCCGCAGTAAAATATTTCCCCGAAGAAAGATGTAATACTCGTATACTAAAATTACTGAAATATTTTTTTTAAGTTATATATAATGTGCAATTTTATTTTAAGGCTGATTAGGATATTCAATTTACGGAGTAAAGGAAATGAGTTGTAAATAATGTCAGAATTTTTCCTCTGAAATATTTTTTTTATCAAATAATGACATATAATAAAATATATATTATTTCAAGGAATTTATAGCATTATATTTTAAAATTATAACTTATTTAATCAACTTATTTAATTCACATTTTTGATAAACTGAAATGTAGTCTTTGTGAAGATGCACTGATTTATTTAATAAAATAAAAACAGACATAAAATACTGTATAAATGTTAAGTTAGGTTTATTGTATGTGACTCATTTTTTAAAAAATTTTTTTTTAACACAAATTATATTCTCATGGAACTTGAGTGCTGATTTTTTTTTTAGATCCGTATGTCATCAACAAAGAAAATAATTTTACTATATTTAGATCCTGAAAATTAATCACTTTTATACATTTTTTTAAATGGCTCTACTGTTTTTATACTTATAACTTTATCTCTCTGATGAAAAGATTAGTATAGTAAAAATATTGACTAGTGCAGATTCTAGAATTTTTAATAGTACTTTTAAGCCTATATTTTTCTTATTTATGAATAGTAAAAATACTTTTTAATTCAAATCAAAATTGTAAATTAACTTTTTATTGTTTTGAAAAGTTTTTAATGAGCTAATCCTTCAAAAGTAAGTGGAACATTGGGAGTTTTATGCTGTCCCACATTGCAGCCCTTTCATTTTTTTAACGATTAATACATTTTCTTCTTCAATTATTGTTATAAAAATGGCTATAAGTGCCATTTAATCATCAATTTGTAATTTTTAAGATATCAATCACATATGTAACACAAAAAAAGTTTTCAAAATACCATTTACATTTCCCAACAATGCCATTTATATATAAAAAGGGTAAAGAAACTTGATTAACATAAATATTCTTTAATGAAGATGCTTAAAATAAGAATTTTCATTTTCATACTATTGATAAAAATTTTATTTAAAAAAAATTATACTAATTTCTTTTTGTTTTTCTAAATTTAATTTATTTCAAAATGTATAATTTGTTGTAATATTTCTTATAAAATTTCGAGATAAATTACAGTACATCATTCACCCTCAAAATATTAATTTTTGTCTCTTACAGACAAAACACTAAGGGATCATTTTGAACATTACTTGGATTAGAATGAGTGCCTAATTCAACTTCAAACA
This sequence comes from Trichonephila inaurata madagascariensis, assembly GCA_019973955.1. Lineage (NCBI taxonomy): Eukaryota > Metazoa > Arthropoda > Arachnida > Araneae > Nephilidae > Trichonephila > Trichonephila inaurata. The sequence goes on from BMAV01012724.1 coordinate 68,352, forward strand.
TTTTCACCACTTTTAAAAACAATTACCGTAAAATCTGGCATATAATGCGCACCTATACTTTCAAGCTGTATTTTTTAATTTTTAGGTATATTCGTCGTATAACACGCAGCCCCTTTTTTACGAAGAAACCGGAAATGTACATGTGCAATACTGTTATATTTTGAAGTCGTTTATTTGAGGTGCTATCTCAAGCTTTTGAAAAAATAGTATACTTATAAAACTCCAACCCCTTAAGTTAATAAAAAATGTCCTTTGTTTCAAATAAACTGTATTTTGATCTGTATAGAAGTCTAATTGTTTTTATGCCCATCGCTGGTTTATTTTATTTTATTTTTAAAGCTCTCATTTTTATACCGGCTTATAACGCGCACCCGTATATTTCGCGATCTTTTTGTGGTAAAAGTGCGCCTTATACGCTGGATTTTACAGTACTTTGTTGTGTTATTGACAGAAGCATATAAAAAAAATGTTAGCGGCCCACTGCACAGTATACCTTATATAAAATGGATTTGATTTTTTTTAAATAAAATTTCCGCAAAAGAATTGTACTGAAACCTTAAAAATGAATAGATAGTAAATACAATTCTAGGAACGAATAAAAAACGCAAAAAAAAGTATAAGTTATGTGAAATACTTTTATAAGTCTCAAAAGCAGTATTTCTTTTTAGTTGCACAAACAGCGTATTCATTCATAAACACAAAAACTTATTTTGGTAAATTTTCTGAGAAGTTTATCTAAGGAAATTAATGCCACGCATAAAGATAGCAGAATCTAAACAAAAGAGACCCACGACAAATTTCCCTCCTTTCTATGGTACTTGAGATTTCCAAGTCGCCCAGGGCAAGTTACACACTAAACTTAATTTGCCTACGCGGCGCACTAATTGCAAATCCGAAATAAATTACTGCACCCAAATTCACCCCAAATGAAGTCTCAATCCCTTAAGTATAGAAACGCCTTTAATAACAATGTTGGCGCATGCGCCATCTACAGAGCCTTACAAGAGTAGCTGCGGGCCATAGAAAGAGGATTAAATATTTATATTTGATCTGCGAACAAAGAGTTTACCGACGGGCGCAATTTCCAAAAGTGTCTTCGGCAAATCGATTTACATAAGGTGGCTTATTGATTTTGCTGAGGTTTTCTCATCTGAACGTCAGCGATTTTTTTTTTAGCTGAAGAAACTTTTTCTCAAATTTTTTTCTCTCTGTTTTTTCCGAACATTGTTTTTTTTTCCCCGTCTTTTTCGAGATGGATTTAATAGTTGTGTTCTCTCTCTCCGATTGTACTATACAGAATGTATGACGGGGGATTTCTTTCATAATCCAATACTTGAAAAGTCTTTTTAAACATGAGTATGTTTTGCATTACATAACGTTTAAGTAGTTTATGGAGAAAATTTAATAAGTTAAATTCACTTTTTATGTATAATCACTAGATTTTCTAAATGAACAATTACTGTCGGACCTCTACATAACGAAGTCGCTAAATTCCGGAAAAAGTTCGTTATATGGAAAATTCGTTATATAGAGGCTCATCTTTAAATATATACTTTATAAACAACATAAAACAAATTTTAAAATCCATAAACACTATATGCTAAAAAAAGTAATTATTCACACCTTTTTTTTAATTAATATATGTTTATTTTATATATCTTACCCATCAAAAAAAAAGAAAGAAAGAAAAAGAAAAACTAGAAAAAAGAATGTCGAAGAATTCACTGTATTTTCAATATTAAGAAAATAGTTTTATACTAAAATTAATGAATTTTAAGGACATTTTATATAATTTAAAAAGCATCCAAGTAATATTAAACATACATTATTTTATAATTAGAACACGGGACAACTTCACTGAGAGTAAAGGAGGATATCAGAGATGTTTCTAGGGAATTGGGCAATCGGGGTTAAAGGTTGCACTTCTTGGATGAAACGTCCAGAACTCTATTGCTCTTGGCGAGTTAGAATCTAATAAAACCTGTTCAAGATTTATGACCACCATAAAATGTGTTAAAGAGAGAAAAAGAAATTTTTTCAGAAATACTTTAAAAAAAAGGGAGAACAAAAACTGAATCACAAAAGAAATAGTTCATTATATATAAAATGCACTTCGCTATAGAGAGGTTATTTTAAGAAGAAAACCGTGAAATCATCAAGTTTCCAGGAAAATGTTCGCTATATAGAGAGGTTCGACTGTATTTCTATAGAATGTGTGAGTGAGTAAATATTAACGTCGCACTGATCAGCTACATGAGGGATTTTGGCGACGGACCTCGTAATTTTGAACGATGCTCAAGTGACGAGGACGACACCTGAGCTGGCATCCCCCTCTCCTAACTACCACACCACACCAACGGGAGGACGTTTCAGCTCTCGACAGATTTAACGAACATCGCTCCCCTCTACACGGTGGGTCTTCAGGGGTACTGGGGATGAATATTTCTAGAGAAAGCAGTACACTATTGTAAATTAAATACATTATTAAGTTACATCTTTTGAAAAGGACTGTTATAGTTGCGATTTCAGAGCTGTCATTGTTGCTAACTGGGGAGGGGGAGTTGCATCTGCTGAGTCTTGGGTTCGATTTCTGGTGCCATGATTCTGGTGACGCACGTTAAATCTGTCGAAGCTCAAACGTCCTCCCTTTGGTGTGGTGTGGAAGTTAAGAGGGGAGGGGGTGCCAGCTCAGGTGTCATCCTCGTCACTTGACCTTGGTTCAAAATTACGAGGTCCGTCGTCAAACGCCGTCGTTGAGTTGAGTTTGGTGTCTTATGGCGCAAGAGCCAGTTTTGGCTATACTGCGCCAAACATTCATAGGTCTGTGGTCTGGACGGGAAAAGAAGAAAAGAAGGAATTGGATGACAAGATGGAGGGTCGAAAATAGAGAAGGATCTCTGAGGTACCCTGGGGTCGTGACACCCGTGTTTACCAAAGATAGTAAACCCCTTGGGAAAAGGAAAAGATCACTAGGGTACCTCGAGATTGGGACACCCGTATCCATCTAAAGGTGAGCCCCCTGTGGGGTCAAACGCCGTCGAGTAGCTGAATAATGCGACGTTAATACTCACTCACTCACTCACGTTGGTGTGGTTTGAAGAGCAGGGTATCAACTCAAGTGTTGCCTTTTTCTATTATAGTTCAAAATTGTACGGTCCGTCATCAACAGCTTCAATATGCAACATTAACGTAGAACATTAAAAATTGCTCTATGGAAAAATATCTTATTCTTTCTTCAACATGATTTTCAACCTTCCAGTTGCTTTTTATTTACTTTAGAATAATCACATAGTTACTTGATTTAATCGATGAATTTCATTTTTAATATTTTCGGAGAAAATAGGATATATTTTATATTAATTGTTTTGATTAATCATGTATTGATAGGCACCTCTAATAGAGATTTGTTCTAGTTGTAAAACGTTCAGTATTATATAAGGGATCAATGCATTTAATTACTTGACCTAAGGCATAGATTATTTTAATTTATTTTTTATACAGAGTATACCTGACAAATTTTTTTCATACATTTATGTTGTTATTTTTGTACATTTGTGCATTATATTAAATAAATGAAATAGTTATAGATGTCTAATGTTCTTAGGTAAAAATTATCTACGACGGATATTAATTATAATGTATGTAATGCATGAGCTATTCCATCGAATATAAACACAGCAATATTCAATAAAATACAAATAGAAAATCAAAGGTAATATGTTACGTGGAGGAATTATCTTGCCAGCAATTCCCATAGCTGAGTTTATCTAATATTTCTTGTCCATGACCGAAGATCATGTACACAATTTAATCTTTTGAAGTATGTTTGCCATCCATCACGTAGGCGTTGCTTCCAGTGTAAAATCTACTAATCGCGCGCGCGCGTTGAGCAGGTTTGTGAATATTAATCATGACTTTAATATATATTTATCATTCAAGTTTTTGATAAGACATGTTGAATATGTATTATATATATATGTATTTTCTTTCTTTCTTTTTCTTTTTTGTTCATATTTTCAAAATTATTTAGTTCGTATTTCTTATTTGGAATAGCATTTTTCTTGTTTTTACCAAATTACGCTTCCAGTCATGAACATGAAAGCTGATTATATTTATATTGAGTTATAATTAATTATAATTATTGACTCTTATTGAAGCTGTAACATATTTTTCAGCTTTTATCTCAAAAACTATTTTTTAAAAAAAACACACCAATTGACTTTGAGTCTTAGGAAATGCGTCTTTGGAAGAAAGTTCGAAATTACATTATTTTCCAAAGTTCAACTTATATATAATCAGAATATTCAAAATTTAGTAACTAAAAGATTAAGGTGCAACCCTAAAACCGCGAATAGGTTTGTGGCTAATACAAATAAAACAACAAAAAGTATTTTTTATGTGAAAAAGGGTAGGAGGGTGCGTAGTTTTTCTGAAAATGGAAATAAAAAAAAAGACTCGTGCATGTGAATAAAAATAATTTATGTTCTAACTACTAAATATTTTTTTATATTTTTATAAAGCAATATGTTTAGAAGTGATGATACGAATTAACATTATAGAAATACGTTTAAAAGGTGATAATACGATTGACATATAATATTTCTTCTTAACACACTTTTATTAGTTAGATCTGTATCTATAGAAAGGGAATCTGAAATATAACGATATGAGAGGCTCATCCGATATGGGATAACTCATCCGAGGCCCCGTAAACGGAGAAAATAAATACCCTTCAGGACCATTAGTTAATATCCATTGAAGAGCAAGACTAATTCCAGCAGCCACATAATTCCGGCTCCAAATATTAAACTCAAGGATAAATTCAAAAAAGAATAAATGATAGCTTTAAAAACTAAAAAAAACAGACTTTTATTGTAGATTGAACTAAAAAATGAAAAATAAATTATAGTTTTAAAAAAACTAAAAAACACGCTTTTATAGTGAATCGAACTATAAAAAGTAAAAAAGTAATTCTTGATATAAGAATAAAATGATTAATGAGAAAATTAATGTCATTGTGGTAAAAGCGTGGGGTTTTCTTTGTACTACATTTTTACACTAACTCAGCATTTCGGAATAGAACTAGTAAGAAATTATAACAATCAATATACCCCACGCTTTTATCCCAATGACATTAATTTTCTCGTTAATCATTTTATTCTTGTATCAAGAAATACTTTTTGTTACTTTTTAGTTCTATTCACTATAAAAGCGTGTTTTTTAGTTTTTTTAAACTATAATTTATTTATAAATCGATAGCTCTGAATAAGAGGCATAATAGTTCCATTCTCTTAAAATCAACTCATAAGATTCAAACTAAAAAATACTGAAAAATGTTAATCTTATAGTTTTGAAATAACTTCATAGTATATATGCCATATTTGGTTCTTTTATTTCAATTATAAATTACATTATAGTAATATGTAGTACAACGCACTTTTTCAAAGAAGTGAAGTATTTACGAATTCTAGATTGTGCATTTTGTTAAAATTTAATAATGAACTCGTGAAAAATATGATACACAGTTGTCCAAACGTTAAGAATAAGGCTTATTTCTTTCGGAATAAAAGACAAAATAGAATAACATTTGACATACATAGAAATCAATCACAAATGATGAAAGCAGTTGAAGAATGCTGGAACATAAATTTATTGCTTATGTCGAGATCCAAAAGCAACTTAAAAGCCTAAAAGATAAAAACATCTCAATAGTTTTTGCATTTGTTCGCGGACACACGGGCGTTCTTGGGAATTGGCTTGCAAAGGCTGCAACCAAGCGCAAAATTGACATTGACGTTAATATTCCTAAATCGTTTTACAAGACGATCACGAAAGAAAGAGTCGTGAAGTCTTGGAACCAAGAATATCTCATTTCTAATAAATAAAAGACTGTCATGCCATCATTTTTACACTAACTACAAAATAGCCCAATTTCTCACTGGTCATGGTAATTTCAAAAGCTACTTAAACAAATTTAATTTAGTTCCGACATCTTCCTGTGATTATAATATTGGAGGCGAGGAAAATGTAGAACATGTGCTCCTTCTGTGTTCCAAGTTTGTCAGAGAAAGAAAAATCCTAAGACAGGCTTTCAAGGGACTTAATATAAATTGGCCTCCGAATTTTCAACAATTTTTTTCTACTAGAAATGCTTTCAAATATTTCTGTGAATTTGTTGTAAATATTTTTATTTCTTCTTAACCTCAATATATATTTTTTTATTTTTTGTTTCACCTGAATGTGTATTTATTACTTCTGTAAGCCCCGTGGGATACTTTGTGGTGCACGGGGATTTTATAATTGTTTTCAATAAAAAAAAATACAAATAACACAAAGTAAAGAAGAAGCAAAAAGCTATGTTGCTGTAAGAAAAGAAAATGAACTGCTGAACTTGGTTAAAAAGGAGTAGGGTTCATCTCTTTCTACAAAACAAGCATCACAGCGGTGTTCCATGTTATGAATGGATCAGTTGTGGTGACAGGTTATGTCATTCATGCAGCAAATTTGTTTTCAGTTCCACAATGTCCTTTGATGGATATTGAGGACATCTGAAACCTCTCGTCCAAATACATCCCAAATATACTCAACTGGATATAAGACTTGGGATCTTGCTGTCCATTGCATATACTTGATAACTTCATTTTCAAGATATTTTTCTACTAGTTAAAAATGGTTGGCAACGAATTGTTGATAAAGATTAAAAAATGTGAACATCAGTTCTTCGTAAAAGATGAGCCTGAGGTTCCAGAATATCATCTTAGTATTTTGTTCCATTAATAGAATTCCATCCTAAAATATTGAGGTCCGTGACTCCAACATTTACAATGCATGCCCACACTAAAACGCCATCATCCTGATACTGATGTTATGAGAATGGTAATGGTTCTATGTTCTCTATCCAAATTATTCAGCAACTAAGGGGAGAAAAAACTGAATCGTGATTCATCGAAGAATATAATATTGCTCACTTTATTGCTCAGTTAGGATGCTCTCGATTAAACCACTTGATTTAATTTTTATTAATATTGCAATCTAAAATAATGATAAAGCAATCGGTGACGGACCTCATAATTTTGAAACTTGGTCAAGTGATGGGGACAACACCTGAGCTGGCTTGCCACTTTCCAAACTTTCATATCATGCCAACATGAGGGCTTTTAACGTAGACAGATTTAACGTGCATCAACGGGTACACACGGCGGGTCTTCAGTAGTACCTTGACTCGAACTCATTCTCAACAAAGGTTGTTGATAAAGAGGTTCAAAAGCATATTGTAATCTGATTTCATTTTTTAAATATTGTAATTATATAATAAAATAATTCAGATATGTTAAAAAAATGAGACATAAAATATAAATAATTGAAAATAAATAAATTATGATGTAACTTTATGTATGAAAATAAGACACTATCCCCCAAATATGTTTTTAAATGTAATTCAATATGTCCATTACGCTAGTGCTGTTGTTGCTCATGCCACCTGTCTGACATAGTCAGATCGAGGCCCACGAAATTCATCGTGACAATGGGCTAGAAGTACGTCTGTCGTTAGGCCTTAGCCTTGAGCATCATACAGGTGACAGTACGATTTAGCTCGGAGAAATTCCCGAAGGAACGATAGATGGCGACACCCCCTATCTCCACCTCCACAATTTAGGCATGGAACTGAATTGAAGGGAAATTTTTTCCAGTTCCCTGCACTCGTGATTCAGCCCACAAGACTTTCGGACCCACTGTTTTAACGAGCACGTACTCCACGTGTACTCGGAGGATATTTGGCGGTATGGGCATCGAACCCAGGCCTTCCGGTCCGGAGTCCGGTGCTCTAACTACTAGGCTCCCACGGCCCCCATTACGCTAGTAAATTCATCTATTACGTGTAACATTATATGATCTCCTGGACAGTGATACCAGTTTATTCTGAGCTATATATATTGAGCGTCTTCCAATTGTTGTTGTTAGTTTTTTTTTACTATTGTATCACACAATTTTCTTTAACTGGCGTATAATCATTTGAGGCCTCTCAGGACCCTTAACCTATATCAGTGCACTCGAAAAAAAAATTTCTTCAAAGCAATGAAACTAAGCAATATAACAAAACAATAATTTGAAATTTTTGCTACATGATAATAATATATATTTACGTTACCTCTCAAATTTTCAGAGAATTTGAGAAAAAATTTTAAAAGTTATAAACAAATATAAATTGGACAATTTTTCAAAAATATGAAAATCAGTATTTTACACCATGCAGGATTCTGAAGTACAAAATTGATAAAAAATTTACAAAATTAATTTTACTTGGTATAAAAATGTTCACTTTTGAAGTAATACTAACTTTTAGGAAATTTAGAGTAAAAAAAAAGTATTTTTTAAATATAATTATAACGAAAATTTTAAAATTTCAAGAAAAAAATTGATTAAAATTCAAATAAAAAAATTTAATAAATTTTTTTTTGAAATTGATGTATAAGTTATGAAGAACCTAATTTTGAACACGTGTATGAAATTTCAAACTAATATTTTAAATAGTTTCTGAGAAATCCTGCGCGGAAGTTAAAATGTTTTGTTTTGAGAAAAAGAAAAATTAAGATAAGAAAGAGATAGGGTTTTTGTTTAAGTTTCAATAGTTATTTCTCAAAAACTTTAGAAGTTTTTACAGTATCAACACAATTTTGGTATCAAAATGCTCAGAAATGTCGAGGCTTTAATATATATATATGTCAGGTTTGAAAAGTTTAGCTTCAAAATTAAGTAAGTAATAAATAAAAATAGAGCGAACTCTTTACCATCGCGTAAGGATTTGTGGGTAAATAAGCCTATTTAAAGGTGGAGCGAGCGCTGACGAAGAACACCAGGACAGCCAATAGAGTGTTTGCTCACTGATCCCTGTCGACCAATAGCAGACGAGTCTTTCGTCTGCTAGCACTACTTTGGACTTGATTTTCAGATACCGCCGAAACCCTCCAGTTTAACTCCTCCCACTTTCTCCTTCCACGTCCACCAATCAGGAAACGCCGTTTCAATAAAGGCTCCACAACAGAGCCCAAATACATTCAGTATGGGACGGAGGAACGCTTCGCGTTCCAGTTCCCAATGATGCCCAGCTTCGTCGTGACGAAGAAGAACGCATACTCGAAAAGGCTTAGCTGGTGACTCCTGGTCGAATTGGTTGTTAATTTTCTACTCGGTTGCGCGCCAAAGGGCCGCCAAGTTGGATTTTATGTGATTGAAGCGAAATAAAGAAGTTATTATAGAGATGATTCCTTCCTCATTTTACCAGCAGGCCTGGGGCCTGTCATATATATTTTCAAAAAATTAAAAAATTTGCAATTTAAGAGTTCTGTGAGCTCTTAAGTGAGTGAGTGAGAACATCGCAATGTTCAGCTACTCGAGGGCTCTGGCGACGGACCTCGTAATTTTGAACCATGGTTAGGTGACAAAGAAGACACATGAACTGGCACCCTCCCCCCTTTCCTAACTTCCATACCTCACCACACCAACGGGAGGACGTTTGAGCTTCTACAGATTAAACGTGCATCGCTTCCTTGCACGGCGAGTCTTCAGCGGTACTAGGTTCGAACTCATGACATGTGATGTCCATTGAATGCTTTGAATTCGTGTTTCTTTTTTTTTCCCCTTACCTTCACACTTTTTTTAATTTCAAACTTTCAATTGTTATCTTTTATTACAACCTAATGAAATACCCAAATATGAATGCCAAAAACGAAATTCTGTAGCTGTGTCTTCAGAATAAACTAAATGCTTAAAGAATTTGCAACAAAAAAAATTGTAGTAAAAACTACATAAAAAAATAACTGTGTTAAATTTATATTTTTAATTTATTACATGTTAATTTACTTATTTCCGGCTTAAATTAAAATATTAATTAAGAGCATATATTGAACGAATTGCATACATTTTTTGTGAAACGCTATCAGAATGACAAATTATTCTCTGGAAACATACTTAGCTTTTATTTTTATGCAGTTGATAAATTCAAGCTTCAGAGAAAAAGAACATTTTAAAAAATTATCACGTTTGAAAAAAAAAAAAGAACACATGTGTAACTAAAGAATCCTCATTTTACGCATATTCCAGATAAAAAAAAATGCAATATACAGAAAATTTTTGCTATTTTAACGAAAGAAGAAATCCTTCAAAAAGTGAGGAAATAGGATTACCTTTTTTTCAGTCACTATGAACAGGTCTTATATAAACAATGTGTATTCGTGATTCAAATATTTTATTTATATAAAACCTCACACTATGCTTGAATTTACTCAGTTTCTACCTATTTACACAAGGCTATTGAGACTTGTAAAGGAAAAGTCCCGGTGTGATTATTGATTTTTGTTATCATTTAACAAATATGTTTTGAAAAAATTTCTACGTTATTCATTTCAATTTATGAACAACATTACAAATTTCCCCAAAATGAAATTCTTCATTTTGTGAACATTTTAGAAACTTTATGCAAAAATTCATGAATTTTCAGAGAGAATTTTTTTATTTTAGGTATCTGTATTTTCCTTTTTCCAATATTCACTTACAAACTAAAATGTTTCTTTTTATTAAATGCATTTGTTACATTGAAATTATATTTTTAATAAAACATTTTAATACAACCTCTGACACACAAAAAAGTTCGGTAAATAGTCCTGTAACATTAACGTAGATGAAATATAAACGAAAGTTACCTTTCTGTCCTTCGAAATAGTCACCTCCCATAACTATGCACCGCTGAGATCTATTATACATGCTCTGGAAACTTTGCAAGGAGTCTTCTTTTGGGATGGAGTTCAACAGCCTCGTCACGTTTCGTTGGATATCCGGAATATCGTCAAATCTCTTTCCTTTCAAAGCGAGTTTGAGTAGTGGGAATAGGAAAAAGTCTGGAGGATTGAGATCTGGCGAGTATGGTGGATGTTCAATTTGAAACTCCTCTTTTTGGCGAGGAACTGGTCTTACATGGAACACAAACGACACTCAACTGAACAAGGGTGGGGGCAGATGATCAACACGTGCCGCTACCCATGTGCAGCGTTTTGTTTCGCCAAAGTTGCCAGATTGGCCGTTCTGACTTTTCATCGAACTTTATTATCAGAGGTTGTATAAACGCTTTGAAAATGAAAAGTGATTTTTTTTATCGATTAATGTCAAAAATCTAAGTAAATTAACTCGAAATTTAGGAAATATGAAATGCTTTGTCAATTAATTCTTTTTTTTTTCTTTTCAAATACGTTTTGTTGTGGGGAATAACAAATACACAAAAATGATATAAAACTAATATATTGCTACGAATATTTTAAAGAAAATACATTTCAACGCTTTCATTTATACATATGAAATTTTAAACACAACAAATATCAAAATTGATTTTTAAGAATGATCCAAAATAATTTTCTTTTCATTTACCTTTTTTTTAAAGAAAAAAATCTGAGACTTTAAATGAGTTTTTTATAGCAAAAATGAACTAACTCCATAACTATAACGAAATTCAAAATATTGCTGAATATTATCAGAATTTTTTATTCAAAGGAAATTTCCTTAGCTTAACTCGAAATAATTTATATGATATATGTTGTTGTTGCAGTGGTTCCAAATGCCACCAGTCTGAAGATGTCAGATCGAGGCCCTTGAAATTCATCTCGGCAAGGGGCTAGATGTACGCCTGTCGTTAGCCGTAGCTTTGATGATATATAAATATAATTTCATTAATGTAAATAATCTCAGATATAGAGTAAAGAGCTTCGTAACAATGCATTTATGGGATGCATTAATCCAATCGGATCAATTGTGTATTTTTCTTACGTCCATGCAGTAAGTGAAAATTCCTTTTCATTCACGCATTAATTCCTTCCTCATATGAGAAGAAACCATCATGTGCTTAAAGAAATGGCTTTTTTCAAATCACTGACAAAAATTCTCAATTTGAATACATAAATATAATTATTTCTGTGTACCATTATATATTGTAATTTACATTCCAATTCCAAAACCGGAAAAGAGATTTCAAAATTTATAACGAGAGAAAACAATGAGTGTAATTGTTTTCCGTTGGAGCATAATAATTTTCTGTAGTTAAACATAATTAAGGGGAAATAGATGCATCGGGATGAACATTTTAGCAGTCATGAGTATGTAAATGAAATTGTAGTGCGTGCAAGAATTGTGTTTAGGGCAAAAGAAATTGAAAGAGAGAGGGAGAGAAAAGATAATTTTCTTTATTCGTGCATTATTTCTTCATTACTGTAAGGATCGCGGAATGTAATCACTGAGTTTTGAATCATTTTAATACTTTCTCTCTTGGCAACTGAAGTTCGGAGCGTTTTAAATTAAAAAAAATTAATTGGAAACACAGCTATTACTAAACATAAAATTCTTTTTTTTTAAATTTTTATTAAAATTCTTTATTATAAATTATCCGATAAAGTTTTTCAAAATACTTAAGAATTAATCGAATAACTATACAAACTTTATGTTGTGTCTCCTTTATTGCATTAGATAGCAATATTTTTTTTAAAGTTTAAACTGTATCTATAAACAATTTCAACAATTCTGTATAAAATGTCCTTGCAATAAATGATTTAAAAGTAATCATTACGAATTAATCAACGATAAAAGGCTATTATCATAGAAGCTTGAACTAAACGTGCGTTACAAAATAGTGTACATGAGAAAATTCTAACAAATATTTCGTTTGAATTACATTTTTAATAAACGTCCTGATAGAGTTTTGCAATACAAGGGTGAGGTGAAGTTTGTTTAACATTAACAACCGTCCTCTCTTAGGGAGGACAGTCCTCCTTTTATAGGTTCTGTCCTTCCTCGAAAAGTGTCCTCCTTTTCAATATTTTGAAACTGATCTGTTAATCTCTGTATTCAGATATGAATCAAACATGTTTCCAAATTGTCGAAGAATGGTCTGAAACAAATATCACAGGAAGTAACAGTTTTCAATGGTATTTTTTTACTTTGTCGCAAGGGAATTGGGCGGATATTGAAAATTACGTTGAGTTTTTATCTAAAGAAATGCCTGATATTAAAATCGATGACAATTGTCTGTTTGAAGTAGAAAGAAGACTTAATGTATACTTAAATTCTAATAAATTAGAAGAATTGAAAAATCAACATGCTGAAATTAATAAAAGATAGGTGAAAATACTTAAACCATTTCAAAAATGAACACATTCCATATAAAAATTTAGTTATTCTTGTTGAGTTTACGTTGTGCTGCCCTGGAACTCATGCAGCAGTTGAAAGAGTTTTTTTCAGTTGGTAATGTTTTTTGTGAAGTGACTAGTGAGAAATCAAAATTAAATGTCAATATTTTAGCTACAGTGCTTACCGTAAAATTCAGTATGAAGGATATTTTTTGCCCGAACTTTCCGATTTATTAGAAAATGATATGTTGACAAAAAAATCATTCAATGGAAAAATACTCGTTTAAGTTAATAATTAAAAATAATGTAAGCGTAATTAGCGTATTTTTGTTTGAATTAATAAAACGTTTCATATATTCAAATTTAAATATATAAATAATATATTTTAATATTTTTCATATATAAATTTTTCGTGCCACTTTTCATTCTAAAAAAATGGTCACCTTATTAATATGAATCTCTTTCAAATAACGACAGAGTTAGTACCTTAATCTCTGAATTTCCACATCATATGAGGATTTTATTAAATCTTGTGCGCATCAACTCTCTTTACTTAGTGCGATTTTTTGAGAGAATTAATTCTTACTCCTGAAATGAAATAAGTTATTACATTACACATTCTTATTGTAACGATTTATAAATGTTTATCACCACACCCATATTATTTTCTAATAATGCTAATAGATTTTTTTTAAGGAAATATATATACATTTTTTTTTATATTTTATATATGCACAATATTTTTTTTTATAAAAAAACACAAGTTATCAATCAAATGTTTTAGTTATATTTTTTTAATAGGAATAATATTACTCTATTAAAATATTTAACAATATTTTGATTTTGCTGCTTTAACTGAGTGCTTTTATTTGTTTTTAGACCACTAAAATGTTTTGTATTGAAGTGTTTAGAGTGTAAAAAAATATTCTTACAAAAATAATTATTAGATATATTTTAAAAAAAGAAAAAAAATCTTACGAGTAGTATTTAAAATTTTTTTAAAAATAAGAAATATTCTTACAATTAGCATTAGTAAATATGAGTATATATACGAGGATATGATAATTTATGATTATATATATATATATATATATATAGAAAGGAGATAAAAAATATTTAAATAATTGTATAAAGATGAACTCAATTTTAATATTTGAATTTATCTTTAATATTTTAATTTATAATTCATATTCTGTATTTAAATATGACTCGTTAATTTTTAGTTGTAACTCCTTTATGCAGAATCTGAATAGTGTATCACAGCTCCGTCTATGAGCCTACGTCTTAGCTTCAAAAGGGAGGCGGTAACACTAGATTCTATCCATTTATGTACACATGACCCTTCATCTTTATTTAGAAGGGTCCAGCAGATGGTAAAAAATATTCTACTTGCTTACAAATCTCATGTTTTGTTTACCTTATTATAATATTCTCGAGCTCGGTTATGATGAATGAAAAGATCCAGATGTTAATAACTGATTCGAGCTAGATTTCAGAATGAATGAAGTTGAAATTCACTCTTCCATTATGAAAAAGAAAAACTTTTTACATAAATTTTTAGTTTAGCTCAAATTTATTTTAAAAATTAAATTTAGAGCTTCTCAGGGAGATAGTAATAAGAGATTTTATATATGATATCAAGGGCTGCGGACAAGCAAGAAATACATTTGAGCTTTTATCTCATCCTTCTACATAGAATTGGAGGTTCTTATATCAACCGTGGTTGCTGAATGGTCAAGGTCTGGCTTCGTGGCTGGCGTTACATGAGTCGAAACATGGGTTCGAGTCCTGGTACCACTCAAGACCTGTCGTCTAGAGCAGTGATCCGCGGACCGGTGCCGGTCCGTGGATCAAATGGTGCCGGGCCACCTAAAGAACATTAAACTATTTCCATTTTATTTAAAGTGGTGCATTTCTTTCGGATTTGAGCAACTTTCCACGGAAATCACTTAATATTCCACGTTAAATCACTGTTATCCATCTTTGGTGGAACTATATTTTGTTCTGAAGGCATATTTATATATATATATAAATGTAACTAAATTAAAATTGTTAAATCAAAACAATCTAAAATATTAACATAACAATCAACGTGTCCCACAATCAGCGGGCCGATGTAAAATTATCAAACGTTGACCAGTCCGCAGGGATAAAAATGTTGCGGAGCATTGGTCTAGAGGAGCTGTTGTATGTTATATCTGTTGAGGTTAAAATTCTACACATTGGCATGGTGTGTAAAATTAAACAGAGGGGGCCAACTGAGGCGTCACGGTTATTTCACCGTGGTTCATGGTTAAAAATTCCATCGCCAATAACCCTCGAGTAGTTTCGAAAGCTAATTAGACTTTTTATTAACGTCGCATTCTGCACAAGAGCTATTGGCAATGAGCCTCGTAAGTCTTAGCCTTGATCAAGTGGCAAGGACGACAAATGAGCTGGATGACTCTCCAAACTACCATACCACGCCAACGGGATGGCTTTGAACCTTGGAAGATTTAACGTGCAACATCCCCTCTACACGATGAATCTTTAGAGGGACCAGGACTCAAATACATGACACGACAATTCTGGCTTCGAGTTCAATACCGAGCCGGCTACCGTGACCGTATAGCTTCGTAATTGTAACAATTAATGCAATTGATTAAGGCTTTTTTTAGTATAGCAATGGCAGAGTCCTCGTAATAATGTCAATGAATAATTCTCAGGTTATGCTCGACAAGAGGTATGTTGGGATAAAATATAAAGTAGCGTAGGTTTTAGACAGAGGACTGGGACCACTGTCGTAACTAGTCCTGAGTGGACCCTGTATCAGCATTCTCTGGGGCCCTTTTTTGGAAATTCAGTAATAATGATCGCATCAATGAAACTTATTTGGAAGTGTTGAAATGTTACATCTGTTGGGCTCCAGTAGCTTGGGGGTCCCGTATCATTGATACAACGGTAGCTACGCCTCTGACTGGGACTGAAGGAAAATCATGGCAACATTACAATATTGCTGTCATACGTGACTATTGGATTTCAAAAAACTTATTATTATTATTATTATTATTTTATTTATTTATTTATTTATTTTGCTATTTTATTGCAATGCTCAAACTGGTGCACTACTTTTGAACTACAAATAATTATCATTTAAATCACTATGAAATCCATCAAAATGTAAGCAGAAAAAAATTGATTTGTGTATATTCATAAATAATAAACTAATACTAGTTCTAAGCAAAATAAATTTGTATAAATTAATTATGATTTAAAAAAATTCTCTTATTTGCTCGAATATTTTACATTTAAACTCATTAATAACATTCCTTCTTTATCTTTTGACCTGTTCTTACACAAAAAACGTAACAAATCGCTAGTGACTCGTTCTGAGACGTAAACAGTTGTATAGTAATAGTAATTTTTTTTTATTTCTAAAAAAGGAAAATTCATTAAAAAAAAGGTGTATAAAAATCATTATAATTGAAGTAACAAAAGTAATAAGAAAATCTTTTATAAAATTAATGGAGGTTAACTTACATAAGGTTATAGAGTCTTATGGTTTACATAAGGCTATGGAGTTTTATGTGATAAGTCTGTGTATAAGGTGGATCGCAGATATGTAGAGAAAAAAAAATATTGTTAACCTATATATATATATATATATTTAAATATATATAATTCAATCACAACACACAGGAATCAATAAAAAAAATCGAAACTAAATGAATCCTATAACATAAAAATCCCATTTCAGAATATCAATGGCAAATATAGAAGACAAAATTCTAGCGTTTTCAAACAAAATTAAATAAAAATAATAATCCTATATATATATATAAATATATATATTTATGAGGAAAAGATGTTTTATGGTACGGGGATTATGATAACAATAATTTAAAAAAAAAAGTGTGTGTGTGTGTACTTATGTACGCACGTAAGAAGTTATACTTCTTAGGCGTAACAAGATTAAAATCTTTCTAAAAATCTTTAGCAGGGCAAGCTGGGCCAAGGAAGAAAGGCGGTCACGAGCAGAGTTGAACGATACTAACCTGCAGTCAATCGGACCAACCAAACCTGAGACAATCACGATTCAAATAAATTTAAACACCCCCGCACAGGGACAATAGGACCAATAATATGGGGAGGGGGTCGAAGGCTGGAATGATTTGTCCCGTTCTGCATATTTCTAGACAAAGCATTTTCGTATCCGTTCCTAAGGAACACAAAGCAAAGGTTCGCTGACACGGGGGTAGAGCACAGTGGTAGAGCATTCGACTGCAGATTGGGAGGTCCCCGGTTCAAACCCGGGTGCCCCCATTTTCAGGGAAGTGAAGCAAGAAAATTTTTTTGAGAATTTCGAAGGTGGCAATGATTTGTCCTGTTCTGTATATTTCTAGACAAAGGATTTTCGCATCCGTGAAGGTGTGCGCGCGCATTGTAAAAATTTACTCTCATCCTATTTCTCTAACGCCCCAAAAGAAGTATAACTTCAAAAATAATTTCAAAATTTAATATTGCTATATATACAAAGAGGTTGAATTTTCAAAAAAAGAAAAAGGACTAAAATATTTCACTCTGATAATTTTAAGACTTGAAATAAAAAAAAGTTATTTTTTTGCAATATGAATAACCCAAAACAATGATTAATGATAAATGAATACTCTGGCTAGCGAATAGTACAATGAACATCATAACATATCATGGCGCCAGCCTTTCAGTGGCCCTTTTTTCAAGGAGAAGGAGGCAGGGGTCGAGAGTCGAAAGTTCACCATACTCGTATCAAACTAATACACCGCCAAACATATTATTTTGATTTTATCGATTGTCGGGAACAAAAAAAAATCATTTTACGTGCTATATACATAGGATTATAATCAATCAAAAAAAAAAAAAATTAAAAAAATTAAGGGGGATTGGAGGCCGAACCATTCCTCCCTCCCTTTGTGTGCACTACTGCCAGCTCACGCACTCTAATCCTTATCCAAGCTTTTTTTTGCGTCTTCCGCTTTATTGTGCACTGCAATTTCTACTGTAGACTTTTTTTTAAAATTTAATACAAAAGAAGATGCTGAAAATATAACTGCTATATTTTTTTCTAGTAATTCTTATCAGGAGTCCTCGCAATGCAATAAGTGTTACAAATACCTGGGGTTTTTTTTTAATAAAAATTGGTTTGACTTTTTACAGTTAAAAAAACTAAAACACCTAAACTTCATTCCCCCTTTGTAGCAGCGCTTAGCATAAAAATTAGTTTTTAATTTTATTTTTTCTTTCATCTATATACCAGAGAGAACCTTCATGGCATACGTAGGTTTTGAAATTCTGAAAAAAAAAATTCGATCTATTCTAGTGTTTTTCCCTATCACAGAGTGGAAGTTCAAGACTTATTTTCGTAGATCATGTTTTGAATAATTGGAGTCGCGTTTATTAAAAGTAACTGAAAGATATAACATGAATTAATTTAAAAATTAGGGGAGTCTGGTATCAACTGAAATGTTGATACCACTTCTTAATGATTTAAATCAGAGTTTTCGAAACTTTTTTGTTTCCAAGGCCCCTTGCAATGTTTTCCGGCTTAGGGTAGACCCCCTACTTGCTTAATATTAAATTTTTGCTAATTCATTAAACTTAAATGTATTTTTGATAGCTGGTACAGAGCTACTTACTTTAAAAGATTAAAATTTTTAACTGTAGTGTGAAAAACTTAAGAAACAAAAACACATCTTAATTTTAAACATTTATTAATTAAATTAAAATTCAGTACTTGTTACTCAAAGTAACTGAGCAACCAATAAATGGGTTTAATGGAAGAGCTTTTAACAATGAATATGATGCTTTTTAACAAATTTTTAACATTTGACATCAACTTTGTTAGGTTGAATCCTAAATCTCCTTTATTAGTAGCGTCCAGTCTTTCTTTTCGTATCTTTCTTTCTTTCTTTTTTCTTTCTTTATTATGAAGATTGGCAACCGCGCTGAAATTACTTTTCTCAAGGAAAAGCAATTAAAAACTTTCTCACAATATTCCATAATTCTATATAGATAGATAGATGTGTTTATATTATAATATATAAAATATTACGTAAGTAAATAAGTAACACCTCTGTGTATGTGAAATATTTATTCTATTCATTAAAAGTTAAAATTAAAGCTATGAACTGGTTAAATGATAGTCATAGACCCCAATTTACACTTCATGGACACCTAATTTGGGGGTCGATATAAACCACTTTGGGAATCACTGGTTTAAATTATGAGATGCATCACCCAACAGACCTTAATGAGACTCGATAAGTTGACTAAACCATATAAGAATATTAACAATTTTCCATCGTATGACGTAGCAGTTGAGAAGTGAAGTTTTAAAATGTTCTAATCGTCTGATCATATGCAGAATTACGATATATACAGCATAGTACAACTATAAATCCTTATTTATTTAATTAAACCTTAATGGTAGAATCCTTTTACAATAATTATATTTTCTTTGAATATCATTTGCTTATTTCCACATCTTTTCAATGCCACAGTAAAGAAAGTATTATATCAAAAGGTTAGCCTTCTACTTAATATAACGCGATAAGATAATTTTTCTCAGAAATGAAGTAGACGTGCGTAAAAATTATAATCCCATATGAAAATCATTTCTAATTCTACTTCCACATGAATTGTGACGGTTAAAGTTTTGTGTATTCAGTTGCTGAAAATACAGTTCAGGTGCAGGCCTCAATGTCAGATTGAAATCTTTTAAGCAGAGAAGAGTTTGCGTAAAAAAAAATTGTGACGTTTGTTCCCAGACTAACTCTTGACTGTCTGAGAATGAGTGTTACAATTTTTTTTACCTTATATATATATATATATATATATATATATATTTATTACAAAATGGAATTAAGCACAGAGAGAAGAACCTTAAAAAGTGATATTTCACTAACTTTCTGAAGAGAGTGTTATATACTTTTAGGCCTTTGGTCTGACTCAAAATTAAATTTAAAAGAAAAAAAAATGTTGGAACATACTTTGCTTGAATGGAATTCGTCACTTTATTTGTACAATTTTATTCTCGGTTAAAACTTTGAATGTGTTCTGATGGTTGAATTAAAAAAAACAAAAATAAAAATGTTCCAAATGTGTATACTTTACCAAGTTTGCAGTATCATTCTTAATTAATTTTTGCCTAGATGTAAGAAATTATTAACGCACATTTTTAGCAAGTAATATAAAAGGAAAATAATAAAGTTTTTGTTTGAAATAAAGAAGCAGAAGTCAATAACTTAACCATAAGAGAATGCAATTATTTATATCTTGAATTAGAACATTACCTAGAATATACTTAAATTACTATGTAAAAATTAATCTTGCAACTTAAAAATACCAAGTATCTAATCGAAAGGTCAAATTGCATCACAAAGTCAAAAACTGTACCCCATGTGTGATAATATCTTGACATCAACTCTTGGCGACACTAACCTTAAAGTTTGAATATTATTGATCGCAAAAAATCTTTCAACATTCGTTAGTCATTTGTAAGTAAAGAAAGCATTTTTAAGCGTATTTGACAGCAAGATGTCAACATCTAGTAACCGTAGTAAAAAGTTGTAACGTGAAATGTTCTGAGTGACAAGGGAATTCTCAGTGATAGGGTGAGGTATTTTAAGGGTGAACGTATCATCACATAAACATTGTTAGGGAACTTCACTATTTTTCTTCTTTTTTAAGCGTATCAATTACTTTAAAGGAATTCTAATGTACAATGTAATAAGTGCGGTTGATAGATGATATCACAGTAAATGATAAATACGTGTAAAGAATTTTAAAAAAATACTCATCAATTTTTAAAGGCATGCTTTGAAAATATGTTCTTGTTTAGTTTTGCATCATATATTCATTAGTAAGATAAAATATATACTTAATCTTTTAAATGTAATTTCAATTGCTTGTGCTGAATTTTTTTAAATTTGAGAATAATCGCGCTTTTGTTACAATATATATGCAACTAGCTGGTATACCCGTTCTACACACGGGTGAATTAAAAAATTAAACAATACAGATTGAAGGATAAAGAAGTTTTTAAGGATTTAATTTTACGTGAATTGTAAATTAAACAAAAAAAGCTTTTTGCTTACCTCAGTTAAACAAAAAAACCCTTATTTGTTAAATTTTAAGTCTGTAGATCTATAGCTGATAAAAAGGATTTTTTTTTATTTATAACGCCTCGTAACTCTGTTGTGGGTCGATTTTTGTAGACACCTTCTTAAGCTGATCTCTGCTCAGCAAAAGTAACACATTGCTACACATTTTGTGTAATGAATGCTTAAAATAGTGTAAATAATGTATATGTGGATGTGTAATATGTTAATAATGTATAAATGGATAATGGGAAAAAAATGTATATTCATTTATTCTTAGTCGTACGAACGACTCTTTCGGAGGAATCATCGGGAAAGGAGGACTCTTTTTTCCCCTAATGGGCTGCGTATTGGTGTTTTATAATTGCAGACCTCTAGTACATTCCCCAGAAGCTGGAATCTCTTTAGTGCGGCACCCTATAGCTGGATACCAATCGCCACAGGTAATTTGACATGTTTCCTCCCTAGAGGGAGGCACCTGAGCTCTGACGATGGTAACCTGTGCAATTATTTAATTTTTCTTGGAGCACTCAAGCCAAACAAACACTCTAGGGATCTTTTACATGCCATGTAATCATACGACATTGCCACTTTCGATTTTCTGCATCATAAAAATCCACCGACTTAGGCCGGGGTCGAACCCGCAACCTTGGTTACAAAAGAGGCCAGCAACAAACAAACCACTCCACCCAGCCGGGGAAAAATCTATCATTTAAAATATTCTCTGAAAATTTTTTATTTAAAGATTATTAAAGGGTAATCCATAATTTTTAAGAGAAATATTTAAAATTTTTGAATATGTTGTCTTGCACCGGGTTTTAAGTAAGCCTTCATTAAAAAAAATTCTATGCAAATTAATTGAAGAATTAGGAGTGTTTTATTTTTAAAAATTCCCCCGTGTGAAAAACGGGTACTCCAGCTAGTAATTTATAAGACAAGGATCCCGGTTTAAAGAATTATTTGTAATATATACATTATAAGCATAATTTTGAATGCATAATGAATTGACTAATTTATTTTTATGAAATGAATAATAAACTTTAAACTAAAGCTAATGTGTGATTATTTATATTGTAATTATTCAGATAAAGTAGAATTAGTAAAGGCTGTTAAAATCAAAAGTTACTCGATGTTTAAAAATCAAAAATAAATAAATAAATAATAAATAAATACATACACATACGTTTACATTACATAACAAGTGGGTATCAGTAAAATAGGGATATGCATTTTCTCTTTTATTCTGCAGAAAATTTAACATACATGTTATGTATACTATAAAAAAGTCTAAAAAGGAATTTAGCATTAGCTAATCGAATTCTATCTCTTTTGAAAACTCTTTCTTGAATTAACTACAAGGGGGAAAAAATTTACTCTCTACATAAAAAAATGCATGCTTTTATTTACTGGCTGTCAGAAGTTTTTTATATTACAGTTTTGAAACCTAAAGAACGGATAATTTTTTAACATAAATCTATGAAAAAAAGAAAGATGCCGAAGAATGTAAAATACGAACAATATCTTGAAGACAAGTACAGGTCTGCACTCCATGAAAGACAGTATGGTTCTCGAAGAAGAATAAATATGAAATAAAAATTGATTTAGTATTTTTTCCTTGAGGCCAGGAAAGGCTAAACTTGCCAGTTTTCTCAACGCGCGACCGTAAACAATCAACAATTTAGCATAGATAGCACTTGGAAACAAAAGACGTGTTCTGCGGGTTTACGAGCAAACGTCAAAATCTAAATTGCACGCGGCTCTTCTTAACAACGGCTGCTTTGGAATAAGGGGGAAAGGGTGGAGGGAGGGTTTAAAGGAAAAATATCGTCTGCTGAAAATGCGCTTTTCCTGGTGTGGTTCTTGCTACAACCGCAGCTGAGCAAAGAATGCTAGGTGAGAACCTTGCTTTGGTTTGTGAGTAGTACAGATTAACCGTCTCCGCCAGATCTTTGCTTTGATTTCTCAGTTCAAGATATCGAAACTAAGCCTTCGCTGATTTTTATTTTGTTACTTTTATTTTGCCTCTCTGAAGGATTAATCCTTGAAGTCGTTTAAGTATTTATATTATTTCGCCTGTGCAAGAAAACGAATTTCCTTTGTTTACATAGTTGTCACCGGCTCTTTCAAATGTGTTATTTCTATCGGAATAGCGGCAAGTAAGTGTTACTATAGACAATATTATTTAGCTTTCATTGTTTTATGCAGTTATTTTTTCCTTCCATATCTCAAACATTCCATGAAATACAAAAACATTCCTAAAAATACTTTTTCTTTGAGAGACAGAGTTAATATTCAGATTTCTTTCCTATTCATTGCTGTTCAAATTTAAGTGGAACATAAATAAACAAAACGTATAATATAATTTTTAAAAAAATAGTTTAAAGTATATATTTTAGTATCAGTTTTAATTATTATATAATATAATTAAATATTCACTTCTTTAGAAAATAATTGAAAATCCTTCCCATGCTTCTGATAAGCAAATCGAACGTAATTATCCCAAGCCAAGACACTGAATGATTACAAATAACTACCCGTAGGTTTAATTAATTTACAATTGTTAGATGCTCTAAATTAATTTTAAGAACAGAAGACTGATGTGTATTACTCCAAAGCTTTTGTTTAAAGATTGAACATAAATTATGCCTTTCTCGCTGAATTTCTTGAATATTCTTTGTGAATATACTAGCTCTTAAGAAATTACTTCAAAGTACTTCTATAAACTTTCTTCAGTTGGAGCCTTTAATGCAATTATTAAATCAATCATCTGGTATAAAGATTCATCGAAAATTTGATTCATTACTATATACAAACAATTTAAATATTTCTAGTTTAAATAAAACCAATTATCGTTTGTGTAATGCTTTTCTTAACTATTAAGACGTCACACACCGTTAACCAAAATTTCAACATATCCCTTTGAAGATAACGTTTTTTCAATATTTTATAATTTTCAGGCTTCAATTTCTTTTTATCAAAAAAAAAAAAAAAACTATAAACTTATGCTTTTGCTAAATGAATTTATGATCTCTCAGTAGCTTTCTATATTATATTTCATATTTATCTCAAGCAGTTGTAGGAAATAATGTGTGTGTGTGTCTTGATAAATCTGTTTTCGAAATTAAAATACAGATTTCTCTCTCTGACAACTTCAATCTAAATAACAAATGTTTAAAATAAGTGGTTTTAAATATAGAAATGAGGAACACAACTCAATGTTTTCTTTGTTTAAAAAAACATTTAATAAAAATACGAATTTGTGCATTACAAGTAATTAAAAATGACACTACATATATTATACCTTTAATGGTATAATAATGCACAATCTCTCTCTCTCTTTTTTAATTCTTGAATTTAATGTTTCCAACGATCTATATAATAAAGTAAGTGACTAGATTACTTAATACTGTTATTATTTTTTGTAAGAATTTGATTTTTTACATTAATTTTTTATAGGTTTTAAAGCAAAATTTTGTCAGTTATTTCCTTAAAAAAAAAAATTACAGAGTACGCATTTACCACTATATCTATTGATAACATCATATTGAAATATAAACATTAAATGAATAATAAATTTTTAACACATTAAAAGTATCCTTTCTATAATAAATACGTATACATATTTTTATATGTCGCCCATACAGTATAGTGGTTGGTGACAATGACAGGCCGTATGGCCTGGGTTCGAATCCCGGAGAAGGCATGGATGCTTGTAAATGTGTTGGATGTTTGTAAATATATAGTGCCTTTGTGGCATGGAGGACGCTAAATAGCCGTTGAACCGAAAAACCTCTCGTGAGGTTGGTGGAAAGCGAAAAGAGGCGGGAGGCCCCTGACCACCCCCAAGGTGTTCTCCCTCAAAATTGGGATGGAACCGAACCAAAACGTACTGTCACTTGATGATTCTCAAAGCTACGGCTAACTACAGGCGTACTTCTAACCGTTTGCCGCAATGAATTTCGTGGGCCTCGATCTGACAACGTCAGACAGGTGGCATTAGTGCCAACAACAACATGTATTGTTGTATGAGATGACAAATAGGTATAGCAACATATATAATATAATACGGATTAATCTAAGAGTCTTAAAATGTATCGCTAATATCCATTTTTTGTTATGTAATGGATTCTTTAAACCGAATTTAAGATGTCGAACAATACACAATATTTCTTTTGCTTACAATACAAGTTACGCTTATTCTGATTAGAACCATAAAAAATGTTTTTGTTTCACAGAAGGCCTGTAGAGAGGTTTCTGCTCGCAAGATCAAAATTGGACCTCAAATTCCTCAAGTGATGAGGCTTGGAAGTAAGAGAAGAGAGAGTTTAAAAACGAAATCTAGCGTAATACTTAACATTTGAATTACAAATATATTTTTTCATATTTTTCTGTTACATAGAATGGGGATAGATATATGACAATGCTGTGCGTTGTACATTTTTTGAAATCGTCTATTTTAAGCAGCTAATTTGTCTTTTTATGAAGTAAAAAATAAAGCAAAGGTAATAAAATTATATTAGAAATTATTATATTATACAACACGTCTAAATTAAATTAAATTATAAATCACCATTATTATAATTAAGTTAAATTAAATTATATTTTCTGATACTTACCGTTGTTTTTGCTAATTACAGTCAGCCATATTGCGCGGTATTTTTATTGCATCCTCAGATAAATATATTGAAGTCTTCGTTTTCTTTCTTTTTTTCTTGCGACAATACTGTAGTTGATGCATTAATAAATAGTTAAACTCACGACAAAAACTGGAATTTCTCTTCAAAACAAACTCTTTTTCCACACATCTCAAACATTCTTCTTCGCTGACGCACACCATATCTTTTGTCTGTGAATTACAGTTTTATGGAAGAAGAAAAAATAATTTCTTTCAAAAATGATAAAAAGCCCTCTCATAAATTCATGGTACGTATTACTGACCTCGGTTTTCTTACAATTGCCTATTCATTTGCGCACTCGCACACATGGTGATTCTCCTGTTTTCTTTACATTTTGGTATAAATCTCAAGATTTTGTTTTCACACGAATGTGACTTTGCATGTATGTTTTCAAATGTGGAGAGAAAAAACTTACTTGTGCAGTTAATAATATCTGTATAAGTCAATTACAAAATTTTGATAAATATGAAATATTTAGATGAATAATTATAGAAATGTGTGATGTATAATTTATACTCCAGGTAGAAAAATACTACATGAAAATTGCATTAAAGAAAAGAAATATTTTTTTTCCTGACTCGAATTAATACAGTCGAACCTCTATTTTGCTAATTTTTTTATATAGCGAACTTTTTTCTGGAAACTTGAACATTTCACAATTTTCTTCGTAAAATAATTGGTGTGGTAGTTAGGCAGGCCGCGGTAGCCGAGTGGTCAAGGTATCGGATCGTGGCTGGCCTTGTCACGAGTTCAAGCCCAGTACCACTAAAGAGCCGCGGTGTAGGGCAGCGATGCACGTTGAATCTGTCGAGAGCTGAAACGTCCTCTCGTTGGTGTGGTAGTTAAGAGAGGGGGTGCCAGCTCAGGTTCAAAATTACGTGGTCCGTCGCCAAAAGCCCTCATGTAGCTGAACAAGTGTGACGTTAATATTCATTCACTCACTTCGTAAAATAATCTTTCTATAGCAAAGAACATTTTCTATACAACGAACTTTTTCGTTTGTGATTCAATTCTTGTTCACCATTTTTTTTTAAGTATTTCTGAAAAAATTTCAAGTTATTCTCTCTTTAATACATTTTATGGTGGTCACATAACTCTTGAACTGTGGTTTTATTAGATTATAATTCGACGAGAACAATAAGTTCTCGAAGTTTCATCCAAGAAGTGCAACCCTTAACCCCCATTGCCTAGTTTACTAGAAGCATCTTCGATATCCTCTTTTACCCTCAGTGTTGACCCGTGTTCTAATTATAAAATAATGTACTTTTAATATTACTTGTATGCTTTAAATTATAAAATGTCCTTAAAATTCATTAATTTTATTACAAAATTATTTTCTTAATATTGAAAATACAGTGAATTCTTCCCGACATTCTTTTTTCTTGTTTTCTTTACAGATTTCTTTCTTTTTTGATGAGTAAGATATATAAAATAAACATATATTAATTTAAAATGGTGTGAATAATTACTTTTTTTAATTATATAGTGTTTATGAATTTAAAATTTGTTTTATGTTGTTTATAAAGTATATTAAAAGATTAACCTCTATATAAAGAATATTCCTTATAACGAAATTTTTTCCGGGATTTAGCGACTTCGTTATATAGAGGTCCAACTGTATTTTGAATTCACGTCGATGTTAATGTTTTTTTAACGTAGTTTTGAAATAACTTTAGTTGAAACTTAGTTACTGAAATTATAACGAAAAAAAATCAAGCTATGAGGGGCAATTATAAATCGTTTTAAAAGCCTTGAGAAATTTTGTATTTAGCCCTTAAGATTTATGTTTGATTCGATACATACATGTGTATAGGCAATTGAAAAAAAGTTAGATAAAATTAAAATAAAATAATTTATCAACTACTCAATTGTAAATTAAAATCAGAGCTACATCGTCATGATTCTCCATCACAATATATGAATATTTATTACGCTTATTCTATAAATATTTATAGCAAGAAAAACTTTAATGAAACAAAAGCCCATTTATTATTTGTGCTAATGTTCAAGGGTCATGTTGAAAGCAGGTCCTTCGAACCGGAATTGAACCGGAAAAAAATATCGATTTATTTCGGTTCGATATATTTTCAATCATTTTGTTTCCGTAACTAACTAATCAATATTTTCTAATTTAACGCGTCAACCATATAACTATCATCATTGCATGTACATTGCTTCTCGATTTCCTATTTTGATGTTCACTAGTACTTTTCTGCTTCAGCTTTGCATGAAACTGGTCGTGGTAGCTTAGTGGTCAAGGTTACGGGTTCGAGCCCAGTACCACTGAAGACCCGCGGTGTAGGGGAGCAATGCACGTTAAATCTGTCGAGAGTTCAAGCGTTCTCCCGTTGGTGTGATGTAGTAGTTAGGAGAGGGGTTCCAGCTCAGTTGTCGTCCTCGTCACTTGACCATGGTTCACAATTATGAGGTCCGTCGCCAAAAGCCCTCGTGTAACTGAACAGTACGACGTCAATATTCACTCCCTCACTCCACAGTTATAGTGAAGCTGCGGTAGCCGAGTGATTATGGTAACAAACTCGCGGCCGAGTGAGTGAATATTAACGTCACACTGTTGAGCTACACGAGATCTTTTGTCGACGAACCTCGTAATTTTGAACCATGGTCAAGTGACAAGGACGACACCTGAGCTGGCACCCCCCGTCCTAACTACCACACCACACTAACGAGGGGACGTTTGAGCTCTCGACTGATTGACATGCATCGCTCCTCTACACGGTGGGTCTTTAGTGGTACTGGGCTCGAACTCGTGACATGCCTGCCACGATCCGATACCTTGACCACTAGACTACTGAGGCCACAGCTCGCGGCCAAAGTGGCGTGTTCGAGCTGTAGGGCCACTGAAAACCCGCCGTAAAGAGGGGCTGATTCACGTTAAGTCTGTCGAAGCTCAAAGTCCTCCCAGTTGCGTGGTGCAGGAATTTGGTGAGGGGGGTGAGACAGATCAGGTGTCATCCTCGTCATTTGATCCATGTTCAAAATTACGTAGTCCACGGCCAATAGCCCACGTTTTGCTATGTAGTGCGACATCAATAAAACACGCACTCGCCCTATATTTATAGTCTAATTGGAGAAAATATTTCTTCCCATTTTTATTAATGCAATTTTAAAAAATTACTACATTGAACTCTTACATAACAATTAAAATGACAATTGCAATTCATTATATGTATTATATTCAAAGTGAGCAATGACGAACATGGAATTATATATATTCTCTTATCTAATTTTTATTCGGATTTTGAAAAAAGTTATAAGTTTTGAATGTATGATCATAAGAAAATTATCAAGTTATTTGAATTTGTCTCATGAAATAATATACTATATTAATAAAAAAAATTATTGAACAAAATGTTAATAATTGTTTTCTAAAACATGCAAAGTTTGCCCCCCCCCCTTTGCGACAGAAATTTTATGAAACACTTTTATCGAAATTACTACCGTGATTATTATCGAAAAGTTTTGAAAAGAGTTTTCATCTGCTTTTATTTTGAGTACTCGTATAAGGTCAACAACAAATTCATACGCTAACAAAAAATACTTTCAACATCTAGTTTTGGAAAATAATGATTTGTGCGTAGCTTTTAATGAATTTTCCTGTATACGGTCTCAGAAAAAGATATATTTCCTTATAGATGAAAACAATACACTATGCATTTCATTTCCTTTGCTTTTATGGAGAGAGAAAATGTTTTCTTTATTCAATATTAAATTTCTATTTCAGTTAATTGGTTATTTTTTCGTGTTTCTGATCTTACGAGGAATTGGTTTATTTTCTTTGTGTCTCCACCTTTTCTTTAAAGAGAATCTTATATCACTGATAACATTCATTTTATATATTGACCGTTACGCACTAGTGAACCAAACCTGCACGATATCTGAGTTTAAGGAATGAAGAAATAAAGTCTCGAGTTTGTTTAAAGACAATTTGAAAACGAAACTCAGTAATTTTTCTCTTATAAAAAAAAGTGCACCAAACGGTCGACTTATGAAATATTTTATTCTTTTTAGTTATTATTTAACTAAATCTATGAATATATTCAGCATTACTATTTAATTGCATTTATGAGTATATTCAGCATTATTATTTATTTGCATTTATGAGTATATTCAGCATTATTATTTAATTGCATTTATGAGTATATTCAGCATTATTATTTACCGTAAAATCCGGCGTATAACGCGCATTTTTAACACAAAAAATAAAATCAATATTTACGAGTGCGCGTTTTATGCCGGGTATAAAAATGAGAGCTTTAAAAATAAAAAAACTAGATGAGCACAGAAAAATATTAGACTTTTACAGAGATCGAAATACTGTTTATTTAAAAAAAAAATCACATTTCTTATAAACTTAAAGGGTGGTAGTTCTAGAAGTATACTATTTATTTCTTAAGTTTGAAATAATACCTCGAATAAATGACTTAAAATCATGAGAGAGAGAGCATTGTGCTCGTTCAATTCAGATTTCTTCGTAAAAAGAGGGTGCGAGTTTTACGGCGAATAATACCTAGAAACAAAAAAAATGCTGCTTAACAGTACGGGTGAGCGTTATACGGCGGATTTTACGGCAATTGCATTTTTGAGTATATTAATTATTATTCTCTGCCTTCATAAATATATGTCTAATTATTTAATTAGGCTTATTAGAGTATTTGTCATTGTTATTCAATTTAATATTACAGAAAGAGTTGTAGCGTATCGGATTATATTAGTCCTCAATGATTCTTTCCTCTCTATATCTCGTACATATCTTAATCTTCCGTCTCTTTGATAGTTATAAGTTATATAATGTTATTTATATTAACTTTGTGCAGCAAAAAGCCAAAGAAAAAACATGAACTAAAAGGGGAGGTGGTGTCAGGTGAGATCAATTCTTTTTTGTTCCAACTAACATTTCACGTCATAAAATGTAAAGTGTAAAGTAATGGAATTTCAATTAGCATATTCGTTTACACAATGTGAAATTTCTTAATTTAATTTTGATTGAATATATTCAATTTATCATTATAGTGACTTGCAATGTATTTTGCTCTCTGACGAGTCACGACCTAAATGACAAGATAATATTTCATCTAAATTTTGCTCTCAGGATTTACTCAGTATTTTAAGCAATTATATTGATACCCAACTCAATTAGTTGCATTGCGATAGAAATCTGGTTTATTCTGCTAGATAAGTCCGTAATAAATATGGAAATTCATTTTTAAAATCCATCGTTAAAATCCATCTTCATACTACTGAATGTCCAATCCATATACGGAAATCATTTTATTATAATAAATGTTTTGTGAGTGCATTAAACAGTGTAATTCTCTCTCTCTCTCTGGCATAAGAGTATTAAAAAAATAATTAATGCTCATCAGTGGTAATTTTTACAGAAAAAGTTCAAAGAGTTAAGAAATTCCTTAGAAGATTTATAACTGAAAATATTTCTTAGAAATTTCACTATTTTTAGCAATCAATATTGTTTCTTATTGATGACATTAAAGAGGGAAGTTCTTCATCCTTTAAATGTGAAGAAGCTAATTTGATGAATAAATGTAAAAAGATTTTAAGAAACATTAGATTAAATTAAAAACTGATTCTATAAGGTAAAGCTATTATATAATTAGTAAGCTAGTTATATAATCTATAAGGCAAAAAAAATAATTATTAATGAGGAGTGTTCATAGTATAAATTTTTGATTACTTTTACGACAAATTCTTTTTAAAACTATCCAGCTTGTTATTTCAAACTGCTGAGAAATATAAATACAGTTAAATAAAAATACGTAAATAATGGAAAACAAGTTTAAAACTGTTAACAAAAAACTAAAATATTAAATGTTAAAATTATTCAATTGATTTCAAATAAAGCAAATAAAAGAAGCTAAATATATCTGACAGTCAAAATTACAATTGAATCTATATCTAAAAATCACCGACATCATCGAAAAAATATGATTTTAAATCTTACCAAGGCATCGTTTCAGATACTTTTAAAAGAATTTATTGCATTTCAAATGAATGCTTTGACCATTCTTGATCGCATGTTCCTTAACAATCAAAGGTAGTGCAATCCTTTGTTACTTTCCCCAAGAAATGGATAAGGGAGGAAAAGATAAAAATTTTGCAAGCATGTGCATAAATGAATAAGAAGGATTCTTTAAGAAAAAAGAATAATAATAAATCTCCAATGTTATGTAGAAAGTTAGAAAGCGAAACGAATTGAATGGCTTTTGTAACCTAGATTTTGTGTATACTATCTAAAGAATCATAAAAGAAAAGATAAAAAAAGTTTCACAATTTATAAATAGTCTTGTTTTCTTGTTGTAGTTTCAATGATTGTTTCTTTTCGTGAAAGTTTATGGCAATTTAGAATATCCGTAACCTGTTTTTCTTTAATGAAAATAAAGTCTCAATTAACAATGAATATAAAATATTTTCTTAAAAACTTTTACTTGGGAAAAATAATTGTTTTTTTTTAGAAAAAAAATCATTAATTTTTTTCTAATACACTTTGTGCACAATTTTAAAACAAATATTAACACTCTAATTTTAAACAAACTATCACGATGAAATCATTGATTAAGAAAATACAAGGTTTTTACATTATTAAATCATGTTTTTTTTTCGAAATATCCTTTGAAAATTGATAAAGTATGCAGCATCAAATTTTCTAAATATTTCAGATGTAAAAAAGAAATTATGTTTAAATTTGACTGACACCGTTAATTTTTTATTATGTATTGAAAGACTTTTTAAAATTGAAAGAAATATAGTAACTGACTTTAATTTTCCTAAGAAATTTCCATAAAAAAACCTTCCTGTATTATTTATGTTTCGTTTTCTCTGAAGAATCAATTTTCCTGATTAGAAAAGTTTAAGGGTACTTACGTATTATACCGTCAACCAATTTTGGTGAATTAAAAGATGTCACTAATTCAAAAGACATCACCAAGTGCTGTCACCATTATTATTATTGTTTTGGAACATGCTTTTAGCACAGAGCGGTTTTCCTCTATTGGCTGCAAATCGCGGCATATGGCGAGGTCTTTTGAATTCAAGATTGGTTGGCGATATAATACGTAAGTACCAATTTAAGTATAAGAATGAAGCCCTTAAGCTTATTCGGTATGAAAGAAATGTCTTGTATCTCTTAAAGTAATATTTTAATTTGCGTTTTTCTTTCTACCTCTCTCTTATCCTTTTCTTTCTTTTTCGAAAAACTAGGGATGGCCGCGGTAGCCGAGTGGTATTGGTATCGGATCGTGGCTTGTCTTGTCACGAGTTCGAGACCAGTACCACTAAAGACCCGCCGTGTAGGGCAGCGATGCACGTTAAATTTTTTGAAACGTCCTCCCGTTGGTGTGGTAATTAGGAGAGGAGGGTGCTAACTCAGGTGTCGTCCACGTCACTTGACCATGGTTCAAAATTACGTGGTCCGTCGCCAAAAGCCCTCGTGTAGCTGAATAGTGCAACGTTAATATTCAATCAATCAATCGAAAAACGAGGGTGCATATCACAAAAGTATTTATAATTATTAAAAATAACAGGGTACTTATAATCTTTGCTTGTTATTTCTTCATATTTCTTTGCATAATCACACATCCTCCAGAGTTATACATTTCTTCCAGCATTTTCTTAACCTTCCGAAGGCCGCAGCAGATTGCGTTGAAAAACATCCCTTCTTTTGAATGACGTCATTTGTATTGTCAAACATCCAACCCCGCAAAGTTTTTTTTAGCTTTGAACGTAGGAAAAAGTCATTAGGGACGAAATAGATAGAATAGGGAGGATAGGATTAAATTCAACGCCAGGTAATTTTGATTCCTCACCCCCACCCCGATACATTGTCGGCAAGCAGACGGACTCCTTTGGTGATCATACCGTGCCGTTTCTTGATCAGAGCATTACACACTACAGAAAAAGTCATGGTCTGTCTGTTCTCCAGATAGTCCGTTTGGATAACTCATGTGACATTTTTTTTTAAAAAAAAAGAAAGAAAAAAAAAACATGACCTTTTCTGCAGGCTTTTGCACCTTAACTGCTTTAGGAGGAGATGAGTCTGTGTGCTTCCACTCCTTGCTCATCTCTTTGGTCTCTGGATCATATTGATAGATCCAAGATTCATCCATAGTTACCAGGCGACCAAAAATATCTTCATCTTGCTCGGAAAGATTTAATAACTCCCTTGACAAGTTGTGACGAGTTGGCTTCTGAAAAGGTCAGTAATCGTGAAACCCAACATGCCGAGACCTTTGGCATGAACAGTCCTTAGTAGATAATTTTCCATGCACTCTGTCATAATAAAGATAATCTCATTCATAATCACTTGGATGGTTAATTTGATTTTTTTAGTAAGATTAAAAGTCCTTCACTTTCTTCGTTGTGCACGTTGTGATGGTTTTCTATTTCTTGGATCGTCTGGTGAGTGACATGCGTCCAGATTGTGTCTCTCTTTTCCACCTTATAATAGTATCATACTACGAAGTATAATTTCCATAAACATCCATCATCCCATCATGGATTTCTTTCTTTGAAATAGTGGAACTCAATCAAAATTCGAGCCTCTATTTTCTCCATAAAGTGTGATACTTCAATTACAGCTTCGTGAAACGAAACAAATCAGCACTGATAGCTGTAATTTAAATATTATGTACAAATGCACTAATTAATATGTAGAATAATTTTTATTTATTTTTAATAATTAAAACTTCACTTCCATAATTAAGGTTACAGTCACATTCATATATCGACAAAAATTCGATTTAATGCATAGAAATTTGGTATAATAATACCTTATGATGTAAAGCAAAAAATGGTATAAAAAAAATTGCCCAGGAGTTTAATGTCGGGTGACATGCAAATGAGAGGGAGATTCGTCAAAAGGGGAATACGTCATAACTCTCGATTGCTCGTTTAATAAGAGGCGTGGCCACCTTGTACAGCCATATAAGTGTTACAACGTGCTCGCGTACCCTTAATGATTTTCAAAAAGCGAAATTTCGCCCATAAATTTGGTATAAATTTTAAAAAAATTTCCAATTTTCACATTTTTAAGTTCCACTTTTGTTTTTTTCCCCCTTTCCCCCAAGAAAAATAATTTTCTTCAATCTTAAATAGACACTTGACACATAAATTGAAATCATTTCCTAAATTACATTACGTAATATTACTTTTCAAAATGATATACTGGCAGATATTTCAATTTATTACAAGAAATGTGTTGGTAACTTTAAGTTTGAGCACCAGTGTAATTGCGTGCTGAATTTATATTGCATTTTGAATATATGATGCATTACATATAGGAAAGTGAAAGTATTTCATTAAAAATGTTTTGACTAAATTAGATTGTTTTAGATGATATTAGATAAATTTTTTGATAAAGCTAAATTGTGTGGAGACAAGTGAAAGAATTCTCTCAGAAGTTTATTTTTAAAAAAACTTGGATAATAAACCCTTTTTTGAGACGAGCAATAATAATTTTGAGTTTCGATTATTTTGAATTTTCTCTATGTTTTCTTATAGTAGAATTGTTTCTTGATTTCTCTCTCTTCGCTCATATTTAATCATTCTCAAATTAATAGGAAACTGTTGAATTTTACTCGAAATCGGCTACAAATTTCGAAAGTGACCCGAAGCAGAAATTCAAAGAAAGAAAAGCCATTGTGTTTCACTCTCATCATTTGTCACACAATTCAAAATTACAGAATCTGTTTTAATAGGTCAATATGTATTTAAACTTGGCATTATTTTTCTACAAGTAATAAAAAAAACTAAATTATGTTTATGAATTAGTTATAAGAAAAATATCATGAACAGTAAAATGTAAAATTCCAAAGGATATACAATTGTAAATATTGTTATAAATCGTGAGAACGTGCTTACTGAACGGTTGGTTGATTGAATTGATTTAACCCACATTGAAATTTGTCCCACTGAAACCGAGCTGATACGAAATAAAAGTAAACAGACAAAAACAAGTCAAACGACGTCAAATAGCATGTACAGCTTTTGCTGTAAGCAACGAACCGAAGAATCATGAGCAGAAAAACGCTGTCGGATAAAAAGGCCTTTAGAAGGAGAAACCAAAGGAGAGAGAAAAAAAACCTTTTCTCTAGAACAGGTTTCTTTCTCGGCATTTGGCCTTTTAATCGCCAGGAATTCCTTTCTCCTTAACATCTGGTGGAAAAAGGTGAACGAAATCAAAGATATAATAAAAAGATTAATAATATTACGATTACAATAGGATCATCTCAAGTCATGTGGTTTGTTACACTTAGGTGAAGATGGTTGATTTTTATTAGAGATATGTGTATTCGAATGACTTGTTTCTATTTGACTTCACAGTTATATTGCAGTTAATTAATTAACTACTCAATTGAAGTGAAGCCGTTCGGAACACCTACAGAATAGGACGCCCACCTCGAAATGTTAACTTCCGCTAAATCAGAAGAGTTTCAAATGAAAAGAAAAGAGAAATTGCAGTCGCCTGTCAAAAGTAAATAATTAATACGTAATCGTAACTATTATAAGGTGGAAAGGGATAGTCTTTCTATAGATTTTAAGTGTTGTAATTATTTTCTCACTCTTTCCTCCAATTTTAATTTTAAAAATTTAAGCTTTTTCGAATAATAATATGCATTTTAGTAAAAAAAAAAATGTGTACACCTTATTTTAAAACATTCAGTAAATTCGTCAAAAGTGGGGAATATAAATAACGGGATTGTAACAAAAATTTCAAATTGGTTTTAAAGTAAACATAAAATAGATAAATGTAATCAGTATTCATATAAATTACACACATTTTTCAGATCTATAATGCAACAATAATAAATAAAATAAACACCATGTATCTATTAACATGGTTTTCAAGCAATAACTACAACCGTAAAATCTGGCGTATAACGCACACCCATACTTTCAAGCTGTCTTTTATGTGTGATTTTTAGGTATATTCGCCGTATAACACGCACTCCCTTTTTTACGAAGGAACCTGAAGTGTACGTGCGCAATGCTATTATGGAAGTCATTTATTCGGGATATTATTCCAAGATTATGGAAAAATAATATACTTCTAGAACTACACTTTAAGAAGTTCATTAGAAATGTCATCTTTTTTAAATAAACAGTACTCCGATCTATGTAGAAGTCTTAATTTTTTTCTATGTTCATCTTATTTTTTATTTTTAAAGCTATCATTTTTATACCCGGCGTATAACACGCACCCGTAAACTTTGATCTTATTTTTTGTGTTAAAAGTGCGCGTTATACGCCGGATTTTACGGTAAATATTTCTATTTCTTGTTTTCAAGAAATGCAGTTGCAATTTTTGTTACTTTGTTTGTTATAATTGTAAAATATAAGCAAGATAAAAAGATACATCTATGATGGATTGTCAATAATGCTAACTGATAATTCATTGAGATTTATATTATCGTTTCTCCGATATTATTAAAATAAGTATGTCACTGCTATTTCGATTATGTTGATATTTGTTAAAATTTTACTATGATTATAATTTTCATGTATTAGTTTTGGAAAAAAAATGTAAGCAAACAGTAAACTAATGTTTATTGAGCAACAAAAGATTTGCTAGCTTATTTTTACGCCATCCTTCCCATTACTTTCCATTATTTCTTTATAAAATTTTCAACAAAATAAGTGTCTAAATTATAAGCTATAGTTTATTTTAAGAAGCCCACAGTGGCTGAGTGGTTAGTGCATCGTGCTTCCACGCCACAGGTCCGAGGACTGGGCAAGGTTGACTCAACCTTTCATTCCTTCAGTGAGGGGTCGATAAATGAGTACCAAGCTTGCTTGGGAATTTAACACTGGAGGTTTCGCGTCAGACTGACCACCTGACCGGAACATCTGCTCATGCACCTCAGGGCCCATGGTCACGTATACTAAGTTGGGACCAGTAGGCCTTGACCCTCATGGGCTGCTTCGTCACTGAGTTAAGTTTTTTAAAGTTTATATTAATCTTTAGAAAATAATTAAAGTATTTCAATAGGTGCAGTATGTTTGGACATTAAATTAACTCAGCAGAGAGCAGTAAAATTCTGTTTTTAATTTCTTCATATTTTTTTTTAGCTTGCAGTTCATAAAAGAAACTTTATGTAACGTTTATGTAATTAAAACATTAAAAAAAAATTTTTTTTAAATAATAAAAAAACATAAGCATAAATTTATGTAATTAAAACATAAAACATAAATTACATAAAAGAAACGTTAATGAAATTGAAAAAGTATGAATAGTTGAAACCATATTTACCAAGGAACATATTTAAGAAATTAGACATAAGATGACATATCTCTTAATGTGTTGTTATTTTTTTAACAGCAAAAGTATTGAATAGAAAATTTTCACAAAATAACATTACTTTAGTTTGAGGCATGGTTATGCTATAATTTAATTACTATTGTGAAAGTACGCAATAACTGTATACTTAAAACGAAGCATTAAAAGCGGCTGCATTGTTGAGAACTAATTTCAGATTAAAAACTAGAAATGTGCACAAATCATAGGATATTTTTTATAAATAAAGTGATTGCTGTTGTTTCTTATACCTCTTGATTGACAGAAACATCTAGATCAGGAGTGTCCAACCCAAATGACCAAGCGGGCCACTTCGGAAAAACGTTATAATCTAGTGGGCCGCACATAAAAATATGTATCTTTATATCAGATTTGGAAACAAAAAAAAAAACATTTATTGGAGTGAAAATTTAAAACAGAATGAATTATTATTATTATTGTTTTTATTATTTTTAATGTATACCCAGATATAGATAGTATAATAACGTTTATATAATATAATAATGCAGTGATCAAATAATGTTTAAAATACTACAGTTGCCATTTTCTTGAAAATTACGGTGTTCCTTTTGAATTGATCTTTCGTTACTCATTGTTGAAATTTGATAGTGCTGTCATTCGCAAACGATTAAGTATATACTTTGTCCTTTATCTTAACCGTCCTGAATATTTTTTTTAAACTTTAAAAAACATCTCTGACTGCCTCTTGATTTTTGGGCACTCCAAACAGAAAAGGAGGAGGAGAAACGAAAGTCGCACACACAGAGAATCATGTACCATCCATAGTAAAGGATATGCATAATGCAATTCGGAATTTATTAAAAAAGTAAAAGTAAAAGTAATTTATTATAGAAAAATAAAAAATGTAACTGTTTCAAAAAATATAAATCTATTTTAATCTAAAGGATATTTCTATTATCAAAAAGGGGGGGGGGATTTTTTTAAAATAAGTACAGGTAATAGGAAAATACATTGTAGATTTATATATATATATATGCATAATGCAATTCAAAGGCCGCAACTTAAGTACTGACGGGCCACGTGTTGGACACCCCTGATCTAGATCAAGTCCATGAACTCGTGCTTTTTTAAACAATGAAGAATTGTAGCAGGATTTGAGAGAAGCTTTCTCTTATGGCATAAAGTGATTTGATATTATAATGTTAATAATACTAATTATTTACTCAACATAATAACACATTTAATAACAATCATAATAACAGATTTAAAGTGCAGACATTGGATCATTTTATATGCTAGTCGAAATTGTGATTGTGATTTGATTCTGAAAATAGTGAAAAAGTATATTCCACGCGAGCGAGTGCGAAACTGACTTAATTTTTAATCTCTTTGTACATTCTTTTACATTTTTATAACAGGAAGCATTCATTATAAAATTGTGGGCAATGAAGTGTTTGTTCAATTAACTACTATACCTCTAGAGTTTGAAGGAAAAAGCTGCAGACAAGGTACTGGATTAAGAAACATTAGATTGCATGATTAGTTAAAATTTTTAAGGCTGTATTCGCCAAAAATAAACGAACCTAAACTAATTGTAGAACTAATTAGTTTAGACTGACAAGTGTCTCAAATTTCATTAAAATTTTTCTGTGTTTTAATTCATAGATTGATTCATAATGTGCAGAGAGCGTTTTTAAAATTTCAAAATATTACATCAGTAAAAAATGTTTCACTTTAACACGTAAAATATAAACTCATTTAGGATTGTGGTATAGAAGACGAAATTTAGAACACATTTTATAACAAAAAAAATGTAGCAGCTTGAACAAAAATGAGTGATGTAATAAAATATGCTGTTCTTTATAGTATAGCGAAGACAAAATATAACATTAATGTTCGAGCTGAACTAACTTTCTAACTGAAGAAATGTAGTTTTGAGTCCTATTAATTAACATTACTAAAAGAGATAACCTTCAGATAGTAAATTTATTAACAACTGAATTATCAATTATAAACTTGAAATTAACGAATTGAAAACCCACAACAATTTTTAGGAAGGTAAAGGTTGAAGAGGTGCTTCAAGGAAATTAACCCAAAAGGTTTCCCTAAATTCAGCCCAATAGCACTTCATCAAGTATAGAGAGAAAGAGTAATTAATAATTGCTAAAGGCGTAACTTTTATATGATTCTCTAAATCATTTCTGATTACTAATTGATATTTGATGAGCAATTTAGCTACTCAATACATATTTTTTTTAAAAATTTTAGAGATTAAATAAGTCTTAAAACTTTCCACGAAACATTTCTAGATGTAGTTTTCCTTATGGAAATCTCTCAGACAAAGGATATGATATGAATACATAGGAGACAGTTTCCTTTGAAAGGCAAATTGGCTGAATTGGTACAAGGGAAAGTCATTACCATGTTGAGGAAAGTGAAAATGAGTCATTCACATTGTTAAAAAGTGATACCGCCTTTATGGATGTCTTCAATCGTGGGATGTCAAAGATTTTAGCTTAAAATTTTGTCCACCCTGTGTAGGCTTGTTTTTGTTTCATAGTTTGTTCCTAAACAAGCCAAAAAAAATCCTAAGCAAATCTGTTTGCCTCATAAGGTATTAAATAGCTTGTGGTTTGTTGAATACAGGGAGCTCAATATGGTAAATTTAGAATGACAAAAAAAGGCAAGAAAATACAATGTAGCTCTGAAATAAAATGTACAATGTTTTACGTTTTCTGACTTTGTTACTTAAATTTTAATTAACGTTTTAGTTTAATAATATCTCACAAATGATATAAACTAAGATCAAATATAATCAAGAGACGTTTTTAATTGTGTATCTAAAAATCATGCTTACATTTCTTTTAATGGTTGTAATGATGTAAAATTAAGGGTCATTATACTAAATGAAAGATCAATTTATTCATTGTGAAAATTCTTCGTTTTAAAATATCTTCACATTTTCACTAAATCGGAAATTTAAAAGTTTAAGAGAATTGCATTTAAAGTGTTAGATTATGTATGCTATGTTTTGAAATAAATACTTCTCACTACACAGACAATCTCAGAAGTTTTCTATCTTTTGTTAAAATTTTTGAAATAATTACAAAAAAAAGGTGGAATGGATATACACAATCCACTAACTGAATTTTCTATTTTTGATTCTATTCTTTTTGTTGTTGTTTTGTTTTCATGAATAAACAATAATATATATATATTTTATTAAAAATTTAATATAATTATGTGTGTATTAAACTATAAATATTATATATATAAGCAGAGGCATATATATTTTTCATTCTGTAGAAAATATAAATTAAACAAAAAGAGAGTAGAGAGGAAAAATTTTTGTATTTAAAAAAAAAACTCGTTCGCACTTTTAAAATTACCATTATTATCCTTCCATAATCTACAACAATTCACATCAACTTTTTAATGCATTTCTTTACGGCCTTTATAAACTTTAGAAATTCCTTATTTTATGCGGAAAAAACATATTTAATGCAAAATGTGTTTATCATCTGATTATTGTTTATCTCTGTCAAACGAAACGTCAAGCCTCAAAATATTTTCGACAAATAATAAACGTATCTAAACATGTCATAAATAATAATAATGGTAATCAAAGTGACTGCAAAATTTTTAAGGAACAGAATAAAAAATTTAATATGTTTATGCCGTAATTACAGTGAAAGAAGGTCAATAAACTTTACTTTACGAGTATCTTATACTGTCTATCAAAAAAAAAAAAAAAAAACCAAAATAGAAAAATGGAAAGGTTTTATTCCTTTTCGGATAATATTATTTAATTTTACGTCCGATTTCGTTTTAAAGATTTTATAATTATTTTTGATTTTCTAAAAATGAATAAAATTCTGTTTGAATCAATTATTTTTATAGAATTTTGAAGTATTTTATTTCTTACAAATAACTAAAATAAAATTTTAAAAAAAACTATTACTTGTTTCTGATAATTTCATCAAATGAATTTTATTTTGATTTCGTTTGAGTAATTTATTTTTTATAAAGTATTAACTTCTTATGAAATTTGTACAAAATTTTCTATAATTCTTTATCATAAAACACGTTTTACTTTTTTGTATGAAAATATTATGTGTTATATCTAAGAGTGTTTATATTTCATTGCAATACATAACTTAGATTATTACTCGTTGCAGCTGTTCTAATTTTGAAAGACAATACAACCTCCATTTTTCTGAAGAATTTCATTTTCTGTGAACGTGATGCTTAAATCCAATCTTTATTGTTCAATTTTTTAAAAGATTCTTATTGCTTAATGCTTGGTTAATCCTATTTATATATTTTAGATCAAAGCATAAGTATTATATTTAAATAAAATATTAATTTGATTGATAGGCTAAAATAATCGACAAATCTAACAGTATTATCAAAAAAATGATTTGATTGCTTTTCAAGAAGTTTTTAATAATGTTACTTTTATAACATGTATTATGTATCTAATTTACGTGTATTTACATCTAATTCGTTTCAGTCAGCAAA
This sequence comes from Trichonephila inaurata madagascariensis, assembly GCA_019973955.1. Taxonomy (NCBI): domain Eukaryota; kingdom Metazoa; phylum Arthropoda; class Arachnida; order Araneae; family Nephilidae; genus Trichonephila; species Trichonephila inaurata. Next base: position 111,115 of record BMAV01012724.1, read on the forward strand.
TCGTATTATAATCAAGCTTCGTAGATATTACTCTTCTCGTTCAACTCCTTGCACCAAATAACTTTATTCTCAAACATTAAAAAATTACTGGATACAAAATCTCGTTTTAAATGTTTTACAAACATGTTGGGTTCTTATGCCTTATTTTCTTATTTCTTATGCCTTGGGTTCTTATTGCCTTAAAAATTCAGAAGTATATGAAAGCTAATTTTGTTGAAAATTTCAAATGCAAATATTAAACTTTTGTGATGAAAATGTTTAATATCTGTAGGGAGCTCTTTTAAATGTGTACTATAAGCTCCTATATTTATTTTTTATCGTTCATTTTGGATATTCATTACTTAGAGAAATTATTCAATAGACTTCGTAATGAATCTTTATATATATTCTAGTTTATATAAAGGTATCTAATAATGAAAAAGTTGTTGTTGTCGTGTATGACAAAGTGCAGGGGTTTTAATAATAAAAAAAAAGGATATAGAGTTAGATATTGCCAAAGGCGTGAATCACTGCCATAATGAAAAAGTAATATTAAGATATATGTGAATAATTAATGAACAAGAAAATAAGCAAATAAATATATCATAGAAAAATAAAATGATATAATAATACTAAATAAAAAAAATAAGCAAATATAAAGATAAAATATTAAATAACGTAAAATATTAAAAATAAATAATAATATAATAAAATAAAGAGAGTTATATTTATCAGAGGAAAAAATTCAATTTAATGAGAAAAATTGATTTGAATTTTTCTTCCTGATAATATATATGGATCTCTCTTTCAGATCGCATGTGTATAATTCAGATAATAAATAATGCTGAGAATATATTATGTATTACAGTAAAATTTTATCACAACAGTAAATGTTAAAAAAAGTCTCAGTCTTCATTTGCATGACAATACCTTCATAAGTATCTTGATATAATTGTGGAAAATGTTTTTAAAAACAACGGTCTCTCTCTCCGTCACTGAACTTTAACTTATCAGCAAGCAGCTTTTAATGGGGTATAACTTCATCAGATATACAGCATTAACATATTGTTTTCCTTATCTTAAACAAAGCAACGGCCAGTTATAAATAAGAAATGAAGTGTGTCAACAGAAGAGTTGAGTTATTTTTAACCCTTTTCTTTTTTTTCCCTCTTAGGTAACAGAATGTTCATGATAACAGACATAAAGTGTGGCAGTTCAACTCCACTAGATTGTGCTTCAATGAGTGTATATTATTGCGGAAATCGAAATTGACTTTGTAATATTGTGAATAAATAAGAATTGTGGAATCTATTGCCAGGAAATGAACATTGTTTTGTTATTTTTGGAAAAGAAAGACATCTGAAGAATTTTTATTTCATTAAAAAAAAGAGATTACGCATAATATTTTTTTTGTTATGTGAAGAGTTTAGAGAGTTTTTATAGAGGAGTATTGACAAAAGTACATAATAGAAACTTCAGTATTTAAATATTTTGAATATCACCATACATATACTGATATGGACTGTCGCTTATGTTCACGCTTACCAAAAAACATTTTGGAAATCTTTGACGCATTTTTGTTCTGGGAATTCTCTATTCTCGTTGAAAACCATTTATTATAGAAAGTACAATTAACTTATTTGATGAGCATCAAGCATATTTGGATTATTCAGTGAAGAATAATTTTAATCACATTCGTACATCTTGCACACTGAAGTCTCTGTAAAGCTTTAACAGAACGAAAGTAAAATGTCTTCTCTAGAAGAAAGGAAATACACATACAGCAAGTGCAATAAAAATGCTCTAAATCCGTTTTTGTAACACACATGTGAGCACTACTCTCAGCCTATAGCTTTACATTTATGTAAAAAAAAACCATTCTAACAAGCGCAACAAGTAAAGAAAAGACCCGGCTTGGCGAAAGAAAAAAAAGTTCACTTTTCCCTCCCAAATGATCCCGGCTACAAAAAGTTCGAAAAGGAACGACAGCTGAGGCCATACCGCCAAACTTGGCGCAAGGTCGTTCATCGCCAAGGTAACCGAACGAAAGCAACATCATGAGGCTGTTCAAAAGATCGAGTGCCTCCCCTCCTCAGTTGCTGCGACTCTCTGTCCTCGAAGAAGGAGGCGAGGCAAACCCATCAACAGCTGCGCCAGGATTGAGATTGTCCCTACCGAGCTGTTTCAGTGAGTGCAACATAGACGAACTCATGGCGTACACGGAAACTCCGAAAACTAGAAGAGGTAAGATTCTATTTCAACTTATTATTTTTTTCACTAGTCCCCTGCTAAGATATTCATCCTACAAACATATGCTTTGTTAGTTATATAATTATCTTCTGCTTGATAATCAATTTTAAAGCAAGCGGTGTGTTGAATTTTTCCAGACGAATTTTTTTTTCTGGAGGAATTCCTCTCCTTAGAAACATCTGGTTTTATAATAAGCCCCTATGCTCTTCCCTCGAACTTGCTAATCTGCTGGGATCTTTTCAAGCAAAGCTTGGAATCATCATTTGCCAGTGTGATTCATGTGTACATCCCGTAGCTGTGGAGACGTCTTGGCGCGGTAATGTAAACAATGGTGCATTGTTTACCACGTGTGTTTATAGTATACGTTTTGAAATAAGTGGCATTCGCTTCGGTCCTGTAGTATTTGGAGTTTTTTCACCTCGCGTTTGGGCATTTCAACATAGTTTCAACACTTCAGAATTTATGTGCGTACTTTTTTGGATTTATTTGTCTTGAAAACTGAAATAAAAGTTATATACCTAGGTTGTGAATTTTTATAGAATACATGGTAGAAATGTTCTTTGCAATAGGATTATAGTGTGTGTTACTATTTTATGTAGAAAATAGCTTCGAGTTTTCATTAGCTTTTGTGTGTGTGTGTGTGTGTTGTGTTAAGATTATTGCTTGTCTTTATTTGTGAATTTTTTTTTCCTGCTTACACACATCAGTTTCATCGGATTTTTTAAAAACATTTTTAATTAATGCAAAAATGTTTTGATAACGTTTTAGGGAATTGTTATCGTATAAATATTTTGAAACTGATAGCTAAGTTACATTTCTGACAGACTTTTACAATTATGCTGTTTTGTCGCGTAAAATATTAGCATTTTTGGAACATTTTCGATTTTCGTTAATTATATTTTTGTAAGCGTAACTTCATTTTTAATTTAACTCCATTCATTGTAATACTTTAAATTGTCTAAATAAATATGTAACATTTGCTTAAAGAAACATAAATCCAAAGTAATTACATAAGATAAAAGCTAAATCTTTCTCTTCCTTATTTCGTAGTTATTGAATGAAATTATTAGCTATTTTTGTTGGAATATTGCTAACCTAAGCAACAAGCGGAAGATTTCATATTATAATCACAATAATTGTATTCTGACTGCGATATAATTAACTATAGAGCAGCACTGTAGAAACACTGTTTATTTGAAAATTTTTGTCTATGTTATATATATTTTTTTAACGTTAAAAACGCGCTGCTGGGAATTTTTTTTACACATAAATATGTTTTTAAATTGTTATAAGCATAACTTAATTTTAATTCTCTTGTGCAGATTTGAGACTCTTTTTGAAATTTGAAGTCGCAAAGTAATTTTCAATTAGCAGTCGCGAACTTGATCCAATCTAGGTGTGCTCATTTTGACCAGTAGCGCAAACAAAAATTTTTCAAGGGTGGTCCAGGGTCGAAAGTCCATCATGCTCCAATAAGCCGCCCAACATATTCTTTTGATTTTGTCAATTTTGGGGAACAAAGACAATACAAAATTAATTATTGAATAAATAATTAGCATTAATTAATAAAGTTAATTATTAATAGCAAATACATAATTACATTTTACGTAATATATACATAGGATTATAGCCAATCGAAAAAAAAAATCAAGGGCTATGGGGGTGTACAGACCCCTAGGACACCCTCTTTGTGTGTGCCACTGTTTTAGACCAATATGTATGTGATTTAATTGTCATGTAAGTTAAATTATCTTTATTCTCCTGAAATGTGTTAATTATTTTGTTAAAATGGATGATTTTCGAATTAATATTTTTGTATCCTTAAATTTAGGCTGAGAAAAATAGCTTCTTTAATTGTTGCCTTTTAGTATATTTAATGGGAGTATAATTCTAATTTTAGCACGTATAATATATTTGTTAAAAAAAAAACTTATTTTAGAGATTCACATCTATCTCGCAAGATTTATGTTCTTTGCAACTTCTTCACCTTTGGTTGGACTCTTTCCTGGAAAAGTAATAATTTCTTCGTGTAAATGGAAATAACATATTTACCCTTTTTCAAAAATTCACTTACGATATATGTATATACAACTGTGTGTGAGTACTCGCTCTACTTTTAATATCTATATTTAATATGGGGAGAAAGATTTCAAAGGAAACAGAAAATTATGTGAATTTATATGTTTATTAATAATTGTAAAAAAATATTTAATTTTTAATTTCTATTTTAAAAAAAATCTATTTGTGTTGTGTAGATATTAATCGTACATATATATTTATATCAATTTTATATATACTTAATGCTATATTCTTTTAAAAAAAAATTGGGTGATTGACATGGCGTAGCTAGTTCTGAGTTGGCCCTGTATTAAAATTTCTTCAGTGCTCTTTTTTACGTATGAGAGCCCTGTTAGTGGGACTGTAGTTACACATGGTGAGGTCCCTGTTGTTTGGGGGCCCCGCATCATTGATACGGTTAATACGGCGGTAGCTACGCCCCTGGTGAGGGACTTACACATTCTGGTATAATTTGTTACAATCATAACTGTTTAATATTAATTCTGTTGACCATATAAACTGCTTTCACAAGTTTGCCGATTGATTTTGGAAAACATGTTTAAATTTTGGACTAGAATTTTCATTATTAGAATGTCTTAGGAAATAAATGTGCAATTTTTTCTTTGGACGCGAAGTCTCTCACACAATCGCATCACCAAGTCTCACAAAAATTCATGCACTTTTTAAAAAAATTCTGAACATATGGGAATAATGTTGTGTTAACTGTGGCTATTTATTGTTCTGTTTATTCACTGTTAATTCTTGTTTGATAGATTTGTAAATCTACGCTTATGAAATCTTCACTTTTTTATTTACCATTTTTATACTTCCATCTAATTGCTCGAAATGGCGGTGTGAAACCAGAGGATACCGCGTCACCTAATTGTCATCTCTGATGAAAAGTTTCTTATGCCGTTATTTTGACATAAACCACCCGTTACCTCCCATCTTTTACTGGTATAGTATATCACTCTCGATTGGATTATTTTCATAAGAGAGAATCTCCGTCTTTTTAATCCCTTTTCCCAGCTGTCACTTTTTTAATTCTGCACTGAGCAATTCACTCGTTAACCCGGACGCATCTGTTAACACTGGCAGGTAAAACATTGTTGATGTGGTAAGAGTGTAATATTTATCTTGTAACCTGGATTCGCCATCTGAGAAGGCGTCTTTTGACCCTTATCCCAAACAACGCCTCTTCGCCATTCGCTTTCGTCCTTCATTACTAGAGAAATGTGTGTAATGATTATATACATGAATGTTTCTCGTGACTCGTAATGTTTGTGTGTGCAGAGGTTTTTAAAGTTTAATTGAGAAACCGATGGCGTGATTCCCACGCTATTTGGACAACATTAACAAAGCAGATAAGGCAGGGTCGCTTTTAGAAATAGGTGATGGTTGCTTGTAATAATTTTACTGTTAATAAATAGGTAAAAACTCAAAAAACTTTTGATTTTTTTTTTTGAAGTAAAAGAAACACAATTCTAAATGCTATTCTAATGCGAAATTTTGAAGTTGGAATGTGTGGAATTTTCGAAAGCAGAGAAAACCTTCTGTGGTACTTAATTATCTCTCCATTTCTCCTACATTTATTACATAAACGTAAACAAACCTTCAAGGCCATTTCGAAGGTCAAGAAGCCGAAATAAAGCTGGTTATAAATTATATTCTAATCTGCTGTGTTGATAATTAAATTATGTATGACTTAATTGCGATATCTACCCTTTAGTGACTAAATTAAGCATTGCGTGTATTTTCCTCTTCCCTTTCCTGTAATTCTAAGGTCGCGGTAGCTTAGTGGTTATGGTCATGAGCTCGTGGCCGGTATGTCATGAGTTCGAGTCTTTGTACCACTGAAGACCCGGTGTGTTGAAGGGCAGGTTGTTTCAAGTCATTCTGGTGGTGTGTAGTTTTTAGGGAGTTGGCTTTCCACACACACACACTTGACCAAGGTTCAAAATTGCGAGGTTCGTCGCCAATACAGTGTGTCCGCCACACGAGACTAATAAATATGACTCTTGCTTTTAAAAATTTAACAACTTTAATTTAGAATATAAAAGATTTATAGACAAATGTGCCAGCAGCTTCGAGCGGCGATATCCTCTTCTAACGAGGGACAGTACACAGGAACTGAGCCTTCCACCCAGATTTAATGACACAAACAAGTCGAAGCACAAACAACTTGTTGCCATCGCGTGAAAGATAAATACAGTAGATGGCGTTGGTAAAAGACACATGACAGTTAACTAACCAACTAAATATTTTACCCAAAATATATATAAAATAAAAATTGTAAATAATAATTGAATAGAAATATTAAATATAGCATATAAATGAATGTATCAAGCACATTAGTAATAAAAATACAGTTTGAATAATAATAAACATACAGTTTGAATAATAATGAAAATATAATTTGAATAATAATGAAAATATAATTTGAATAATAACGAAAATACAATTTGAATAATAGAAAGATACAATTCCATCCAAACACAGTATGACGTTGATAAACACTCACTATTCTCCTTAATTCAATCATTTCTCTTTAGGAAATAAGTATTAAGATAATCTTGAAATTTTCGTAAGGAAGAAAATAATTTTTATCCCTTTTCTTTAAGAACTTTAGTTAGAATTTCATTGCAGTTTTCGTGAAATCCTCTTAATTTGTTTTAAGAACTAAAACTTGAATGCGAATTTTCAACTAAATATGCAAAATTTCGATGAATTATTAAAATTATTGAAAATAAGCCTATATTTTCCTTTTTTTTATGTGTGTGTGTGTCGTGAGATAAGAAATTTTCCAATCTTAAAATCAAAAAAATTGCATTAGAAATTCGTGAACCTTATTTACTCGAATTATATATCTTTCATTTAATTACTTCCTCGTTAGTAAATAAATTCTAAGTTAAAGCTACTGCAATTGGAATTGCAATGACATTCATAAGGATCTCTGCTTTCGAAGATCATTAATTAAATCAGTAAAAACTGAAAACACACACACACACAGGAAGTAAAGAAGCTGCTTAAAAATAATTGGAGATTTTGAATATTAGTTTTAATGAAATATCTGCTACTCTTTTTTTTCAAATTGCGTGAATGGATCTTGAGGCGAACATATGCCGAGAATAATTTTGTACATTTCAACTTCCGAATATTTTAAAATATTCTGTAATGTATATATGTGTAAAGTGTGCTTTCAAATATATTTTAAATTAATATTGTATCTATTAAAACTTTAAATAATGAGATTTTCAGTAGAATTTAATTTATGTGTGTATGTGCATCTATGTTATAAATTCGTTAAATTCTAGTCGGTAAATAAATTCAAGTATTCTGGTTAATAAAGTGAGCAAGCGATTAATATTTCTGTGAAAAACTAGTCGGGAAATTATTAAAACTGAAAAGGAAGAAACCGCTTTTAGTTTTTGTTGAAAAATAAATGTAATTATTTTAAAATTATTTCTCTCTCTCGCCGTCATACCCCTTTCTTTAACAAAGAAGATCAAACAAAAAATGATACTCGTGAATTAAACAGTGGCGTGCTCAAACTTATCTCATGGGGAGAGGGGGGAGTGGGGTTATATTCTAAAAACCTCGTAGATGAAAGCGCTGAGGGGTAATCTCTCTATGGTAAAAATTAAAAATTTGTTAACCTTTCGGGGTGAACCCCCTTCTTTATGTACCCCCACTGGAATTATATACGTAGAGCTTTTTTTCACATATCATTTTCCTATCTACTAGGGTACTTCTTGGAAAGCTTATGTATACTCACAGGAATACAAATACAAACCACAGTTTGAGAAACAGTGAATTACTATATTCAGTATGAACAGTAGCTCACACAAAAATTTTCAATTTTTCACACCGTCCATCCAATACACCGTCCAAAATATTCTTTTGATTTTATCGATTATCGGGAACGGAAACAATACAAAATTAATTATTGAATAAATAATTAGCATTAATTAATAAAATTAATTATTAATAACAAATGCATAGCTAAATTTTACGTACTATATACATAGGATTATAACCAAACGAAAAAAAAATTGAAGGGCTATGGGGGGTGTCCGGACCCCTAGTACCCCGGACCCCCTTGTGTGCACCACTGAGTACGAATAAAAATTAGATTGACTAAAAATATAGAATATTTTCACTTTTCCCTTTTAATGAAGGAATAATATTATTTTTAATAATTTTATTCTTTTCTCGTAATAATAAGATTTTTTATGTATTTAACAATGAAAATATCAGACTCCCAGATCTGTGAATTGTTAAAAAAATGATAAAACCACATATACACAATTTTTAAGAAATATACATTACAAATGTACATAAATATAAGTTAAAAATAATTTTTTGTTCGAGCTCCTCGTAGAGAGAGAGAGAGAGAGATACACACACACACACACACACAAATGTGGAAAAACAAAAATATCATGTTACTTTTTGCCCCAGATTTGTTCAGTGTTTTCTATCACTTGTACTAACAAATCTCTCAAATATCTAAATATATTTAAACATATGAACGTTTTCGTTCATTAGAACATCGGCCGTGATATCTGTGTGTGTGAGATGATCTGCTTCGCCAAATAGATCCAGTTCACGTAGGAATGCGATAGCATTGTCCATTGTGTGGAAAACATGTTGACGCCCGCTTATTTTGCTTGCGTGCGTGCTGGGGATCATTTACTTGCCTGGTTTTCATCACACGTTCCTTCATTCCTAACTCAATTTCGAGACGCTGTCTCTGATCTGCCTATTTGGTAAGAGATCACGTACTAGAACCAGATTTGTGTTTTTTGGATGTTCTCTACAAGCATCGAGAAACTGATAGGATATGGTCAGGATTACATGGATGTGAAATGATGCTGATGTTTTGAAATGGGTAAGCAGTTTTGAACTGTGTGTGTCATGAAGAATCTTCCCCTCCCCCTTTTTTTAATTTTTAATAATATTATTCTAGAGTAATATGGGTTAATATTTTTCTAAAATCCTCCAAGCCTCAAAACGAGTAAGCAAAAAATAGTTATTTGTTAAGAGGACCATAAAAAGAGCCCCCAGGGAATTTTGATACAGGGCCCCCGAAGGACTAGCTACGCTAGTGATCCTGACTTATGCATCAGAGACTTGGTCATTGACTTAACGTGATGAGGAAGCTTTATGAATTTTCGAGAGAAAAATCTTACGTTGCATTCTTGGTGGGGTTCAAATGGAGAAACAGATGGATCCATGGATCATGGAGAAAAAGATCTAATTCAGAACTCTATAAAATTTACAAATAACCTGATGCAGTAAAATTCGTCAAATTACGGAGACTCAAATGGGCTGGTCAACTGGCTGGAATGAATGAAGATCGTTGCGGAATGAAAATCTTTCTGGCAAAGCCCATGGGAAATAGACATTGGGTCAGACCCCTCCAAGATGAATTGATCGTATCGAAAAAGATCTTAATATTTAAAAGGTTAAAAACTGTAAAACAGTTGCCAAAAGTAGCGATGCCTGGAGAAGGTCAGGACTGTTGAGGCATTGAAGAACGAGAAGATTTGCTTCATAGAAATTTATTTTAACTAACGAACAGGTGAAGAATATTTTTCTATAGAATATATGATGAAAAAAGTAAGAATCATCACATTATATAGTAATCGCATCATCAATTATGTTGATTTATACTTTGGACAAAATAGTGCTTTGATACCAGGGACATCTTAGGACTCTTTGAGGTTCTGGACTCCTATACAAAATTAGGCCCTACCTGAGATCTTTAAAAACAAACAGTAAATAGAATGTATAGTTAAATACTCATTCAAACGGTAATTTGAAACAAATAAATGACCACGACTCACGATCTCAAAATCCTAGGCACAAATCGGCTCGACTGATGACCGCATTTCGACTAAATGAGTTGAATGATTGTTTTTGGTACTAGTCCTAGACTTGGACAACGGTCATTGTATAATATACAGTCTTACCACTTTTGCCAGTTGACATGCGGTTTGAAATTCCCCGTTTTTCGGAAAATATGTACGGGAATAAGATTTGACAATTAAAATTATCCGGATCATGATCTTATTTTATTAAGACAGAGTCGAGAACAAAACTAAGTCCCCACCGAGGGCGAGGCCCTGGTTGGCCCATGCCTTAAGACGTTCCTGTTCGATACATTAAAGTTTCTCTGAAATAAAAAAAGTTTTAATTCTAACAATTTCCTGCAGTATTTCAATAAGCAATATTTGCAATATTTAGATTGTTACGATGAGATAGATATAAATATTTTAAAATTGCTTAAATTCATTCCAATTTTTTTCCCTTTTATTTAATTGATTTTTTTCTTCTATAAATGTCAGATTGCTACAATTATATAAGAAGAACCGTTCGAAGAACAAAAAATAAACAAACATTCAAGTTAGAAAAATAAATAGCTTCGAGGCGAATAAAACATTAACATTTTTTTAAATAACTTATGATCGCAATCAGTTGAAATAAATGACAAAATAATTCGAATTCTTTTGAATTAAAATGCTTTTATATGTAATTTTATGTGTTTTTTTTAAATTTTTTCTTTTTCTTTTTATTTTATGGGTAAAAAAATTTAAAACTTTTCTAGAGTTTTTAAATATTTTTTACCTATTCACATAAAACGTGCAAGAGGATAAATATAAAATATGTAGATTATCTCTCTTTTTATATTTTAATGTTATTTTGCATGTTTTACTTCTTTTGTTCATAATATGCGGATTTCTGTGTTTGAATTATTAATGAGTAACCTCTTACATTTAAAACATAAAATTAAATCAGGTTACCAAATATGTAATCTATTATGCGATAAATTGGAAGTAATGGCGAATGCCACTCTTTTCTAGTGATCTTGCCATTTTCGCATTAAAAGCAGGAAATTGGGTCTTGGGGTAGCTAGCGGGGGTGAAAAGCACCCGGAAAAAGGAGGAAATGCAGAACACGGCTGGTGTTATGTGAAGTATTCATCCGCTCTTCCCTCTCTCTTTTTTACTTCTTCCTCTCCTCCTTTCTTTTAAACATACATCCAAAAATTCCAAGAATCGTGGAAATGTAACAGCATGAGGAAACTGACGAGATTTTCTCAGGCTAATATTCTTGTTCAAGGATGTGATGTGAAAGAGGGAATTTCCACAGATGTAATCTACCACTATACTACCTTTCCTATTTTCCTTACATTCCAATTAGAAAAATCGTTATGAAACTTTTTAATGCTGAGTCAGATGCAGATGCAGATGATTTTAATAGACGAGAACATTATATATTATTATTATTATTATTATTTTACTGTTAGTTTGGTATTCTAAATTTGTATTTCTTTTGTAAGTTGGGGGCAGACTTGGAGCTTAAATGTTTCAGTTCTTAGCATGTTCCCGATTTTGCCATTCAAACCTCAGAAAAATTAAATTGTGATCAGTCTTGATTCTTTCTTTTCATTATTCCATTATTTATTTTTATTAATTACTTTTAGACATATTCTGTTTTTTTGTTGTAACCATATAGATCTACGCAGTGGCGCACACAAGGGGGGTCCAGGGGTCCGGACCCTCCAAAAGCCCTTGATTTTTTTCCGATTGGTTATAATTCTAAGTATATAATACGTAAAATTTTATTAAATATTTGTTGTTAATGATTAATTTTATTAATTAATGCTAATTATTTATTCAATAATTAATTTTTTACTGTGTTTTGTTCCTGAAAATCGACAAAATCAAAAATAGCATGATACAAGAATGCTGAACTTTCAACCCCGGACCCCCCCCTGAAAAATTCCTGTGTGCGCTACTGGATCTATGACAAAAGACGTTTCGATTTTTCTAAATGGTGAACAAGGCAAAACGGACCCCCACTCCTTCTCAAAGCCACAGTATTGTGTTTTTCGTACAATTTATATCAGAGAGTCACAATTCACAGGGTACTCAATTTACCCACAGTAACATTTTGTATCTGTTGATGCATATTAACAAATATAAATTTTGATTTCCTGTCATCACAGTAATTTTCTGAGTATTGATATATTATTGAAGTGGTAGTTTTCTTACGTATTTCATGTAAAATTAATTTAAACAAGAAAGATATTTTGTTGATAAAATGTTTATACCATTTGCTTTTGTGTACATAATTCAAAATAACTTTTACCCTGTCTTGATACTTTTAATAATAATTATTTCAAATTTATGTCATAAAATTCTACTTTAATTAATCTTTTAACTCTTTTTAAATTTATGTAATAAATATTTTTTCTTAATATTAATTATTTAGTAGTGAATCGGAAAAATGAAAGAAATTTCGTGAGCCACGGCAGCTTATATAAAGTAGAATAAGAAGAATAATTAAAGAGAGAATTAAAGTCCATTTATAATTTAAATTGTCATAGTTACTTTGTAGAAAAATTTTGCAGTTTTAAGATTACCGTAAAATTCGGTGCATGACTCGCACTTTTAACACACAAAATAAGATCGAAATTTACGAGTGCGCGTTATACGCCGGATGTAAAAACAATTGCCTTAAATATAAAAAAAGAGATGAGCATTAAAAAAAATTGATTTCTACATAGATCACACAGAATGCTGTTTATTTAAAAGAAATGGCATACCTAATGAAATTAAACATCTGTAGCTCTAGAAGTAAATTATTTTTTCAAAAGACTGGGATAGTACCTGGAATAAATGACTTCAAAACATAAGAGCTGTGCATTCGTGCATTTCAAGTTCTTTCGTAAAAAGGGGCGTTATACGACGACTCTACCTAAAAATGAAAAAATACGGCTTGAGAAAGTATAGGTGCGCGTTATATACTCCGGATATTACAGTAGTTAGATTTCTCAAATAATGCATAATTGGTAGTTGTTATGAAGTTTGACATCAAAAATTCCAGTTTTGTGAAAATGTCTCCAACAAAAATATTTTTCTAACCGAGTCTCATTGTAAAAACTTCTAAAAATATAGGTTTTTTTTTATTAGTATGTATTTTTTATATGAGGGGAAAAAAATCGTTTTATATTTTCAATACTTAAAATTTTAAAAATTTAGCAATATCTTTCCTTTTATAAGCTTTTTAATTATTAAATTAATATTAATAATAACTATATTCGTATTTAAAAGGAAATAATTCAGAAATATTTCTCAAGTTTTATAAGTAATGCATCGACCTTAATAATTGTAGAAAAAATTTTGATAGGTAAATTTGTCAAATTTCGAAAGTCAAAATTTGTGCCTATTTTTTATTTACTCTATAAACTTCGCAGAGACAAATAGCACGCATTTTTGCTGTTTCAAATTACGGACAAAAGACAAATTACTGTTTTGAGCAAACAAAAGAGAGTGAAAGTGGTCAAAATGTTAAGACGAAACAAATCAAAAGGAAATCTCTAGAGGATTTTCTGAAGCGTCTCTGAGTTGTCTTACTGGCCCCATAGCCCAGAGGAAAAAAAGTGTTTCACCTTCAAAAATTTCACCACTCCGTCGTTCTCCCTGCGGCTACCAAAGGAACAGGTTCGCATTTTCGTTTTGATTTTCCAGAGATGCTTCAAAGCTATTTTACATGCTCGACACGAGATGCTTTAGTAAGAGGAAGACAAACTAGCTCTGTCAGACTGCAAGAACTCAACTAACTTGAGTTCGCCAGTATTGATAAAAATTGAATAGAGTGAATATTGCTGGAAACTGTCCTAAGTTCAAGAATAAATTCTTTTTCTCCGCGGCAAGTTCAAGAGCAATCTCAGTTCGTCGTCTCTTTCCTTATCTTTCATTAAAAATA
>BMAV01012725.1:6381-23352 GCA_019973955.1 Trichonephila inaurata madagascariensis
AATTTTGACACGATGTTCAAGCTCATTAGTTTAATTAAAACACGATTTGAGCAATTATCCAATATTCTCGACCAGCGTAATTACCGTTAAGGTAATAATTAATGTCAGTTTCACTCATGCATATGTTCTGGATCGTTATGGTGTGAATATTGCAATTTCCGCTTTATTTGTCAGGAAGGAAAATGTAAGGGTTAAATAACAAGAGCCTTCCAAAGAAAAAAGTATCCAATCTTTACATTTTTTCACTAAAAATAGATTTTTAAATGAGAAATATCTCTTAAGAATTTTAAATGTATGTTTAATTTAAATTCTCAGTCATCTAATCCTAAAGAAAATGTTTATCGTGATAAGCATATAATTACAATTTATGGCTTAGGAAAATATTTAAAAAATAAAGGTATTTTTGAAAAAAGTTTTATGAAACAAATTTACTTTGGCACTGCTACCCAAATCTGCACCAATGTCAAAGAAAATACTAAATTTTATCTCATTTTATACAAAGTATCTGAAGAGAGGGAATTTATGCAAGTCAGCAACGTAATCGATACGTGTATAACAAATAACGGCAAAGTGTCATTTTAACAACATATTAAGTTCATAAATTCTTTTTCAAAAATAGATTTAAATTTTTATTCCTATAGTGTTTCCATAAGACTAGAGTACCTAGAAAATTATGATAAAAAATATTACAAATTATAAAGGTATACATAAGTAATGTTCAAACTTTTTTAAATAATTTTATAACATATATCAGATGATACAGAACAAGTATGGTTTTTAAAAAAATGCCAATCTTTAATGTTATAAGCTTGTTTACGGGATTTTAACCCGGCACACTTCTCACGCAGGGTCTGTCATACCCACCGTTTAACTTTTTTCAACGCACTTTCAAAACCTTTTTTGGAAAATTTATAGTTTCTCGGGTAGCTGACTTTAAGGTCTGTCCTTTGAGGAGCCTTAGCTTGTTGGCGAATTCTAAATATATATTTTTGGATACCGCCTTTTCGGGTATGTCATACCCAGCACGTGAATCCCCGTTACAGTTCTGAATCCATGGGCACGTTTTAATTCTCCTTTATACTATACCTTATTATTATAATTATGATGAAGAAATGTGATATTTAAGTAATTTAATTCATACAGTATTTTTAATAGATATAGTACAACAGTATTTTTGGGTGAAGAATCAAATGATGAAGAGTATAACAACATGTATGATTCCGCCACTGAAATCGATCCACATTTAGAAGACGGAGACACTGTTGAAAATGGTTTATATGTAGAGACACAAAAACGTTTGGGAAGAACGTAATTTTAAACGAGACAACTGGTACATATCTTATCCAATTTATATGAAAAAAGAAAAAAAAAGACTATTGCTGGAATAATAAAAGAAAATTAAAAGGAAATTTCAATATTTTTGAATTCAAATAATAGATAAGTTTACTTCTATATGTTTAGCTTTAAAATATACAGATTAAAAAAAATTAACATCCAGTAAAAACATCGTACTCACTCACGACGAGATTAAAGGGGTGTATAAACAATGTACTGTGAATGACCTTATAAAAAGAACAGAACAACTAAGTTTAAGTGTGAAACATGTAATAATAATATTGTATTTCCTACTTTTTAACTTTTTGTGTACAAATTGTATGGTAAAAAAGAATGTAAACACCTTTGTGTGGGTATGAGATAATCGGCGCGAGAACCTTCGATCCTTTTTTCGCGCGAGTGATGCCGGATTAATTACTTCCTAAATTTCCTTCTTTTATATAACAACTCCATATTTTCATCACATTTAGTGTCTATGAGTTTTCTCTCTTGGTCGAATAATGAAATACAAGTTAAATATTAAAGAGATGCAATTTATAATATAAAGATTACCCTCGAAAATCTCGATAAGATTTCATATTTTTTTACATAATTATTGCTGGCGCTTTTATTTAGAGAGAATAGGTGTTAAACTCTTAGTATTCATAATACATATAAGATCTTACAGCATGGTGTACAGTAGAACATTATGCCAAATTGTAACAAAAGGAGAAACAGCATATAGACATATATAATGAGATTTCTATATATATATAGGGGAAAATATTGAAAATAGAGAACAAAAAATTTAAAAATTTGTATTTTCAGTGTTATATAGTTAGTGTATGAAAATGAAAAATTTGATTTTCCATATAATAAATAATATTTAAGTAGGAAAGAAGTATTTCATTAAACCAGAATACTTAGCAGTTATATTCGGGCTTGCGCGATATCTTGAAATTAAAGATCAAGTCAATAATGCTTTTGTAACTAAATAATATATGAAACTTTTTTACGTTTTAACTAACGTTATAAAGTGGAAGGGAAAAATACTTCTCTTCTTTCGTGTTGGATAAAAATAATGGACTTTGAGCTCAAACCACAGATATATCAAAATAAAAACTAATAGAATTTTAGATTATGCATTAGTGAATTAATTATTTACCTACTTTTTCTGAACTTTATATATATCTATGTGGGATTTACTTTAGTTACTTGAAATCTCAGAAAAACGTTAGCTTAAATTTGAAAGCCTTTAATGATTTGTATATTTTGAACCACTACCAATTTTCCCTTTTTGAGAGCCTTTTTTGATTTTTTGATCCTTTTCTCTCTTCTTGTTTTAGGTTTCCTTGTTATCAGTTTGCATACTGAAAATATCTCGATATTATCAGGAAGACTTTGAGTCTTAACATATTTAAGTTGAATCAGTCCCTCAAAATATTCGTAATACGTCTTTAGTGATTCTAGATTTTGAACCCGCGACTCGACAATTTCGGCTACGAATTCAACATCACAATATATCAATGGAGTTGATATGTTAAGAATTAAAAGGTGATTCATATCTTTTTTTTATTGGATTCAAAATTGCATTTCCCTTGATTTTTGCTTGATAATATGCGAATCCCTTGATTAATTGTGATGCAAATACGTTTTATTGGATCCGTTGGATTGAATTTTATTGGATATGTTTAGTTATGTTTGGAAGGAAAAGTTCTTGTTTGACCATTTATTTAGTTTTTTTTGCGGTGGTGAGGTGCCTTTTTGATTAACATGTTTAATATTTTCAATCTGCATGCCACTTGAGTCAACCATGGATCTGCTTATAAATTTGCATCTTACCGTGTTTGCAAAAAGGTTTGTAATTCATTGCTGTCTATAAATGTCTTTGATGAATTAATATTTTCGTCTTTCGATTGGTCCTTTTTCAAAAAAAAAATGGCTCTTAAATTAACATTTCTAACGAGCATGACTGCACATTTACTCAAATTATCTATATGCTTCATCGTCTAACTTGTTCAACGAATAACGTCATATTCGAAATCTTCAAGCAATATTCTTTATCTATCAATATAATCGGTTTTGTATCGTTAATGTTTATTGTTTTATTTTTTAAAATTTGTATCAACCTGTTATAATGAATTTCTTATGTAATGGGTATACACGCTAATTCTTTTGAGCATTGATATAGAACTCTATCCAACTTTCCTTTTCTTCATCATAAATTGTCTTTTTAGATATGTTTTGAACGGAATATAACTTTCCGTCAACTGCATCTTGCAGAAAAATACAGATAATAACTCAGTTGGGCTGTGTATGTATGCCATTCTGCTTCGTTTAAAAATAGATTATTTGAATTCCCCCCATTGAACTTTGAAAATTTTTGGAGACTGTTCAAAAACTTACTTTTTTCTTGATCTAGTACTTAATTTATTAAATCGTCATCGTCTTTTTGTAATCATTTAATGGACCATTATTTTAAAAATTTTGTATAATACCTGTAAATGTTTGTTAAAAATGCCTGGGACTGATATTTAAACCAAGTGGGTTTTTGTTCAATTCAAATTTTCAACAGGAAAGTGATATTTCGGTTCATCGCTAACATCAGCATGGAAACTCCATTTTTCAAATCCGAAGTAGTATGGTTCTTATTCGTCATTTGTGGAGAACATTCCCTATTAAAGATAAAGATAATATATTTTTCACAGATTTACGTTTTAAAAGTAGGTAGTCGACACTACCTCAGGAATTCCTCATTGGACTAGCATATTCCGAATGAACTTGGTCCAACAACTTCTTCTGCAATGTGCTTGTTGATTGTTTCTGTATGAACGATGAGAAGTTTGGAAGTATGAGATATCATTTAAAAACCATTTTCATTGAAACATCTGTAGTCTCTATCTTCTTAGACTTGTAAGGTAAAATTATTCTTGACAGATTATTCTTCACTCATATAAATCAAGAATGAGACTCTAAGTAAACTCGCATTCAAAATGAAAGACACATAGTCACACATATTACCCGAATGTAACATTCTGATTTGTAGAATACAACATTACTTTGAGACGTTTGTTCCAAACTATTTGTGCCTATAACGTTTTGAAAAATAAGATGCTAGTTTGGCATTACATGCCATGTTGAATATTTGTCATCTTATATGATGAAACAATTTTTGTAAATAAAACTTTGAACATTACTGTTGATTTTCTGTTCCGGATAAAACAATACATTTTTCCGTCTTTTTAAGATGGTTTACTCTTCGTGATATTTGACTAACTGAATTGTATCGATATCAATAAATGTGGATACTCTCATCGTCTAATATTACGTAGGTGTCTTTTTTAAGGGATGAGTAAATATGTTTGTATTTCACAATTGAACTGTTTAGAGCAGCGATACTCAATCTGCGGCCCACCGGGTTTTTTAAGTGGCCCGGTCTTGGCCCATTAATCTGGAAAATTCCTTTATTTATGAAAATTTGGTGGGAAAATTTTTTGTTAAGAAATAAAATATATCGATTTTGCTTTTTGCTGTTGATGATCATATGAGTGCGAATTGATATTTTTTGACCATTTTATGAGTGGAACTTATTTTTAACTATCTTTAATATCTTGCAAGCGAAACATATTTGAAGAAAATAGAATGTTTCGAAACGATTGGGATGTTGGCTGTTTTGTAGTGAAAAATAAGCATGGATCAGTAATTGTACGATTTGTCACGAAAGTGTTGTATTTAAGAAAAAAACCAATTAAAAGGAGTTGTGTGTTCAATGACACTTTTCCTCGAAGATCTCTTTCAAGAGACGATAAATAGGCTTCTTTTATTAGTCTTTACAACAGCAACAAAGTGTTTTGTCAATAGTAATGTCACAGCGTTTACAAAAGCACCCTATGAAATTAGTTATATTATTGGTAATTATATAAAAACCATTTACTAATGTTGAGATTGTGAAGGAGTGATTCGAAATGCTTCCAATTTAGAAACATTCAGTGACAAAATGAAAAATATAAAAAATAATGAATAAATAAATAAATATATATATATATATTTAATATTCTAATCAATTTTCTACATTTTAAAGTTTCTATGTTATCTCGGTCTTAAAGTATATCACCACCATGGTGCGGCCCACTTGAAATAGCCATCATAAGTATGCGGCTTGCGTGAAGTAACTAACATATATGCGGCCCGGCAGAAAAAAAGGTTGAGTTCCCATGCTTTAGAAGGTTTCGACTCTTTCCTCCCTAAAGGGCAATTATAATCCACTTTAAATCGGTCGATGCTCAAACGTCCTCCCGTTGGTGTGGTGTGTAAGTTAGCAGAAACGAGGGCAGCTCAGGTATCGTCTTTGTCACTTGACCCTGACTCAAAATTACGAGGTCCGTAACCAAAAGACTACGAGTAGCTTAATCGTGCAACGTTAATATCCACTCACTCGCTCACTCAAGCAAATGTATATTACATAATGTGAATGACTAATTAACATGATGTTTTTAAAAAGAATAGAAAATCACTTAACGTTTAAATACAGATTTCAAAAGAAATTACTATAAAAAAACAATCAGTAGAAATATTTATAACCGTATGGAAACATTTTTTTTTCATTTGTAGAATAAAACTTAATAAATACAGTGATCGTTGGAAAATGCAAAATGACCTTTAAGTAAGAATTTACTACGCCCACTTTTTTCCATTGATGTAAGTATATTGCATTAAACATTCAGAAAAAAATACCAGCATAAGAAAGCTCTTTCAACAAAAGGACAAAATTAAAATTGCATGAAACTTATATCATAAAAGCTTCATTCTCTAATAAATTTTGCTTAGGTTCATTGAAGAAAGAAATATATCTACACAAAAGGATGAACCGGCAAAACGACTCCATTTTTTTCTCAATAAGTCTTTCAGGAGCAAGTATTTACAATTTTTTTTAAAAAATTTATTGTTCTTAATATTTTATTACTGAGGATATATTCGAATAGACTGTTAAAGATAACAACTGTATAGTTTTCAGTTATCTTTAAACTACGAGTGCTCTTAACGAATGTAAGCAAACCAAAAACGCAAATGAGGGCACATACCAATAAAAAAAATACAAATATTAAATCGTATTTTGTAAAATAGTTATTACGCGATGGCACTTAAAATAAGTGAAATTCTTGTTTCGAATGAAGATCTATTCGGACTTCCATACAATACTTGACTACATAACATTTAAGATTTAGTTTAAGTAAAACGTAAAATTCATTAATTATTCTTGCGAATTATACTAAAAGTATAAATGGAAAGAAAATTTAGAGGGTTAAAATATTTGTTATACATGTGGAGCTCTATCTCAAATGGCTAATATTTGGCCAATAAGGTTTTTTTTTTCTGGCTGGAATAATGAAACAAATTTCTCTATTTAAAGTAATTTAATCATACTATAAAGTAATATTTACAACATTCATTTACGTAACTTATTTACAAACGGAAAACTTATACAGACCACATCCAATACCCAGAATCGAGAGTTTCCACTACTATATCCTTCCTCCTAGCATCTGAAAACAGAGTAGGGGAATCTGTGGTCTGTATAAAATTACAAATCTTCCAAGTACTGATTGGTGCTGCCATCTAGTGAAGAATGAAAATAGCAATGAGCGTTCACAATACTCATTCAAATACTTTACACCAGGAGCGCCAAACTCGTGGCCCGCAGGCTGCATGCTGCCTACAACGAACAGTTTTGCGGCGTGATCAACAAATCGGCACACAATATTAGATGAAAAAAATAAACTGCAGCAGAATAAAAATAAGATCCCCAAACGTTTTTTTTTTTTCTTTTTTAATTATACTCTCTTTTTTTGTTGTTGTTGTTTGCTGTTATTAAACAAAATGCTTTCATCTATTTTATTATTATTTTTAACATTCTAAGGCCATGCAGCCCTCAACTTAATATAAAGTTGAACTTGCGATCCATAGTTCCCATATGAGTTTGACATGCCTGATTTACACCGTATTATCCCTAATGTAACGCGACACTGGCATCTTTCATATTGGTTTTTAGAAAACAAAGTAATCCAAATTTAAAAAGATCCTTTCATTTTTCATAAGAGAATTCAAAGAAAATAAAATTCAATCAAATAAGCATTTATTTAATTATGGTTAATGATACCGATTTCATTCACGTATTAATACAATTAAGTAACATAAAACCAAATTAGGTAATATTAAAGAAGTAATAAGAAGTTAATTAAAAAAAATTCACAATTACCTAAAACTGGAAATTAACTTAAATAATTTCATTTAACGGTAAATGATTAGTCAAAAAGTATTACTTTATATCCAGGCTAATTCGGTACTCTTTATGTGCATGATGTTTAAACTGCAACAGCCCATGAGAGCCAGGGCCTAATGTGCCCATCCCAGTACACGTGACCATTGATCACTGATGTGCATGAGAATGTGTCCCGATCAGGTGGTCAGTCTGAAGCGGGACCCCCGAGTGCTTAAGTCCCCGAGCAAGCTTGGTACTTTTTTTCGACCCATTGCAGTAGGGATGAAAGACTGGGTCCACTTTGCCCAGTCCCGGACCTGTGGAGTGGAAACACGATACGCTACTACTCGACCACTATGCCTTCACATAATGTTTACTACAATTTTAAAAATAATGATGTTTAAAAGTAATTATATTCTTAACTTGATGCATTGTAAAATAGTGTAATAGCCAATGATATAAATCACATCATGACAGGAAATTCAGATTGTAAATTTAATTTCAGTTAATTTATTGTATATTATAAAAATTCCTAGAATAGAATCTCAACGACGATTAAATATTTTTGGTAATGACAAATCTGAAGAATCATTACGTCTTGTTTAATAATATATATCTTTTCTTTTTTCTTTTAATCATATATAAATTTTAATGTATATAGATATAACTATTAAAGCATTTTTCTAAGTGATTTTCAAAATATATTGTTTGAAGAATGAACAGTGGAGATCATTCTGAAATTGGGACAGTTAAATCTACTTTTAAATGTGTCATTAAAAAAATTAAAGAACATATTTTTTCAGTATAGTATAATTTGTTAAGTGATATTTTATCTTTTATAGTTGAATTATTTAGTATTCTTTAATGATTATTATTGATCACATTCCTTTATCTTCCATTTTTTTCTTTTCTCTTTCATTCCATTTATTTTTATGACTTCAAATTTTGCCACAGATTATAAAACTGCTTTTCTTTATCGAATAATGGATATTCATACATGGTTTTAGGACTCTATTTCATCATTTATATATATACACTGTTCAGTTATAAAGGATAATTTAAATATACTTCAAAAAAAGATCAAATTTACACAAAATTAAAAGTGTTAATGAATGAAAATAAATTTAAAATTTAAATACATATTGTGATCATTTATTTTCCGAAAACGGAGAGACTACCTGTTGTGTATCGTAAGATGATTCTAAAGCAAGTCAGTAGCGGGATATCACACCTATAACAGAGAAAGTGAGATGTTTACTCCGTGCAAGTTGTGTGGAATAAGTCTCCAGTGTTGGTATGTTTCAGTGTTTTTCTGTTAAGTCATGTGACTATACTTTCAGAAAAAGATCTATAATATGTTCAGTACCGATAGCTTGATAAGTAACAAGAAATTTCAAAACTCTCTTCGAATTTTTTGTCTTTTTTTATTCTTGATGTGAAGCGTTTTAGATGTAAATACACTTATGGACAAAAAAATTAGCGCCCCAAAAAGGAGTCATCAAAATGAAGGGAAATTTTACATACGTAATGACTACTATGATATAAGTAAATGATTAGAAAATCAAAGAAAAAGGATCATTTATTTCAGAGAAAAAGCAAAAGGACAAAGGATTTAATAACCTGTTGAACCCCTTCTACCTCGAATGCACGATGCGATATGATCAGGCATTGAGGCATACAAGTTCTGTATGATGTCTTGAAACAATTCATTTCATATTTGCTGTAACCTTGCCTCTAGCTCGTTCAAACTCGTGGGATGCCCAACCAGCCGTCTCAAATGAATCCCTATATGCTCGATTGGAGACAAATCTTGGAATCGGTAATGCCAAGGAAGGGTAGTAACAGTACGGAGACAGTCTTGTGACACCCTTTTTCGTGTATGGCCGAGCATTGTCTTCTTGAAAAATGGTTCTTGAGAGTCATTGCATGAGTGGCAACACATGTGGTTGCAGGACGTCATGGACATATCGCTGGGCTGTCATGGTACCGTACATCAGTACTAGGGTTGACCGTATATTGTAGGCAATGGCACCCCATATCATCACACCAGCTGAGGGAGTGATGTGTCGCTGTAAAACAAAGGTAGGATTGAGGCATTTACCACGAGGTGTTCACACACGAACAAGATTGTCATCACTTCTGAGATTGAATCTGGATTCATCTCTAAAGACGACCTGGTTGCGTTCCGCTGCAGACCAGTTACCTCGTGCGTGGCAACATTCCAAACGGAGGAGTCGATGAGGGTGCATCAAGGGCAGCACACGTAATGGGCGCAACGATCCCAAATGTCCTTCAGCCAGGCGCTTTCATATGGTTCGAGAAGACCCAGTGGCCCCTAGTGAAGGTGCTATCTGTGCCTGGATGGTGGAAGATGAAGCAAGTGGCTGTTCGCGTGCATTTCGTACGAGGTACCGGTCTTTTTGACGACTAATCTGTCGAGGGTGCCCTGAGCCTGGTCTTCGTGTAAACTACATCTCTCGGATCCACTGGTCCCAACACCTCCTCACGATACAATTTGTGGCCTAATTGACGAGCTACTTATCTAGCTGATCACCCAACTTCCATCATGCCGATGGTTCTCTTCCTATAATACTGTGACAGCTGCTCATATTGTCTTCGAAAACGGCGTAATGGCATGTCTATCTCAGCTTTTACTTTGTAAACGATTCAGCACACTCAAACAAGTTTTGGTTACCTCCTTTATACTCCCCGGAGAATGATGTTAAACGCCCTCTATCGGCTGTACGTAATGCACAATAACACTGCATTTCTAATCATTTGCATATCTCCCCGACATGTACCTTCATGCCAAGTTTCATTACAATCCCGCAATTATTTCTTGGTGCCATTATTTTGTTTTGTTCATGAGTGTATATTTTATCACGAAATAACTTGCTTGATTAATATATTATTTATATTCTTATAACACAATGTATTTCATCATGAATTGTTTTCATTGCTATAGATTATTTAAATGCATTTTGGAAAATTAAAAATAGCATTTCAAGATAGAAGTTTCGGATAGAAATGGTATTTATTACATGCCATGATACAGATGAGAGATTCACGCCGTATCGCAACATCAAGATCATAAGCAAATACAGTGTTTATTATTGAACAAAAATAATACAAATCCAATAGAGCTTCAAACAGCATTATGCGACAATACATGCCGCAACATGATCTGGTCATTGAGTTGATTCGATGTCAGATATTCTCCTGAGGTAGATAAATCACAGGGGTAGCTCTAGGGCCGGACAAACCGGACCGCAACCCGGGCGGCAAATTTTAAGGGCGGCATTTGGATCGAATTAGATTAATGTATATTTTTTTGTTACAAAAAATATATTTTTGAAATAATATTGGGTGTGAATTTAATGTTTCATTTTACTTGTCTTACATCCTTATTTTGCATTGTGTATGTTTAACGTCAGTTTTATTTTTCTTTATGTTGAAACTTCAGATTTCGAGGCGAAAGTATATGTTTAATCATGAAATTTGACATCTTTATTAGTAACTTTTTCTCCATCTCGGAGTATGGTGACAATGGACATTCCTTTCACCCATACGATATCTAGTACCAGCTATACAAAAGGAGGCTGAGGAAATGAGACTTTCATTTAGAGTCACAGAAGATGTTTTATTTTAATCTTCAGTGTAGTCACTATATATAAGTTAAAGGAAACTAGTGCTTCTAAAACTTTCAATTTTTGTGACTCAATTGTAAATCATAATTTTCATCTTACCCCCTTCACACAATAACAATGTATTGAATGTAATAATAATTCACTTTGATGTTTAAGCTACAATATGATTTTATTCATAAACTGTACAAATTATCATGATAAGTATTATATTTTGTATTTGAACAACCCTACATGAATCACTAATAATTATTAAACTTCTTTTTCACTTAACATTGTGAAATTAATTAGGAATTACATTGTGCAGAGTACTGATACATTTATAAGTATATTATATCGGTGCAAATATTATTTTATTTTTATAATGTCCGCATGTATTTTTTGTTTTGCTTCATTTCAGTAAATTTGTAATATTTTAAATTCTTTATTTTTGACTTTTCCATATGCTCGTGCTCCCCTGGTTGGGTTATCACGTTCCCCTTGTTTGAGAAATGCTGAAGTAAACGTTTATGATCCTCACCAAGAGTAGACTTTTTTTAAAAAATAAATTGGCATGCTGACATGGGCGATTCCTTCTCTTACATTTTACTCGTATGAAATAATAACAGGTTATTGTGTGTCCTGAATTTAGAATTTTTTTATATTTGACTTAGTAATGTATACATATATACAATGCCAGTTTATCCATTGGGCACTTGGGGGGGGGGGCCAAAAAGTGACTTAAGGGGGCCGGATAAGCTGAACTTAAGCAGATTTTCTGGTTATAAATTTCGATCCACCAGTGCATGGAGGCCCGTAGATCTTTCACACCTAGAGCCCAAAATGAGCTTAAACCGGCACTGCATATATACAAAATATTGTTATGTGCTGCCTTTTTGTCCGCGAAAATTATTTAAGTTGTGTATCTATGTGAACAATTTATCTTTTTAATTATTACTTTGGAGAGAAGGACGGCATTTTCCATTTTTGTCCGGCGTGGCAAAACTGCTATAGCCAGCCTTGTGGGTCAACAAATATTAAACAGCCACCTTCAAATCAGAGTAACATGGACATCTACAGAGTCTTACATCTTACAGAGTAACATGGTAGCATCTGGCATTTTAGCTGATACCAAAAATGCCCGATAACAAAACCGGCTCTCATAAGCTATTGTCTCTGAAACCATTACTCATGCTGAATGGACAGCTGGATTAACCCTCACCAGAGCGCATCTGCAATCATGTGCGGTTTTCGTCTTTCCTTTAACTGCGAACAGAGATTTTACTCTAAACATCACGTTTTGCCAAAACATTCCATGTCACTCTGGTTTTGCAAAACTATAGAGGGAGTAACAAATGTTTTGTTATTAAATGCAGTTGGTGAAAGGTGCACTTTAATAGCAAATTCGTTTCCTCGAGGCGCCTGGAAATGATTCGTGGAACAACTGGCAATCTTTTATCCGATTGCATCGTAGAATGATTTGTCATGAAACTCGCAAGTGCTTGTCGTACAATCATTTGGTCTTTTTACTTTGTCGTCTGCCTGGTTATTGACGAACCGGTTTCTACACAAAAATACCATTTCATTTCTAGTGCTCTCAACATGTCCAGAACGCACATTCCGAATGGTCAACCTTGAGAGCAACACGTCACTTCGACAAATTATGGTCTTTATGCCGATGATCATGACTCACGCAAACTAACTTAAATCTGTTAAATGTCTTGTCACACATTTGACATGTATTCTTCGCTTACTTAACTCCTTCTAGAGTCGTAATGTGGGTACGTACGCTCATGTGGTACTTTGCTATGGATGCTACAGAAATTTTTGCAGACATATGGGTTTCTAGAAACCTTCAATAATGTATCTGGCAGAAATGTCTATGATGATGAGCAATGGTGTGGATTTTCTATGATAGTTAAGTGCTGCATTGCTATTGGAAGAGCGGCGGCAGTCCAGTAGGCTGAGTTACAAAGCAAAGATCTTGACTGTGAAGATTTTGGAGTTTGGAATCCATTAGAGAGAAGATCTCCTTATTGTGGTTGTGAGGAAGTGAAGATAATGGCTCTAAGCGGTTGCCTAGAGAGGGTTTGAAATTGGGAAAGTAGTGTGTTGTGGCGCGGAACCCATTACGGGAGAAAAAGTTAAGAGAGTGAGAAAAGTAATCGGCCCGATTGACCGTACTCGGTAGTTCTTCCGTTTCAGAACAGGAGTGTAGCAGCCGCTTAGTGTCGGCCACAAATTAAGTTAACAAATTATAGAAAAAAATTTAATACACATAACTGAGCATTTTGAACTTACTAATAATAAAATAGTTGTAGAATTAAATGTTAGGTAGGATTATACGAGTCCAGGAGGAATTCTCCTGGGTCGTTTCCTCTTAATATGTGGACACTGTAACTTTCTAAGTTTTGAATCACTATACGCCTAATTATATACGGCTCACTTCTCGACTGCAGCGCCACCACAGGATGTGAAGTCAGCTGCTCATTATTGCCAAAATTGGTTAATTTTCCTATCGGAAATCATTCAATTATTTTGAAAAGTTTCGCGATTTTTGTTCACTTCCTTCTTGGCCTACTATTTTCAATGCTCTTGAGTGAGTTTTGTAAAAGACACAAGGACTTTATATTTTGATTTTGAAAAATTATTTTATCCAATGCAATATAAAAGACTATTCAAAACAAGACTGATTTTATTTGAAGAAATAACTACGAAAATCAACATATCGAGAATCTTTTCTGTATTAATAGTAATTTTAATCGCATTCGATTCGACTAATTATGATGTATTTTTTATAAAAAAGAGAAAAGAAAACATTAAGCTTTGTAATCTGTTCGAAATCAAATCGCTTCATTACATAACAACCCCGCCTTTCCAAATATTTAATTTTCAAGAGAAAATGTTTCATTTCTTCTCTTTTTTTAAAGAAAGGAAAAATGTCATGTGTCACGTTATTTGTTCATTAGTTGCATAAGAACGACTTAATATCGATAATTTCCATTTGGGGAATATTTCAGAAGTTTAGAGGAAACATTTTCTCTTCATGAAATAATTGCTTCGAGCGAATATTCGGTGTTCCTTATTTATTTTCGGAAAGATTTCCCCTTTTAAGGAAATTATGTTTATTCTTTATGACATATTAATCAACGTGATCTCAATTAACGACGAAAAAATAGTTCCTGTGATATTTCCTGATGAATGCATTCGGTTTTAATCGCCTTCTTTCTTTTTTTCGCTTGAATTTCTAGTAAACAGCATGGTTTGAGTGTAATCAATGTTTCGTGCGGAATCAGTTTATTTATAAGTAAAAACTATTTGTTTAGCTAAGGCATATTATACAATTAAGTTCTTTTTTATACATTTCGCTAAATATGTATTTGCACAGCTTCATGTCAACATATATTTAATTAAAAACGATGTTAATTTTCCTTCATCTTTCCGTACATTTTTTTATCATTTTAATGTTATATCGTTTTAATGAAAGATTGGTTTGACATGAACACGGGTTACTTTTTATCATTCCGCTAATGATAAAAAAGAAGCATTTAAAAAGTAACCCTTCTTTAATTGCATATCTTAAATCTGTTTTTAGGTATATTAAGTCATCTTAAGTGGTTTCTTAAGTCAAATATAACTTCCAGCGTCAATTCTTAATTAAAAGTGATAAAACACTCGGAAATGCATGCCATAATTCAGAAAGAAATACCGTTTTCATGTCTAAACTGTAGTTAATTTTAAGAAGATTGCATTTCTAATTATGCTATTTTATAAATAGATATATATTAAGTTTCTAATTTTAGATAAATTTATAGAGAAGTAATTTTGTATTAAAAATATTATTATGAATACATTTTTGTGAATTGTAATGCAGAAAACAAAGAAAAAACACATGATGAGTATTTTATGAAATCAACAATAAAATATGTTGGTGAAGCGAGTGAACTATTTTTTCTGGTGGAAGGATAACTGTGTGCCCCGTCCACGCGTGGTTTTCCGCTTCATTCCCACTTATTTCTTCTATGGGGTTCACTGGCTGACCTGTTGCTGTGTGCTTTTGGGTCAGACTTGTTTGCTGTGTGCAGTATCCGCGATCGTTTTTCGTACTTGTATATAAATAAATGTGCTGTCCAGAGATACCTCAGTGGAAGTAATTTCCCAAAGAACAACAAATAATTTCAAGCGTTTTAATCCAATGGCATGGTTACTCTTTGAGTCTGTGTTGGAAGCGGTATCCTAGTGTTCAAGGGCATGGACTCGTGGAGTGTCATAAGTTCGAGTTCAAATGAAAATCCGTATTCAGAGGGCATGAAAACACATAATGGTCATCGTTCCGATCAGAACCGCAAGGACAATCGGAAGTAGATTTTAATTTGTAACAATGCAGATAAGAAACAATTGGGCCATAGATAGTTAAGGGGGTTAACCCATGTGATGGGATAAGAAAATTGATTTTTTCTTTCGTTAGTTGCTTCCACAGCATGTTTAGAATACGGTGGTTAAGTGATTTTTTAAAAATTCGAATTCATTATAAAGGTACAGCAGTTAGGAGAAGCAGATGTTCAGAGCTCTTAGTTGGCAGTCGAAGACTTGTCCTATTGTGTGCAGTCAGCTTGATGCCTGAGATACCCTTCTATACAAATATACGTTCATACAAATATAGATATATGTGTACAGGTTTAAAAGAAAATATTTTTAATTATTGAATATTTTGTCGAACTTGCTTTGGTCTTCATTTAGCTTCTGAGAGCACAACAGCTGCAAATTATTTATTTTCGTAATGAGTGGTTGAAAAGGAAGTACGACTGGAAATGTTCATCCTCGTCGTAATAAAAAGCGAAAGTTTAATGGAAACCGTTTTACCATCCAAAATGATACAGAATTTACATCAGCTTCTGCGAGAAAACCAAAACACAGCATGAACATGGAGGTTCCCATCGCCCCAAATTTCGCGTATTGCATTTTTGAGTTTGTTTCGGTATTTGCTACTATTTCTGAAACTGTAATATGAAAGACTTGTAAAATTGATTTATCTTTCTCGCAGAGACGCAAAACAATATAACAAATCTATAAATTCATTGTTCCAAAGCATCTACACTCTGGCCTTAAGATCGTTGAAATTGCAGCACACTTACATGCTATTATCTTTAACGAAGATTTTGTAGGGGTATTGAATGTAATGAAGACTATATATATGGGATGCCTCATTGACCGCGAAGCGCATAGCTACGTGCATTTGGCGCTATGAGAGGCACACGAGTGGTGCCGTTCAACAAGAAAGAATTGATACAAGAGCTGAATAATCTGCTTTGAAAGAATTCCAAGAAGAAGGAGTACTCTGTGAACCATACATCACCGATTGAGGATAACTTAAGATTTTCATAGTTTTAACCAGACTTGAAAGTTTAAACGCATTTTTCTCAAAACTGAGTTTTTCAAACTTTCCTCCATCATATCTCAAGAACGGTTTCATTAAATGACTTCAAATTTATAGGGTAGACTCAGCACATATAGACGTACCGAATGGACTACAATCACTTCAAAATCCTCAATATTTCTATTTTTTTATAACAAAAACAAAACAATAAAAAAAACATGAAATTCAAATATTTTTCTTCATAAGTCTATTCAAAATCTAATTTTTGGTATTTTCAATTGGATATAGCACATTCCGTGCATTTAAGCTTACAGATTAAAACTCCATTATTATTTTTTTTTATTTCAAGTGAGACAATCAGCCGGCTGTGGTAGTAATTATTTATGCACAATTCATAT
>BMAV01012725.1:23755-39189 GCA_019973955.1 Trichonephila inaurata madagascariensis
AGACAATTTTACAAACGGGAAGTCAACCATCAGCCTACTTTACAGCATAAGTGTGGATTAATTTTCTGCAATTTTCTCAAATTGCTCATGCGAAATTTAAGGGGGTAGGTTTTACGAAACAGGATCTGTATCTCAATAATGTTAAAAATAGGTATTTATAAAGAACATTTATAAACATTCTATTGAGAATAAAAATCTCCAATTTTTTTACTGAATATTCTTTGGACCATAATACATACTTTAATCCGAGTTTTTATAGATAGGATGTATAGTTATTTTTTTAAAAAAAATTTTGCACAAATCTGTTTTTTTTTTTTCAAAAACAGTGAAATTTTATTATGTTTAATGCTATAAACTATGTCAGAATTTTTTTAAAAAAAATCCCTTGATTAAAGTATGTATTAGAGAGTAATTATTAACTATGCAAAGTTATAAGCTGTTAAATGCAGTAGTTTAGGAAAAAAATGTTCCTCATATAGTAAAAATGCAAGTTTTGTGAAAAATGGATATTAGTAAAAAACTTACTTGTAATTAATGCATACCAGCTCCATAGCTTGGGTTTTTCCTCCTTTAGCTAAATTATCCTCTATTATACATTTGTAATCTCTTTTTTTCACCCTTGCTTCTTCAGAATTTCATAAAATGTCATAATTTGCTTTTTGTAGTCTCTCCCGATAAGCTGCTTCGATTGCTCGAGCGTTGTAAAAACCTAGAAATATACCTAAGTTGCAAGAACAAGGCACTTAGTGATGCTATCTTGATTATAGGATTTATAGCTTCCAGTATTCCAGTTTTTAATGTGCCCAAATGCACAAAAACGTTTTTCGGTATCCGTGACCATATTATGCTGTTTACACTCTCGTTACAGTTTTATGTCTTACAAGCTATTGTGTAAGCTTTACTTACTTTAGTGTGAGTATTTGGCAAGGAGGTTAGGAGTAAATAATTCCCTGTAGACATCTTTGATACAATCGAGCATTTCTGATGGCAAGGTGTTCGTGTGTTTATATACTTCACCTGTTGTAACTGCTCGGTTATATTCATACGAAGTATCTTCGGTTGTTGGGCACAGACCATGTTGTGGATATACATCTGCAGATGCTTTATGAAAATATGTAGCCCAAATGGCTCACTTCATTAAATTAATACTATCGGTATTGTTTCTGATAACCATTCCACAATAACGCTGTAATTTATCAATTTCAGCGTCTGTGAGTCTACCGCGTTCACCCAATGTTTTTTGTCACTTGACTTCTTACCTTTTATTTTTAGTTTTAAAGCTTGTAGCCGAGTCCCCATCCATTTCTTGACATGGCCAACACATTCCAGTTTTTCAATACCTGTATCTTTTTACGGCTGCATCTCGTTAACTGCTTTATACGCTCTGGAGTCACCATCTCCCCAAAATTTGGTATATCGCGGACCATGCAAACTTTCGGAGCGTTGGAAGATTTCGATGGCTCCTAAAGCTTCCATACTTCCACCATTTCCTAAATGATTATTAGAATTACAGTTGTCATTATGCATTTTGTTGGGACACTTACAGAAGCTTGATAAAATTGAAGCATCAAGCACTTTGGCGGTATCAACCCCTGTTGCAATGACAGCACCATTCAAAGATGTATGCCCTTGCTTTTACCAAGTACCATCAATGGCAACTGGTATGTCAGAATGTCCGCTCACATCTTTTGCTTCTTTAGCTAAAATTTGCATACTCACCTTAGCCACAGTCCATATGAAAGGATCTAATCTTGATTCCTTTCCATTAAATCTTTGCGATGGAGTTGGTAAATTCATAACTCCATACAAAAACGTTAGCAAAAGGTTTAACTTTACCAATACATCTCATTGCATATGAAAGCCTGGTGTGTGTAATGACTTTATAATACTTAGACTCTTTTCCATTACATGAAACCATATATGTATCAGTTATTATAAATGGTTGGCTGATTCCACAAATTTCGCAAGAAACAGAAAGTTCTGTGGCCAAGCCATGAACTTTACTTAAAAATCTAATATAAATACAATCGACTCTCGATAATTCGAACTTTCGATAATACGAACCTCTCGCTAATTCGAAGTACATGCTCAGCCCCTAGAAAAACTCTTGATATTTCGAACTGAAACCATACGTTTTGGTACTCTCAATATTTCGAAGTAAAATTTGTGGTTGTCCAGACTACAACACGCGATAATTTGAAGTTATCCTATAAAACTCTCGATAATTCGAACCTTCAATACTATGAAGTTAGATTCACTTCCTGTGTGTACCTAATAATAAAAAAAACCGCTAGATGAATAAAGGAAAGACTGCTTTCTTTTTTATTCACTGTGCAGTAATGAGTGATGCTTCCTTTTACAAGTATTGCACAATAATTTTGATTTGCGTTGAGTATTTATTACTAATAATGAGTCACATTTAAACAGATGTTTTTTTTTAAATAAAGCACTCAAAGTACATACAAGATAACTCAGCAGAATCGTTTTATGGCAGAGAATTGAAAGAGAGAAATAAAACCTTTATATAAAAATGTACGAGGCAAAGACAGGAGAGACAGGGATTTAACTTTATTCTATTATTTTTTTAAAAATAGAGTGGTATTGTGCCACTAAAAATTACTCCAAGTGCCATAGTTGTCGACCCCTGCTATTAAGTATACCCCGTAGCTGAGTGGGAACTGTGAATATGCCTTGTGTTCCTTTTAGATTCCAAATTTTAAATTAAAAATATTATTTTACTAAAGATGTGGTGATTTACGTTTCAAACCTGTTAATTTTGATAAACCTTGGGCCACTAATTTACGCCTCACCTCAGTGTCGACTTATCACGCTAAAGGAACAAGATGTCTTTTTTAAAAGTACAATTGCTTAACAATTTCTGAAAAGCAAAAGGTGATATAATCAGTTGAAGAAAGGCGAGAGGAAGGTCGATGTAACCAAAGCATTTGAAATCCCACTGAGCTCGCTCTCCACTATTCTGAAGAATAAAGAGAAAATCTTAAGGGCATCTTCGAGTAGAGTGAGAAAACGCTTTAGTAAAGGTAATTTTTCACTTCTTGAACAGTGTTTAGTTTCATGGATGAGACAGTGTCGATGACAGAATATTCCGATGGGTGGCTCTTTATTGAAGGAAAAGGCTAAAACATTCGTCAAAGAATTAGGAATCGAGTTTTTGGCTAGCAAGGGATGGCTTACAAATTTTAAGAAAAGGAATGGGTTTGTCTTCAAAAAAA
The DNA here is from genome assembly GCA_019973955.1 of Trichonephila inaurata madagascariensis. Classification (NCBI taxonomy): domain Eukaryota; kingdom Metazoa; phylum Arthropoda; class Arachnida; order Araneae; family Nephilidae; genus Trichonephila; species Trichonephila inaurata. Next base: position 26,989 of record BMAV01012725.1, read on the forward strand.
TGTGCAGGGAAGGCTCAAGTGTCGATAAACATGGACGGCTCAGAAAAGATTACTCCTCTCGTCATAGGAAAATCTGCAAAACCTCGGTGTTTCAAGGGCATAAACTCGTTCCCTACCAAATACCGCTCAAACAAGAAGGCATGGATGACCACCGAACTCTTTAATGAATGGTTGGTCTCACTGAACTCGGGTATGAAAAGAGAGAAACGACATATTCTCTTATTTTTAGACAACTGTACTGTGTGCACAATAACGCATCACCCCTTTATCAAATGTGAAACTTCAATTTTTTCCTCCAAACTCAACCTCAAAACTGCTGCCACTCGACCAGGAATTATACATAATTTAAAAACTTTTTATCGGCTAGAAGTCGTTAAAAGCGTTTTGGATAGCCTCTAAAATCAGCAGAATGTAACTATTTCTATTTTAACAGCTTTGATCATGATTGACAAGGTTTGGAGAGCTGTTACTCCTTTGACAATTCACAGCTGTTTTAAAAAGTCAGGCTTCCCCTCGCCGAATCTGGTTGATGTGGACGATACACTCACTGAATTTAATGCTGAACCATCCCTTTGGGAAGCTCTTCAAGAACAAGATTTGACGTTTGACGACTACGTGTTGGTTGACACGGATACTGCTGTATGTGAAGCTCTATCTGACGCTGAAATTGTGGCTTTGGACCACAATAATACAGAAAGTGATGAAGACGAATCGGAGGAGTTGACTCCGGTAACTCTGTCAGAAGCTAAAGAGAGAGAGAGAGTCACTATACAAACTACGCAACTTTTTCCTTCAAAATCATATTGATGCAGACATTTTACAGGTTTCATTTGTTCTAGAAAAATTTATTGACAGTTAGATTGATTGCCTTAAAACAAAAAAAAGATAACATATTTTTTCGACAAAAAGGATTATTTATATAAAGTATGCATATTCTTTTAATAGTTGTTTTTAAGACATAAGTATATTCTTTTAATATAGGACTTTTAACATCTGTTTTATTTTTATACTGTGTAAAATGTACTTTAAAAAAATATGTACAATTGTTGCTTTATTACATAGTTTTAAATTTAAATGTGTTAGAAAAAAAACTTCTCTTCGTGTATTTTGAGTGTTTTTTCCTACCCTCTTGTGTGATAATTCGAACTCTTGATAATTCGAAGTTTTTCATTGGTCCCTCCAACTTCGAATTATCGAGAGTCGACTGTAGTATTATTTTCGCATTCCTTACATACAACAGATATTTTTATAGCTTCAGACAATAAAGTCATATTTAAAATTTCATTTATATTCCCATTTTCTTCACGAAAATTGCTGTAATCCATACAGGATTTCAGCTTTTTGGTTGAAGCAGAAACATACAAATTGTTAATGGATTCACTTACCTTTGACTGAGAATGCAAACAAGTTCTTGCTCTTTTCTTAAATATTCTATTTTTATGTTGTGGTATTGTGAGAAAACATTGTTAAAAAGCAAAACTTTCGAGCAAATATATAACAAATTTTAAAAGTCTACTAAATGTAGCGAGATAAAAAGTTAATTAAGTACTTTCAAAATCCAATACATACAGCCCGTTTCAAATAGTTAACAAGCCTTTGCTTCACCTCATTTCTTTAGACGTTGCCGTTCAAAGTATTTTAAATAATAATGAAAAAATAGTGAAATTGGGGGCTTACAATGTAGAAAAAATTTGTTTACATATGAGTGGGCGTGGCAGGTGGTAAAACATTTTTAAAAAATTATTAAAAATACATTTACTGCACTTATAATGATAATTTTTGCACCATTAGAAGCGTAAAAGTTCATACTTTATAAAAATAGGGAAAGTGAAAAATGTGTTTTGGGGTGAAAATTCTGAACCTACCCTATTAAATAGAATTTTTGTATGACCGATATTTGATCATTACACTTTTGCGTGATGACATATTATACCTTTCTAAAAAAATAGATTTGTTATATACTAAAATATTATCACGTAGATTCAATTAATATGGTAATTTGTTACTGAAGTAAGGTGACAATTCATGCTAGATACAACTCAAAGCCTTATTCTGTGAACTGAGTATTTTCTTTTCTTATATATTGCCATCGAATGTTCCAGAGATTTCCTTAACTATAATTACAGTTAATTTTTTAAATACAAGTACAATTAATAATAAAACCACGAGAGAAAGAAAGAATTACAACTTTTTTAAAAATAAGTGCCTGTTTTAAAAATTAAAGTTAATGCAAAGAAAACAAAAGCAGTTATTTTTGTCAAGCACCTTCAGCGGGACGCGTGTGTCCGGGTGGCAGATCGTGCCCATGCAACCTAAGTGAACCCAAATTTAAACCGGAAAATTCCTTATATTATAAAATTGTAATATATCTTTTTCAGAAAATAATTAATATTTTATCTCCATTGAGAATTAACGGAATATTATGATGGTAACTAATAGTATGAAGTTCAAGAGTTCTCCATGGTACCAATATATCACAATCATTTATAAGTGGAAAATTATGTCTTTCACTTTGAAACTATTGTTTTTAATAATTTCCAATGACTTTTGTCAGTGAATGTAAAGGAAAATCATATTTAATAAAATGCACATGTTTTTGGATGTACGAACCAAAATAAGGATCATGATTTCTTTTATTAAGCTTGGAAAGAATTAAGACGTAATTGTAAAATAAACATACACTAAAAATCTTTCATTTCTCCAGTTTGGAAAAAAAAATGTTATCTTTTCGCTTTTTTGCACGCTTTTAGATTGCACTTTTAGAACATAAATATTCTTCAAATGGCCTCAACTTAAGCTCTATACAGTTCAAATTCCGAAACTTATAAAGTTTTAAATTAGTTTTTCTGTTAAGAATACTGTACTCCCAAATATGTGTGAGTGTATGAATAAACATAAAACAAGTGTCAAAGCTTTCAACAGCATATTATAAGAAAGTAATTATTAAAAGAAGTGAAAAACGCATAATACGTTCTATATTGTGCACGCTCTATAGCAAAGAAGTAACTGTTGCATTAAAAAGCTATATATGATTTTATTATCTTTTCTTATATATTTTTAATAATTACGTAAACGAAGTTCACACTCCGGAAATATATTGTTTTGTTTCAAATAATAGAAATGGTAAATATTTGAATGCAAGGAATAAATTTTTAAATGCAGTAAATCAACTGTCGAAAATCAATATATTTTGAGAGAAAAAATGATATATCAAGTCTACAAAAAGAAAACTTAAAACATTTTCATTACCAATGCAGTGAAGTAGAGTGATTTCGAACTGCATTTTTTCCAGTATTCTGTAAAGAAAGTAGAATAGTATGCAAATGTAATCAATTGCTTCGATTCCCCGAAACTACTATGTGCTTGTAGTTGTGACATCTCACTTTCAGATAGATGTTAGCAAAGAATGAATAGAAATTGCTTTTGTAAATTCAAAGAACATCTTTCTCTCTCTGTCTACTCTTAGAAGCATTAGTTTAAAAGCTCTTTTCTTTAAAGAAAAAATAGTAAAAAAATAGTTCACAATGCTTTCAGGCTGCACTTTCTAGATTATATACGAATTATCTTATTTTGTACTTTGTTTGTAAGCAACTTACTTCTTAGAAATTTAATAAGAACTTCAATATTATACATTCCTAAAGAACTGTTTCCTTTTTTCTCTTTATTTAAGCAGAAAATCTCTCAATTTCTATAATCATTATAGAATTACAATGCCTCTCAGAAAAGCAATTATCTTATGTACTCCATACTACTTATAAATCAAACTCAGGTTAATTTCAAACTGGAATTCCATATCTTGATAAAGTGCATACATAAATTTTTAAGAAGAAAGCCTCTAAAGGGCTTTTTTAATAATAAATAAAAAAGAGCATCGATTTATATTACAATTTTAAAAGATTCAAAAATTATAGATATTATTATTTAACAACTCTGTTATAAAAACACAAAATTATTTGTATTTTATATAAGAAGATTTTCTTAGGTTCTTAGTAGTATTTCTTAGGTTTCTTAGGTTAGTATTACAATAAAAAATTATTTAAGTACAATATTTTCACAAAAAATGAACATAGAATGATCTATTTTCAAATTGTTCTCCTTTTGTGAAAAATGCTTCTATGATAATAATATTTTGCCTTTATATAGCTCAGACCTCTGTACAGAGGCTCAACTAGAAATTTTGAAATATATAACTTAGAAGTGGGTTTATCCATGTTTTACGACAACAGAGGGGAGAAATTTTAAGAAAAAAACGCCGATAATTACTTCAATGGGTCGTAACTCTGAAAATAATGTGAATTGTTCAAAACTCATAGTTGAGCCTCTGTACAGAGGTCTGTGCTATATACAGGCGAAATATTAATACAATAGAAACATTTTTTTACAAAAGGAGAACATTTGGAAAAAAGGTTATTCTAAGTTAATTTTTTGCCGAAATATTGTATTTAAATAACTTTTTTTTGCCAAAATGTCCTTAAAAGAATTTTATACATGTATTCTGATCTAAGTGACACTAAATATCATGAAAATGACCAGTAATTCTTAATTGATATTTTGAAATAACTAAGTTTGCAAAAATATTGTACATAGATTTATCTTAATACGAGCAGTTTAATAAACGCTTGGAAACATTAATTGACTATATTGTGATAATTTACACAACACTATATTTAATTTAAATACTAGACAAAAACATAACTTAATTAATCTATTAAGGTTTCGTCACTAGGGAGTTTCTTGTAAAATATTTGCTTTCATTCTACATCAATGGAACTAAGAAAACACGTTTCTTACTGCTTAGACAAAAAAGTTACTGTCTAAATTTACCCTAGCGATGAATTAATTAATGATGGTTACACACTTTTTAAGTAAGAGATAAAATTATTAAATGAGATAATTATATTCAAGACAAAAATATATATTGACACTACGCATTAATGAAAAAATTTGTCATGATAAATAATTAAGTGTCTTTTATCTTCATAAAAATTTAACAGCTTTTTCGTAATGAAAGAGAAAAAATGTTTCAGTAGAAAAAAAAATCTAAACTCTTTCATTTATTTCTTTTCTTGTCATATTCATTGTTATCTTGTCCTAATCAGCCTTAGGCAGCTGATTTTTAATCTTAGTTGATATAAGTTTTCGAAGTTTTTAGATTTTTGTAATTGTTGTAGAAATTCATCTTCGTATGTAACGAGCTTTTACATTGGCTCAGGTGTTGGCAAGCATTTTTTTTAATATAATTAAATGTTATATATGCCACTTCTCCCTTAATACCCGCTTTTTTCATTATTACTTAATCTGACAACTTTGTTAGTATGACTAACCGAATACATTATTCATAGATAAAATTTTTCATATAGTTTTATGTCAGCAAAGAATGTCGAGGTATATTCAAATTAAGAGCATTTTATTTATGAGCTACATTATTGTAAACATATTCATCTAATTCATTTTAAGAATACATGGCTTTCTTTTTATTTCGTGAATTTTTGTGTGAATATTGCATAAGTAACATTCATTCCATATTTTTGTTTTTCAATCTTATTTTTTAATATTAGTCACAAACAGGGAATTCACAACCAATTTTTGTCCCGAGATTAATAAGCATACATTGTTTTATACGCGCACTATTTATACAAATTATATAAATAAAGTTTTTATGCTCCATTTTTTTTATTTTTGAGTTATAATATGCTAACAGAGAAAAAGTAAACACTAGCTTATCAGGAAAACCTATGGCACGCGTGCCAGGTTTTGCAAGTTGTACAATTCTCTCTGGCAATCCACTCCACAAATTTGTTAATACTGAGTAGATGGAAATAAGTAATTTTGAAATGGAACTCGTTGAAATTATACCTTTAGAATAACGGAAAGCAAACTTTACACAATTTCGGAAAAATCATAATATAGCTATAACGATAAATAGATAGCTTTTTTTTAAATTACAAATAATACATGCTTATGCAAAACAGACTTAAGGTATCCGACTACGTTCGTAACCATGATTTTGCAAAAGCGTGTAAATGGATAATATTTATGATATTTAGTGTCACTTAGATTAGAATACATGTATAAAATTGTTTTAAGGACATTATGACAAAAAAAATTTAAAATACAATATTTTGGCAAAAAATTAACTTAGAATAACCTTTTTTCCAAATGTTCTCCTTTTGTAAAAAAATGTTTCTATTGTATTAATATTTCGCCTGTATATAGCACAGACCTCTGTACAGAGGCTCAACTATGAATTTTGAACAATTCACATTATTTTCAGAGTTACAACCATTTGAAATAATTATCGGCGTATTTTCTTAAAATTTCTCCTGTTTTTGTAAAACATAGATAGACCGACTTCCAAGTTATGCACTTCAAAAATTCTAGTTGAGCCTCTGCACAGAGGTCTGAGCTATATACAGGCAAAAAATTAATACAATAGAAACATTTTTTACAAAAGGAGAACATTTGGAAAAAAGGTTATTCTAAGTTAATTTTTTGCCAAAATATTGTACTTAAATAATTTTTTTTGTCATAATGTCCTTAAAAAAATTTTATACATGTATTCTAATTTAAGTGAAACTAAATATCATAAATAATATCCATTTACACGCTTTTGCAAAATCATGGTTCCGAACGTAGTCGGATACCTTAAGTGTTTGAAGAAAATTCCGCATACTAAACTTTCCTTTTTTAGTTCTACATATCTATGAGATCAAGTGTTTTAATATGAAAACTATTTTCAGTTCATCGGCAACTCAACGTTTGGTATTATGCATCAAATTCAAAATCACGAATTATACCTCTGTTATGGCAATATTAAGCAGCTCGGAGGAAGGAACAAGGTTCCAGTAAGAAATTTTTTCTAACTATATTGAAGCAATACTTATATTTCATATTATTTACTTCTTACTTTAATATAAATACATCTAAAAGATACATAATACATATAATAAAAGCAAAATTTTATTTTTTATGTTGGAGGAATAGTTATATTTTATGTTCGTTATTTTTTATGCTAATAAAATAACTTTAATTATGCATAATTAATATATAATAAATCTGAATCTCTGTGTTCTTGACCTCTATTTCCAATCCCTACATGTATTTCCGACGGAATCAAAATGTTTCAAATGTTGTTTTTTAATGTTTATACCCTAAATCATATTGTTACATTGGCTTGGCATACAAAAGCTACAAGGGGGTTGACTCCTCAGATATAGAATGTAGAAAACACTTATTTATTGAATGCCACTTTAATTTGTTGAATATCAAAATGACCATTGGTTCAAATATTTGAATACAGTATTTCGTTAAAAATTATAGTTTTTGTTTACATAAATTGTTCTCACATTAAAGTGTATATATGTATTTAAAATTTAGCATGGTAAATTCAAAGGACATACAAATATAAACGTATCAAAAATTGTTCTTCAAGTAATTATTTAATAACTAGATTTTTTGAAATTTTAGTCTCAAAAATTATTTACACAAAATACTTAAGGTTTTCGCAAAGGTTTCTTGCTAGTTAAAACATAATTTGAGCGTTTTTGTAAACAAAAAACTGTAAAAGAAGATTTAAAAATTAATACGATTTTGTATAACGAAGAACTTTTTGAACTGAATTTTCTATAATACTAATTGTTATTATCAAGCACTCGAAAGAAGCAAATTTTCTAGATACAGACTTGAGCTAACTTAATGACCCTGTAACAGATCTACGAATAAAAACGACCTAGTTTCAAACATAAATCATCTGATTTAGGTCATAAGATCGAGCAAGACTTCCTGAATTTGCTTCAAAAAATGAGGTCAGTAGTTATTCATTAAAACTAATTTATCATGATAAGCACACACACACCATAATTGATGCGTCTTATATAAAGGTAGAATCTGATTTCAATATTCTAATCAGAATTACTCCATGTACTACAACAAAATCAGCAATGGAAGTTCAAACCTAAATGTAGTTCCCCTCAATAACTTTATCCCCCAACCACGATAGATTTAAATTCTAGCTAGAGCCTTGTCTTTTCTACTGCAGCATTCGATGACAATTACCCTTTAAATGTAAATTGACAGACATTTGTGAAGAATCTGGTCTAAATGATAAAGTATGATTGAGCTAATGATCTAGGCAAGAGATTGCCTTGCAAAGTCCTTGACTCCGAAGACGTCTGGGCATCCTGGTGCATATACCTTAAGATCTATTGCAGGATACTAATCTAAATTAGTTACAGTGTAGTAATTCTACTTCTGTTTAAGGTAGAAAGAGCCTGAAATTAATGTTGCACAACAATTTTTACCTGTGATTGGTGTGGAAAACGTCTCCTTTATTAAAATGTTCGGATTCAAATTGATACCAGAATCTCAGGAGATAGTAAAATTAAGATTTCTAGCAACTATAAATTGTAATAACATCACTTCCATGCAACCAATTGTCTATCACCTTAGCTAATTAGTAAACTAGATGCTCCAGATGTGGCCACTGTAGCCTAATATTCGTGTTGATGGGCTCATGGCAAGCGTGTCATGCGTTCGAGCCTAGTGGTGTTGAAAATCCGCTGTGTAGCGGACCTAAAGCACATTAAAATTGTTGAGCTTAAAGTTATCTCGATGGCGTGGTGTTGAAGTTTGGATAGGGGGCGGCCAGCTCTAGTGTCATTCTGAACACTTAATCACAGTTCAAAACAACGAGGTTGAATGATTTTTTTTTCTTTTTGAGTTTGTGCGATCCATTTGAAAATCCTGTTGTACTTCAAGTATGCTCGAATCGATATTTCTTATCGTGTTTACCATAAATGTTTTTATTATTTCAGCTTTGTGTGTGTATTATGAAATTATATGTGTACACATTGCGAATTTACCTTTAATTTGTATTTTATAAATTTACTATGCACTTCTGTGAAAAATGTATACTAAGATTTTGTTCAATAAAGACTGAGCGTGCAAGTGGTTGTTTTCTTATGGAATCGGTTTGTAGCTTTGAACCCTTTTCGGGTGAATTCGGTTCTCTTTGGCATTCTGCCAATAGGCCTTGTTACTTTATAGGGACACTTCAGTAACCATTCATTATAGATTTGTTCAACAATATTTTAGTATCAACAAATTAAAAGAAATAAGTATAAAAATTTCAACAACTTTACAAAAGTAGGATTGAAATCGTTTCTCAAATTTACTCTATAAGAGTTCAATTGCTTAAAATTGCAGTTAAGAATATAAAATTGATTCATGACGCTTTTTACGTTAGATATTTTTTCCATTCACATGAGAGGCTTAATTTAGCTTTTTAAATAATTTATATATATAATGGTGAATGTCAAAATACTTCATATTTATCTTTATTTTTCAATATTAGTGGACACACGCAAATTTTTTCAGATTTTTCTGTTGAAGAAATTAAAAACTTAAGAGACTTTACAAGTAAAAAAAATCTACTGTTATTTGAAATATCAGCCCAATGAATCTCTCCAATTAATAACAAATGATTGAAATTACTTTAAAACTATCTAATTGTAAATGTTTTTCATTAAATCGATTAAATCTTCAGCACACTCTTAGGTTGTTTGATCCTTACAAAACAAGTTTAAGTAAACTCAAACTTCTGAAGTCAAACATTTGCACTACGTGAGCTTTATATTTAACTTTGATGCAAACATTGAAAAAATAATGCTAATGAGATGATGTTTTTAGTTTAGCTAAGCTTTTGTTTCGAGTACACTAATTCTCATTCTATTAGATTAGATTTTGTTATGTTTTATGTGAAATTATTTTTTTATAAATAGTGATAAATGTATTGAACCAATTTAGAATTTAATATGCAATGTGAAATTACAAGTTTTAAATATTTAAAAGGATCCACTGCATTTATAAAACTATTAACAATTTGTCTTTTAATAAATTTTATTTTTACCGTTTTTATTAATCAAAAAAAGTCATTTTAAAGAATCTTAGTGGTACGCAATTTTAGTATTTCGGAAACGCTTCCATAATTATAAAGAATTATTAAACATTTTGCATATACGTCTGAAACATTCTTAATGAATTATGAAATACATTTCCTGAAAGACTAAGCCTTATTAAAGACTAATTAAAGCATAAAACACTGAATTATCCCTCTCAAGTCCTGCTGATTGCCTCATCGTGGAGGGAGGGTGTTCCTGGCCTGAATGGGCGATGTACGTTGGGAGTTCGTTCCTGGCAGGTTCCTCCTTGACATAAAGGCCATTGCGTTACGCCCAGCTAAAATCAGCAGGCATTGGAGCCAAGGCAGACTTCTACCATTAGGTGCTCTGATTCTTGGATCGACAGAAGCTGCACATTTCCTCTTTCATATGAACTCGTATCTCGGATTATTCTCTTTAAAAAAATTCTCAAAATTTGGTGTAATGGAGGGTGCCTCCCACTCAACATTGGCATGCGGGTAATAGACGCTCTGGCCCTAGCCCTAAAGTGTGACAGATACTCCCAGACTACTTTCTCGTCTTACTAGTGGTCACATCAAGTGCCTCTAATTCTCAAAGAACAGAAAGTTCTTCTTAATCTGTGCAAAGTGTCAAGATCACCAGGCTTCCCTCGAACACAAAATGGGTTGCATGGATCTCAAAGTCAAAAATATCTACACTGATCCCCTTCTTGTGCTGCTTAAGTCAACGGATTAACGCATCTTGTCAGATTTTTTCAGACCCCGGAGGATTAGCAACAACAACACCGAAATATGTAATATTATTTAAATATGTGTAAAAATTTTTTTTAAAAAAACTTGTTTATGAAAGGAAAATGATTATTTTTTTTAAAATTTTATAATACATTTATTCTTTTTGATGTTTAAGTCCGTAACATTTTATCTCATGGCCCTTAATCTCTTTAGAAATATTCTAATATTGATTTTGTGGCGTCAAATTTTCCCATACTAGTTTAAAAAATTTCATTATCAGTTTAACTTGTAAGCGAAATTCAAAAATTGCAGAAAAAATATTTTGAACAATGTTTTAATTAACAAGCTATATCTATATATATTAATTAAAAATTTTCTTACTTTATAATTTTTTAAAAAAAAGCTTTGAATGTGACTATGTTGATTTCTAACTATATATTAAAAATCAATGATTTTCAACTTAATATTGTGCTTAAAGTAATTTACTTACGGGTTCATAAAATTCTTATCCGAAATTTTACTGAATCTGAAAATTTAATTCGAACAAACTTTAGAATATTAGCTTCTTGGCACATGTTTTACTTTATGATGCTAATTATTGTAATTTTGCAAACTAAATATAAGGTTTTCAGAGCTTAATCAATCTCGTTAATTAGGTTTTACCCTTATTGCGACAGCCTAGATGTTCGTGAGTTATTAATAGTAACCTGGATTTAATTTAGCTGCCATACAAATTGCGAATAATACGAGAAGTGTTGTTATTTTTTTGGGATTAAATACTAATTAATCGAAAAGATTTATAACTCCAGTTCTTTAAATAATATTAGTTTTTTTAAGAAGAAAGTACGAGTATGTTTGTTAAAAATTAAACCTCTATACGCTAATTAATATTGTATTTCAGTTCTTAATTCAAAAATATTTGGAGCATATTTATTTTCTGAAAAAATTAATCAATAATGTGGAAATAAAAATCTCTCTCTATATAAAGAAAGTTAAAGTTAAGTTATAATAAAAAGGCTTAGAGTCCTGCTCAATATTATGGCTACAAATTGGCAACAAGGCGCAATTTTCAGTTCAGTCAACTACATCAAGCTCAAAGATTAACACAAAATTACATCCTAAATGTGTATCCGAAAATTGAAGGAGCGCGTTTGTGTTACGTGCGATTGAACTAAGCACAACTGAGAACAAAATATATGAAATAATAATTTATACTCATGGATAATTGTATGTGGCTCTGCCAAATGGTAGTGGAATTTAGAGGAAAAAGTGCTTAGGGATATTTTGTTTAAAGATGAACTAAATGGAAGTACAAATTAAAATACGGTGAGGAAGACTTCAAATTTATTTTTTCCCTGCTTATAATACAGTCATGGACAATAAAATTAGCGCGCCAGGAAATAATTGCGGGATCGTAACGAAACTTTGCATAAAGGTGCATGTCGAGAAGATATGCAAATGAGTAGAAATGCAGCGTGATTGCGCATTACGTATAGCCGGTAAAGGGCATTTAACGTCGTTCTCCGTGGAGTATAAAACAGGTAACCAAA
>BMAV01012725.1:39589-59056 GCA_019973955.1 Trichonephila inaurata madagascariensis
GATATGTCATTTACACGAAGACCAGGCTCAGGACGCCTTCGACAGACCAGTCGTCGAGAAGACCGCCACATCGTAAGAAATGCACGCGTACAGCCAACTGTTTCGTCGGTCGCCTTCCAGGCATAGGTAGCACCTTCTCTAGGGGCCCTTGTGTCTTCTCGAATCATACGAAGGCGCCTGGCTGAAGGACATTTGGGATCGCGACTCCCATTACGTGTGCTGTCCTTAACGCCCACACATCGACGCCTCCGCATGGAGTGGTGCCGTGCACGAGGAAACTGGACTGCAGTGGAATGGATCCCGGTCGTCTTTAGCGACTAATTGAGAATCAATCTCAGCAGGGATGACAATAGTGTGTGGAGAAACCGTGCTGAATGTCCCAACCCAGCTTTTGATTTACAGCGACACACCACTCCCACAGCTGGTGTGATGCTATGGGGTGCCATTTCCTACAATACACGGTCACCCCTAGTATTGATTCATGGCACCATGACAGCCCATCAGTATACCCATGACATTCTGCAACCACATGTGTTGCCACTCATCCGAAGGCTCCCAGCAGCCATTTGTTAACAAGAAAATGCTTGGCCTCACAAGGTAAGGGTTTTACAAGACTGTCTCCGCAATGTTACTACCCTTTCTTGGCCTGCCCGATCCCCAGATTGCTCTCCAATCAAGCATATCTGCTATCATTTGGGTTGGCGAGTTGGGCAAGGTTATGGCAAATATGGAACGAAATGTCTTAAGACATCATACAGAACTTGTATGTCTCTTTGCTAGATCGTACAGCATCGTGCATTCACACTATAGGTATTTCAAAAGGGTATTAAATCATCCGTTCTTTTGCCTTTTTCTCTGAAATAAATGGTCAATTTTCTTTGATTTTCTAATCATTTACTTAAAACAAAGTAGTCATTATGAATGTAAAATTTCCTTTCATTTTGACGACTCCTTCTTGGGGCACTAATTTTTTTGTCCTTGAATATATATTGAAAAAATAGAGCTACATTATACATGTAAATCACAGTTTTAAAATATGAGCAACGAGTTGTATAATTTATACACAAGGTCGTTTACACTTTATGGAAAAAATTTTGAAAGTTAATTTTTAACTATAAATACCATATTTTTTGTGGAAATTAGCTTGTATCTAATAGACCTGATTTTTGACAATAGCTCTATGAGTTTTCCAGGAAAGTAAACTTTTTCTTAATACTGTTATGACCTTTTTACCACTTCCGTTCAATGCTCTTGGATGCCGTTTTCTTAAGGCTCTTTTCAATAAATCGAAAGCACAAAAGTCCATTTGCAGAAGCGTAAGGTGATTTTACAGGCATTTGATCTAATGGGATACACTTTATTCCTGCTTCTTATGCTTTCCTTGCTAAATAAATGGCAGTTGACTTAGACGTGTTACTAGAGGTTTTGTCCATATGAACGTCAACTTTATCTACGCCCTTTCCATATAAAGTTGGAATTCCTCATTCAAAATTCAGTTTTAAAATATTCTGCTGATTATATATATATATATATATATATATATATATATGAGTGAATTAATTTTGGATTTACTTGAGACTTTTTTGATTTTTAATTTGCTGGTGTTAGAATATCCTGCAACTATCCCTTAGGGAATTTTATTGTACACTGACGAAGCCATTTTGTACAGTCATTGCAGTTGAATCTAAATTTTTGCCTTTAATAAGAAATTCCAGCCTTCACCAACAAGAAAAAATCCCGAATGAGAAGTGTTTTAGTACCATGGAGAAACTGTATCTCTGAAAAGCTCCAGCACTAATAATCTCACTGCTTGAATTAGAGATATGTGCAAATCTAGGATAAAAAGAAGAAATTCTCAGTGCCTGTATAACGGGTACCGGTCGTACCCGTGCGGGCAAACCGGTCGTGACCAGCTTTTGGTAGCCCGACTTGTGTATGGGCAAAATAGGTAAGGAGTGCATTGACTTGGATGAAAGAAAAGTTAAATAAGAGGCAATTTATATTACTTATTTTTACTGTAATCCATGATTATGTCCATCTTTTTTTGCATAAAATTTCAAATAAATTTAATGAAAGAAAAAAGATTTGCAGCGTGAATAAAAAAAAAATTATATACCATTTTTCGACATGAGTGTACTGCGTGATTTCATACGCTAGGTAAGAAATAAAAATTGTTAAATACACACAACTGCATAACATTTAACAAAATTATGATCAGAATTTATTTTAGTGTAAACTAAACAAGTTTTTAATTATATAAATTTGTTTTCCAATGCATACGTTATGCATGAACATATTAAAATAATTGGTATTATGTTTAATTATTAAGTTATTTCCGCCTATTTTTATCAATCCTCAAAAAATTTACTTTAATGTGGGCACACATAATGCACTCCTTTGATATATGGTGCTTGAGTGCTAATTTCTTTTGATATAATAAATATTATATGATAAAAATATCGAACATTATGTGTGATTCATATTGCTAGATTTCAAATAACTTTCTAAGCAATGTGGTTGAGGTGACTTAATATGACGCTTCAGTTAAATCAAAGGCTTTAATTGAAAAATACTTTGTTCAATTTTGAATCATGATCAATAATGAAGATGATAGCGTAATTAAAAATTACCATGATATCGCTTGAGGACTCCTTAACTCGGATCAATTTGACATTCAGGGGAATTCTTAACTTTTTTTTAATTTTTTTAAGGAACTACGGCCCACACATACACACACAAAGTTGTTAGTTAAATTGTATGTCGTTGTGACAGATTATAATAACTAACCGGCCATTACCTTCACTGTTCAAAGATGAACGGTTAAATTTCAATTATTTTAAGAACTTTCATAATTATTTATCAATCCTAGTACGTATAACACTGTTTAAAATAGCATAAAAATTCTTACTATTAGGAAAATCTCTTGCAAATATTTTACCGTTTACTTAAATCATATACCAATTTTAATAATTTAAATTTAATAATTTTATTAAATTAATAAGTTGACAATCTAAATAATCATACATTTTACCCTGATTATATTATTCAAACTTTTTGAAATTGTAGAATGGAGGTCTGACACATAGTTTTTTTTAAAAGTATTAGTTTTTACTTTTTTAAATATTTTTTGATATATCAAATATTTTTGTTAAACGTTATGCGTGCTATATGATGATATGATAATTAGTTTAACATTTTATTTATTTTTAAATAAAACCATGAATATGCAACTTAAAAAAGCACTTGTTTTCACCCTTGTATAAGTTTTCGATGACAACTTGGACAAATTAGAGTGCATTGGACATCTCAAAAGGCATATAAGTATGTGAGTACTTGATTATTTGATCCTTTGTGGAAAAAAGTATGTGAGAGTAAATTATCTATATATATTTGTTTCTGTGTGCATGTGTGTGGTTCTAATCCATCCCAAAAAAGCAACGATGGTATGGTTTGCCTGATAGAAAGAATAACCAAAATTTGCCCCACATCGTAAATCCTACAGTTACAGTTAATATATTTATGTGGGATTTGGAGCAACAAAGGCTATTATCTCTCGCAAATCCTGTTAGGTTTATTTTAATGTGTCTTCAAGCGGATGTCGTGATTGCATAGTGGTTATGATACTAGACGTGTTACTGGTATTTTCGCGTCGTGGGTTCGAGTCCAGATGCCACTGAAGAACTGTTGTGTGGAATTTTTTGATGCATGTTAAATTAAGGATGGCGATTCTTTCCGAAAAAGATCTATTTTTGTGAATCGTAGCCTGATGAATCGATTCCCAAAAAAAACGAGGTCCAAAAACTCGATTTTTTTTTCAAGTCTGCAATTTACAATGTAAAAATATAAATCCATTTTATGAAAAACAAGAAAGATACCATAACAAACGATCTCTTATCTCTCTCTCTCTCTCTCTCAGTATTCCACATTCACATCAGTATTCTTATAAGAATTCCACTTAGTTATTTCAAGGCTCATTAGTATATATAATTATTCGCATATAAACTAATTTAAATGACTTACATACATGGTTAGATTTAACAATAGCAACTAACGGAACAAACTCAAAATAATAGCATCAAAGTAAAAAAATAAACCTCAATTCCATAACAAACACTACATAAAAGTAAATATTTATTTCGCTAATCACAATATATTACGACAGTCAGTCAATCCAGGCATAAGCAAATGATGCAATATCAACAAATACAAACGTAACTTTTTTTTATTTATTTAAGAGAGGAAAAGGAAACTAATTACACAGGTATCTCGCGAGTTTTTGAGTAATTACCAATTAACCGTCAACATTGTAATACTACGGGTTTTTAAAGATAGTACATTCAACTGATTGTAAATAATTTTATGATTTTTATCAAAGCAGAAAAAATTCGAACATCGATTTTTGATGAAATATCCATTACACTAAATCGATTCAGTGCTACATATCGATCTTTTTGTCTCTAGAAATTGATTTTTCGATTAATCGATCTCAGATCGTCATCCCTATGTTAAATCTGTCGTGGATCACAGTCCTCGAGTGGTTTAGTGTGATAGTTTGTGAAGGGGGTGCCAGCTTGACTTTCGTCTTTGTCAGTTGACCGTGGTGCTAATTAGGAGGTATTTTGCTAAAAGACCATTAAATGAAAAAAATATCATTTATAACATGTCTATTTAAAAATCAACTACATACTTTACTATGGAGAACTATTTGAATCAGAAACTTAAGAATTTTATTACTTTAAATATGCCACAGCTAATTAATTTATTCTAAATTAAATTAACTATTTTACAAAGAAGCTTTTGCCTACAAATCCTTATCGACTAAAAAAAAAAAGGATTACTTTTTTTAAAGAAATAATTCACTCTGAAACAAGTAAATTAACCAAAAAATATTTTCCACCGATTTATCATATCATCTATTATGTTGCATAGTCTTTTAAAAAAGTATTAAAAATATGTATATATTGGTATTAAAAAATGGTAATTTTATTATATGCTTTTGCACTTACCGTACAATCCAGCGTATTACGCGAACCTATACTTTCAACCAGTAATTTTTAGTGTTTAGATATTTTCGCCGTATAACGTGTGCACCCTCTTTTTTACGAAGAAACCTGACCTATATACAATGTGCAATTCTTTTACATTCTGAAATAAGTTATTCGAGGTATCATTCCAAGCTTTAGTAAAAAATAGTGTACTTTTAGAACTCTACAACCCTTTAAGTTCGTGTATGGAATGTTATTTCTTTCAAAGAAACATAATTTCGATATGTGTAGTAGTGTAATTTTTTTTCTACGCTCATCTTTTTGTATTTTTAAACCTCTCATTTTTATACCCGACGTATAAGGCTCACCCGTAAATTTGGATCTTATTTTTTGAGTTTAAAGTGCGCGGTATACGCCGGATGTTACGGCAATTAAGCACATTATTATACTGTTTGTGTCAAAATGCGTAATGCATGCCGATTTATTCACTGACTTTCAAGATATTGTTAATTTAATTTTCTTTATTTTTCCTCTCAAACCATCCGATAAGTTATTTTGATTTAAGATAATAATGTAAATAAATTCTTCATTTTTTTTCTCTTTGATAAAACGTTTGATATTTTATGATAGTAATCGATAAATCTGTGATAAGCACAAAAATGACGAAAAGGTCTTTTTAAAATAGATTTATAACTGTACATTATATATATAGTTCTTTGTTCATTCAATATGTAAGAAATTTCTTATAGATGTCAGCACCAGTCATACTGGAATCTTATTTTTATTTCATTCCGAAATTTTCATTTCATTTGTAGAAAATAGAAAATACGTGCTGAAAATAGAAAAATGAAAATTTTAATTTATTAACTCCAATTTATTAATACTCTGTTAATGCTACACAATCAGATAAACAGATGTGAAAGTAAGTATACACTTATTAACAACAATGTATATATTGAGGGAATTGTCTTTCATAATGAAAAAACCACACACATTAAATTTTGTTTCAAAACGTAGGGAAGATGATTGAGGTCAACAATTATTACATTCAGGAGACAGAATGTAAAAAAAAGAAAAAAAATGATGAGCTACTATTACATCTCTCTCAGTATTAGAGATAGCATAATCCTTTATCTAACATAGTCAATAATAAATTTAGCGTTATTTCCTTAAACATTGATATACTAAAGAAACTAATTGTAAGTCTGTAAAAATAGTAAGATCAATGAAAATCTGGTGCAAAAAATTATAATTAGAACTTAGAAGCAGAGGTTCCTTATATTCACAAAAAATAAACTTTAAAAAATAACATTTGCAATTATGAAGAATGTGCAATTGTAATGATGTCTAAGGTGTGTTTTTTTTACTTCTTAAAACATTTTTTTTTTTATTTCTTTG
This sequence comes from Trichonephila inaurata madagascariensis, assembly GCA_019973955.1. NCBI lineage: Eukaryota > Metazoa > Arthropoda > Arachnida > Araneae > Nephilidae > Trichonephila > Trichonephila inaurata. The sequence continues at coordinate 45,973 of BMAV01012725.1, forward strand.
CAAGAAATATATAATTTCTATATTACTCTTCCAAAAAAAAAGATACACAATTTACTTTGTATCTAGAAAACCAAACTTTCCCATAAGAATTACTGAATATATTGGAAAGAAATCAAACTGAGAGAAGTTACTGAACATAATATGTAATATGCACCTTGAAATGAATAGTAATTGTTCGGAGATCACACGAAGACTACTTTTTTATTGATGACATATTTATTATATAATTATTTATTCAGTATAAGAATAGTTTATTAATAAAATAGATTTTTAAAAATAATTTATAATCTACGTATGGATATGTCTACTAATATTAGCACAAACTATAATCTGTAGTACAAAATTCTTTGCACAATCTACTTACTAACTAATCAGTAAACATCACTTTTTGTAAAAGAAATATATTTATAATATTTTTTTTAAATCTCAAATAATTACTGCTTGTAAACCTATTTTATGTCCTGGTATTCTTCTGATTGTTAGGGATCCGAGAAAAAACAGCTTATTAAGCTATATGTTGGAGGCATAAACACGAGTGTAATGCAATTTTTTAGAATGATTATATTACTCAAAGTACGCGTTAAAAATACTTACTAATAGATTATACGTAAGTATTTATGAAGAAAATGTAGTATTTTCTTAAACATGTGTTTACAAAACTAATTTTAAATACTCATAATCTCTTTTATAATTTAGATTCCTTGGGTGGCTTTTGAAATATTTTGAATTATTAACTTTCAATCGGATATGATCAAGGGAAAAATATGAGATATTAACTGCTAATACAATGTGTACCTTAGAGAGGGTGGATAGATAAAACTCGCATTCTAACCAAACTCACGCAACTAAATTTCGCAGAAATATAACATTTCTCACATCATATTTGTATCGGTAACATAATTCAATCTTAAATTTATATAATAGTTACTGTAACTATTTCTAGAGTCTACATAAACACTCATCAAAAGGGAAATTGCATCGACAAGAAATAATGCACGTAGCGTTGTACAAGTTTGATGAATGATAGAGGTGAAGCGAATATACAAATGATTAAAAGAACAGACAAATAAAATCATTATAAACCTATTTATATAGTAGCTAATGTGTTTATGTCGAGCATCTATACAAGCGTCAAACTCGGGAGGCATTCTGTTAATTAATTCGTGGTAACCGTTGGCAAGTCAGAACCATTGCACTATACAGATCATCCATGGTGTTCCCCCTTGACAAAACCAAACCAAAACTCTTGCTGAAATCTATTTAACTGCGTGCGCTTGCGCCGATATTTTGGCTTCTTAGAAATTAACTAGTTGTTAGATCTCTGTCTGTCCATGTACGTATGTAGCTTCTCTTGCCTCGTGTTATTAAAAAATACTTTAAAAATGAAGCAGTACGTGTTGCTTTAGGGATTAGATTTACTAGATTAGAATAAGTAATATAGAAAAATTAGATTCATACACAAAATGAACCACACTGATGCAAAGAATTGGAGTTGAGAAAATTGATTCTAGAACAAGCTCTTTGATGACCACACTCACATGGTTAGCTCTAGTGGTCCTTCGTTCATGACACTTCCAATAAGATCGCACAGGTGTACGATGTGATTCAGATATTAAGAGTTTGGGGGCAGGATGGGAAATCTGGTCAGGCTTTTTTATGAGTTCACCGTACAACATCTGACCTAGAATTTTTTGCTGGGATTCCATGTTGAGTGTGCCTTGCAGAACAACAGGCTCCACAACTTGTGTAATGTATCTGTCCGCTGCCAAAAAGCTGCCAATGTATACCAGAGTTGTCCTGTGATCAAACATTATGCCACCTTAAATCATGATATCTGGTGTAGAATCGGTTTGACGCGCTCGGTGAAGTGGTTTGGTTCGTAGCGTTCTTCGTGTCGCCGCCATATACCCGTCAATTGCCAAAATTCCTCCAAAGTCAGAAACGAGATTCACCGTGAATAATACATATGCCATGTCAGTCCAGGTATGGTGACGATGATACCGCGCCAAGTGTGTTTCCAGTGTTGAGCAGTCAATGGTACCCGCTGTTACTCTGGCACCGTGCACATCATGGTACTTTGTGCAATATATTGTGTATGGTTTGTTTAACATAGATCCACCTGCTTCTGCAGTCGACTGGCTTCGGCTGTCACGCGTATCATGGAGAAAGGATCTCGAAAAGTCAACTGGCGAATTCGCCAATTTGTGCTCTCTGACACGTATCTGTGCACACCATTTCATCTTCGTCGAGCAGGTAGATCTTCCTGAATTCCTCGTGCGACCCAACACAAAGTTCTATTGTTTGCAGTTCAGTTCATGGCGCTCGACAATATGGTCTTGTTTTTCGGTTGTCAACATGATATAAGGCTCTCCGACGACTCAGAGGCACTTTCTACGCTTCTTCGAAAGTCGACACTGCTACACAAAATCTCAGATGCTGTTTAAGAGATGGAAAAGTTGCTACCCTTTATACTCCGAATATGTGTACCACGTGTTCAAATTCGTGCGTAAATTTATACATTTGCATATAGATCTTACCACTATCGCTTCTGAAATTTGTATGTCGCTACGTACATTATTTCTTGGTGTTACAATGTCACTTTTGAGGAGTGTAGAATTAGAGTTGACAGCTTTGTTGTTGTTATTGTTACTAAATACACCTGTCTGACGATGTCAGATCGAGATCCACAAAATTCCTCATGGTAAGGGACTAGATGTACGCATGCCGTTAGCCGTAGCTTTCAGCACCACAGGTGACTATGGTTTCGGTTCCACCCCAATTTTGAGGAAACACACTAGGGGTGGTAAGGGGACTCCCATCTCTCTTCCCCATCCACTAACCTCACGAGAAGACTGGGGGCCCGATGGCTATTAAGAGTGCCTCCATGCCACAAGGGCACTATATATTTACAACATAAATGCTTTCCCCAGGAATCGAACCCAGACTCTACGGTACAGTAATCAGCGTCACTAGCCAATTTACCGGATAGGTGGTATAGTGACTAGCGCGCGAATAGCCTTAAAATTGTAGAAATATGCGCAATCTATTTTTGTGATCCACATAAAATTTAACCTGTTTTGTGGAGAGAATTTTCAAATTATTACGCATTTTTTATATTTATTCATAGAGAAATTGTCGCAGCTGCAGTGATTTGAAGATAAAAGAAAAATGTTTCGTTTCGATTGTAACCAAAAGAATCATATAACAATTTCATTCATCATGTGGAAATAGAAGAATTTTCATTCATGAACGAATCGTACGTTGCACTTGATTACTTTTCTTGTATCAGAAAGAAATTCTTGTTGACAAGAGACCGTACAAAACTTGAGATAAAAAAAACAACAGGGCTTAGATTTTCCCTTATACAGAAAGGATTCTTTGATGCTCAGTTTTTCTCGGTATGAATTATATCCAAAGGGGATTTAAAACTGAATGTAGTTTTAATTTTTTTTTCTGAAAATTTTATGAAGTAGAATAGAGAAAAGTTTATTTAACTGTGCACAGTATATATAAATATTATTCAAAGTTCCTTATTAATATTTATATATAGAAGAACATAAAATAAAAATATTTTATTAAAGAAGAGATTATTTTCTAGTTGTCTTATACATTATTTATTCGATTTAGTGTGTCGATGTGTTGCAATACATGACTTCTTTTAAGAGGAATAGTGTTTTCGTTTAACTTCACGTTTTACTGTTTAAAAATATCTACCAAAAATATAACTATATAGTTAGAGAAAGTTCATTATGTAGTGGTAATAAGCAAAATATTTCGAGTGAAATCAACCAAAAAAATTTGTTATGGACACTTAAAACATCTATAGAACACTTTAAATAGGAAAATGTTTCCTGTTCGGAAATGATTTTTAAAAAAAAAAAATGTTTTCATTAAGTTTATTTTCGATTATGTAATTACTTTTTCGGGGTCTCTAAGAATCTTTACTCTTAGTATGGACAAATTACATATGAGCAAATATCTTTATTTGACATTTTCCCGTATCGTACGTTACTTATAACTAGGCCATGTAGAACAGACAAATTTTAAGATGTAAGGAATTATTCACAACTAGATTGCATTAAAATCCAGATAAAAAAGTAAATTTTTAAAAAAGAATACATTTTTTTGAATTAATCTATTTGCTTTTTGATGCATTATGTTGGCTATAATGCACATTTCATTTAAAAAGCACAATTCCAAACTTGCGTGATTCAATTAAATGTAATATTTATTCTAAATCGAAATAAATTAGATGAACATAATTAAATATATATGATTAAATAAAGTTTTCTACATTGTGCTTGATATTCGATATGTATTTAATTGAATATCTTTAAATTGATTTTAACACAAACATTATAATGTTGCACTTTTATTTATTTATTTTAAATTTATATTTTTATGAGGACGTACTGAATTTTCTATTGTTTGTTGGGCTTAGGGAGAATTAGTAATTTATGTACTGAAAAATGTATAGAAATTAAATAACTTCGAAAATTAATTTCGAAAACAAAGGTCAAAATTTGCACTTCCAATTAAGAGTTCAAGCTTAAAATAAATTTAGAAATCATAAAATGTGGGGTAAAACGTTATAAAACCACTAAAAACTTGATACATTTTTAAAGATTACATAATATGCAATTTTAAATTATGTAATTAAAACTGATCCTGAAGTTATACTGTGCTACTTTTTGTACTACTTGCAATTTTCAAAACTACAGTTTACATTTTAATATAATTTACTCATTTTTTCTCAACTTAATAAGGTGAATGTTAAGAAATTATAGGATCTTTTTGAAATTTATCACAATGTAAGGGGTTCTATTTCGGCATAGACTAATGCTCTTGGGGAAAGTACTATTTTTAACTGTGATATTAGTTTAAAAATCGCTTTCCGTAGAGAGGATTTATGCAAATGCAAACTATAAGTGTCAGTCGTTGAGTAAGCTGGGTGAAGGTTAAGAGTTGACAGTAAGGCTAAATTCAAGTGTTGGTGACTGGTGGTCTGCATCGTAAGATTGATACTGGAAAAAGTATACACGGGAATAGAGAGTAGAAGCTATACACCTTACAGCTGAACTAGCTAGCAGATTGAATGCCGGATCATACAAGGGATTTAAGAAAGATAAGTGCCGTCCGTACATTGTATTATATAAATTCGGATTTAAGAGTTTTCTTATTGCTCCTCAAGTTTAGTTATTATAGTGCATTCATATAGTGTTAAAAGTATAATAAAATTAGTTGTTCTAAGAGATAATGTCTGATTTTTCCATCCTCGAACCCTCTCACAACCGCGACTTCTGAGTCGCGGTGAACATTGTTTATCATACGAGATTTATAAAATGCAACCATTGGAATTTCTTATACTTAATACCTCAAAAGCTAAAGTACAAATTTAATCATGTCAAATTTTCGAAGATTTAGTGTTGTAAATAGCTTCCTAAATGAGTGTAATTGTATTTTTCTAAGAGAACTATTAATTTTGAAAGGAAAACTGTTAATTAAATAAGCTGCTTAAAACTGACAGGAAAACGTCAAAATTAGAAAAAAAAGAATCAAGTAAAATAAAGCAAGAAAAAATAAAGGTTTTGAATCGATAATTTTTTGAAACAATCAACTAAAAAGCCTTAGGATTAATTAAATTTCAAAACTTCTTAGCAAAAAGACTTCATATGTCACGTCTTTCAAAATTCTTAAATTAAATGCTAATACAATATTTATGAAAATTAAAAAAAAAAATCTGAGTTATTGGAACACCATTGAAAAGAGACGCTTGTGTGTTAAGATGTCACATCTCTTGGAACAAGAATTTGAAACAAATTATGTTTTATGATGGAAATAAAAAGAAATTTAGCCTTGCTGGTCTCGATGTCTTTAAAAATGTTTGGGATGAAAAGAGAGAATGATTCACTTGACAAATGGGAAGAGAATTAATAACTTAATGGCTTCGGATGTCATTACTCTTGATGAATTGTGCGATGTGCAGTTAATTTTGGAACCTATAGACTCTTCCCAATATCAAGTTATGCTGTATGATCAACTGAGAATGTATTGCTTATTATTGGGTGACATCAAAAGGATATTTCATCCGGACAATATTTCTCAATAAATAACTAAATCCCCAGAAGAAAACTTATAAAAGTAATATAAAAAATGTTTAAAGCCTATTTCTACGTATGCCAACAAAGAAAAATTTATTTTAGTTACTCTTTGTAAAATTATTACAATTAATATACATATATATGTATATACATATGACAGAGTCATGATATTCAGTGATAAAATGGAAAGTGATTCTCCGTGCAATTTCGTATATATTTTCCTTCCTATATATGGTGTTGGACTATTAATTTTGTTTGTTACTATTTATTCATTAATTGAATTGAATTATTCCATTAACATAGTATAGTAAAAATGAATAACATTCTCAAAAACTAGGCCATCCCAGGCGGGATTCAAACTCGTGACATTTGGATTAGAAGTCCAAAGCGCTATCCATTGCGCTACAGGGACATAACGAGCGATTTTCCTTTTTGTATATGGTATTGGACTATTATTTTTTTTGTTTCTTTCCTTTTATTCATTAATTAAATTAAATTAATGAATTAATATTTATGAAAACTGTATTAATTTCAAGGGTTATAAAATATAAATTTTAAAAAAAAATGAATTGGAACTTGAGTGGATGAATAAAAAGCATTTTATTAACGATTGAACATTTGAAGAAGATATATATGTACATAAATAAATATATATAGGGAGAGTGTGTGAGCTAATTGTAGGAATTAAAAAAGGAATATTGGTTTATATTGACCAAATGGGCTCCATACGAAACCTTTAAGGTGTATTAGGTAACAAAATTAATATTGGCAATACGCAGTTTCATCTAATAAACTGCAACCACCTGCTATAAAGGAATTTTGTAGCATTTATGCACCGAACAGTGGATATTGATGGAAGTCAGTCGTCACAATGTGGCAGCCATGATCTCAGTCATCTTCCACTGAATTGCTTATTTGTGGTCATTATTATTCACTGGATTCCCGTTTACCCATCGAAGGATGCTTCAGGGTCTATCAATGCCAATCGAATAGTCATTCGCTCCTTACGTTGTTCTCGATTGGTCGCTAAGTTCTTGATGATTTGAAAGTTCTTGTTTCCTATATTGCTCTCAACATAATCGAATAGTAGCATCAACCCCAGCCGAAATCCAATTACAAATTACTCACGTGATGATATATGCTCATACTTTTCACACATCTGTCTTAGATGTTTTTGCTACAGTACACAGAGGGATTGACGAATCCACATTGGCATGGAAGATGCCTTAACCCTTAACTTCGCAATGTTTTAAATTTCTATGAAAAAATTATATCAGATAGTTATCAAGTAATAATAAAAGGGAAAAATATGAAAAAAAAAATTAAGCAGTTTTCAATTGAATTTCGGTCATTTTTATGTTTGTTGCAGAAGTACAACATTGCGCAGTAGTGCTGTAAATTACAATATATATATATATATGAGGATTTTATTATTCATCATAAAATATTTAAATTTCTTACCTGTAATTTATTTCGTCAATAAACAAGAGGAAGCCTAAAATATAATGGATTCTTTTTATAGCAAAAACACAGTTCTTGAGGCATCAGAGATTTTTATAATTGTTGCGATTTTTGGAAAAAATGTACTTCCATCTAGTGACAAAATTACATGTATTTTGTTGCAGTAGTCTTTTTTTTCTCAGATAAGGGATTTGTAGATAATTATAAAAAAATATTGAGTCTGTTAAATTAAAATAAATCATATGTTGCAGAAATGCAACAGTGCGAAGTTAAGGGTTATCATTGGAATGTTTTTTGTCTTACTCAACGTCGGCATGGCCCGATTCCATACTCAAAATCCCTGTGATAATCAATTACAGCACACTAATAGCTAATAATTTGTTTATTCTATTCTTAAGTTGCGTATTTACGCAATTTCGTCCAATTCCTAGAATTCCTGCTGGGTGCGTCTATATGTATGCTATAGAACTGAGGTGAAGAACGTGCGGCCTTGAAACAACATGCAGCCTCCGCGAGTTTCGTCTGTGGCCTTCAAAAAAGTTAGCACTTGTATTAATTAGTATTTAATTATATAGATTACAACTATTTGCAAATGAATGGAATTAAATAAAGAACGCCATGGATGTATGTTTCAATGACTACTTGTGGGAATAACCAATTGAATATTTCAAATGTTAGAACGAGACCTATTGCAACACGCAAACACTCCCAGACATGTTATAGAATCTCTGCACAAAATCTATGTTCTTATTATTAATGTTATTTCTGACTCCATGTACGTTGAAACGTATTATTTTTTCTGCACGAATGGCATTTGAAATAAAGAAAGTGTTTTATTATACGTTTCTATTGATTAAGATACGACCATTATGTACTAAAAATGACGTTTGTTGACCTACCATACTATTACAAGGTCCGTTGGCTATCAAAATGTTTTGATAAAACTTTTAATTTTACGACGACGAGCTTTACGCTTTTTCAAGAACAAGAATTACATAATCTATTATATGAAGTATTTTGCATATATATTACATTTTGGTCTGATATAATGTCAAAATAAAAAATAAATAAATAAATATCTACCTGCAAGGTAAAGTGAAATATTTATATATATTTATATACAGTTGACTCTCGATAATTCGTAAGGACCAATTAAAAAATCTTGAATTATCAAGAAAGTAGGAAACAACTTCCAAAATCCTCGAAAGGAATTTTTTTCTAACACTTTTAATTTTGAAACTATGTAATATAACACAACAATTGTGTACATAAGTGAAAAATTATTGAAAATAGTTTTTAAAAAGTACATGTCGTACAGTATCATTATTAGACAGAAGCTAAGAGTCTTGTATTAAAAGAATACATTTATATATTAAAAATAATTATTAAAAGAATAATTATTAAAAGAAAAGAACACACACACACACAGTTCCCACTCTCTCTCTCTCAGCTGCGGAGTATACTTAATAGTATCGACGTTGCGTATACTCTTCTCACCTAATCAGTCCGTTAAAATTCCACCAGTTTTTTTTATCGCTTTACTCTATCGCTCCTCTCCTTTCATTTTCCACCCCATATTTCGAACAGGACTCTCACGACCCTCTAAATCTCCTCAATTCCTGATTGGAAATAATATCGTTTCGCACCCGATTTCCTTAACCATCCCCTAAAACTGTGCCCTAAGCCATTGTTTCTACAAGGCAGTGCCCAGTCTGTTCCATGCTCTATTTTTTGCCATATGATATAAGTCACACAGTTGAGGCAAAATGCATTATGTCAGTTCGACGGAAAATATAGTATTCTACGCGTCTCTTCTTCACAATAGCAGACCATCCTTTCTAAACACATGTGTGCAAATGCCACGTGTTAAGCGAAAGATATGGACGGTTTGCAACTAGTGCGGTCGGTATGTTATCCACTTTTAAAGAAGAAAAGCAATAAAAGTATATTTTCGCCTGATAAACCGGGAAACACAAAGAAGGGATAGTAAACAGATGGTCAATAAAGGTGCTACGTTCGGGAGGGACACGCAGAGACATGCAACACAAAACATGTAAACTCCCTCTTGCTTACTACAGGACTCTACATGACAGTGGATGTTCGAATTTTTGAGTTATGTAATATAACTTCGAATTATCGAGTGTTGTAGTTAGGCCAGCTGAAGATTTTACATCGAAATATCGAGTGCACCAAAACGTATTGTTTCAGGTCGAAATATAAAGAGTTTTTCTTGGGGCTGGATACTTTGAGTTAGCTAGAGGTTTGTATTATCGAAGGTTTGCATTAGCAAGAGTTGGCTGTATATATAATGTAGCAAAATACCCATGCCTCTCGAAAAAACTAACGTTTCATAAATCATTGCCCTCTCATTCGGATATATCTTTAGAAGAATTCGTAGACCTTGCAAAAATATTGAATGAGAAGAAATAGGAAAATAAAATATTCGATGAATATATAGGTATTAATGATTCTTTAAATGAAGAATAAAATGAAATATTTTCAGAATGTTACAAGTATACTCTTGCTATGAGACTGGTATTTGAACCAGATTTAGTAAATACATCCACAGTGATCCAAATAAATGAAGTTAATTCAGTTGTAGGAAGATAATATCCTTAAGAACATTTTTGACGCTAAAAAAGACCCAACAGCAATCTAAAAAAATGTGGTTTAATATGCATGCCAACGACAGCATGTCCACCGTTTATTTTCCTGCTTTGGAAGTACTTACTGCTGCGAGTTATTATTACAAAAAATTAAAACTAGTTTAAGACTGTAATTCACAGATGACCATTTAGAGCAGTGATATCCAACCTGCGGCCCTCCGGCTTTTTTTATGTGGTTCGGTCATGGGACATTGCACTAAGAAATTCAATTATTGGAGAACAATGTACAAAATATTTAACAGGAAATTACACCAATCAAACAATCAAACGTATCAATTTTACTGTTTTTTTTTAATTGTAGAAAGTAAGCAAGACGCTTGATCATAGAACAAACGAAATAGAAATTATTTCATAACTTAGTAACAATTTATAAAAATAAATGTTTTTTTGTGTGTGTTTGATAAAAAAGTTAATATAGTATTAAAAAATAGTCAAAAATAAGTTTAAATATTTTGATCAATTTTGTTTGCCGATGTTGCACGTGTCTCATAATGTGCTTCTTCCATTATCCGCATGTTGCGGTCTGCATGAAATAACTATCATGGGTATGCGATCCGCTTGGAATACCTATCATGCGATACGGCCCGGAGGGAAAAATCTTGAGTACCCCTGATTTAGAGCATTAATTAAAGTTTGACGTTACGAAGTTTGATCCAAATATTCAATTACTTTCAAGCAAGAAGCAAATGCAAATATAAGACTAACTTAAAATTTGCCATAGGATTTTAAAATTATATCTGAAATGCTGATATATTTCAGTTATATATAATTATTTAAAACTTTTTTTGTATTGTATTTCTTTATAATGTTAAATTTATTTAAAAATACTTTTACTTTATTATTTTTATTTAAATATGCGGCTGGTGATACAAATTACAAATCTAAAAGGATATACTTTGGTGAAATCAATTAAAAAGGGGAAAAGTTTTTTTTAAAAAAACATGAATAAATAATAAACGTTTATACGCAAATAAGGTATCAGGTGATAGCTGAGCTCTTCATATATACCTCTGGCGTGAAGTGACTGTGATATGGTTGCTCTTTGGTGACCATATCTTTGACTGTCAGCGTGAATTAGAGGTGTGGGTTTGACAAATTAAATAGACATTTTAAAATTCTTAATATGTGACTTTATTAAGAATATAATTTAAATCTGTAATAATTTAGATAAATTTTAATAAGTTAAAATATAATAAACCAAACACACACAGCAATAGTTAAACTGGATCGCGTAACTTAGACCACTTATCTAAATAATTTGTGACGGGCTCACGCGTCTTTTCTGTAACATAACCTCTAGCTTCTTTGACGGCCAAGATTAATAGCAAATCTTTTCCAACCCAAATACAAGCAGTGAAATCTAATTGTAAATGCAAATAAGATAGCCTTTAAAAGAACAGAAGTTTTAGTAAGCGAGATGGCAATTTAGAGAAAGTTCTGTTTGGAAGAGATAGAAGTGTAATTTGACGGCCTATCAAAGATTGCCGATTCCTAGCCATTACTACAAGGTGCATACTATTGCACGCGTGTCTAAAAGTCTCTTTAAAAATGATTGAACCTTTGCGTGATTAGAGGTAGGACTGATTATTTGTGATATTAGAACTCGTAATATTATCAGAATTGAAAGTAGGCGAATAATATAATTATTTAGATAAGTGATCCAAGTTACGCGATCAGGTTTAGCTACAGCTACGTGTTTGGTTTATTCTCACTTAATAAAAGTTTATCCAATTTATTAGAAATTTAAGTTAAACTCTTAATAAAGTCATATTAAGAATTCTAAGATGTCGATTCATTTTGAGAATCCCACACCTCTAATTGACGCTGACAACCAAAGTTATGGTCGCCATAGAACGACCATATCACAAATTATATTATCCGCCTACTTTCAATTTTGATAATATTACAAGTCCTAATATCAAATAATCAGTCCTACCTTAATCCAAAATAAGATTCTATCACGGTACGAAACACTTGGGCGCGCGTGCAATGGTATGCACCTTGTATCAATGGCTGAATATCTTAGTAACTTTATGATAGGCCGTCAATTCTCACACTCGTATCTCTTCCAAACATAACTTTACCCTAAATTGTAATTAATCTTTGCCGTCAAAGAACCCATAATTTATGTTACATTACAGACTCATGAGCCCGTCACAAACCCCTCCAAGAAGCAAAACGTGATTTATTCGAGGGTCTTTAATGGCCCTTAAGAAATTACGTGTCTAAATTTTTATTTCTGAATCTTACTTTCCAAATTTTATTTGAATTTTAACCTTGAATCCTGATTTTAACTATTAATTTTCAATATTCAAATTACACTTTAATTTACATTATTCATCTTAAATGTAATTTTTAATATTCTTCCTTAATTTAAACTCTTGACAGCCACAATAAATTTTACTCAATTAATTAGACCAACATCAACCGCCATGCATTTCAATTATGGTAGATTCTCACTTTTACAACAAATATGGGTATGCCCCATTCATTTTGTCGGATTTACACAAAAACATTTGCTTCTTTTTATAATCTTCTTGTTTAACATTTGATATATCCATAATGTTTGATTTACAATTTTAAAAAAAAACTGCTTCTTATCCAGAATTCAGGGTCAGTCACCCTGAAATAAAAACTCTTTAAGTTACTTGGCAAAATCTATATTCACATAATACCAGTATATTTCACAATTTTTATACATTATATATCACTTTTAAATTCCAACAAATTTTTATTCATATATTTCATCTGGCTCTCCTAAAAAATTCCCATCGGTCGCGCTGCACCGTTATTGTTATTGTTAGAATCCTGTCTACGCCACATTTCCTTGAACCAGATGTACATTAATATGAAACA
>BMAV01012726.1:0-24855 GCA_019973955.1 Trichonephila inaurata madagascariensis
CCCGGGGGGCTCCGGGGAAAGAGGAAGAGAAACATTTATTTTTAATCTTTTAAAAACCTACAGAATTGAAATTTGAAGACATGTTCCTTCATGGAGCAGAAATCACCAAAAAACGGATTTTGGGAAAATCGCCCCTCGGGACGTTGGGAGGATTAAGTGGCATTATAAAAAATTATTCCATTGTTAAACTTTTAGACGTACAGTTTAAAGATAGGTTTTGATTCCCATTGAGGGGATATCCCCCCCGGGTTTATGGAAATCGCCCGCCGGGCGTTGGGAGGATTAAGAGGCGTTGAGATAATCTTTTCCCATTTTAATCATTAAACCACAGACTTGAAATTTGAAGACATTTCCCCTTTTCATGGAGAGAAACAACCAAGAACGAATTTTGGGAAAATGACTCTCAAGGGATGGGAGGATTGGGGTTTTATAGAAAATTACTTCCATTGTTAAACTATTAATTTTTCTTTCCCAGAGAAAATCCCAAAAAGGGGATTTTACGTTTATCCCTTTTTTTTTAAGTTTTATACCCCCGCTTGAAATTTTGGGGGGGTTTTTTTGATAAGGGAAAGTTCGCTGAAAAAAGGGGTTTTTATTAATCCCCCCCAAGGGGGTTAAGGACATTGTAGAAAAAATTTTACCACTTTTTTGAACTATAAAAAGACCAAGGGACGTGAAGTTTGGCGGCTGTTCCTTTCTGGGGCAGAGATTCAAAAAAAAGATTTTTGGGGGAAACGATTTCAAGGGGTTTTGGGAGGGATGGGGAAGGGATAAAAAATTTTCCCTGGTTTTAAAACTATGACTACAGACTTGAAATTTGACATACGGGTTTTTTTTATGAAGTAATGATCCACTGATAAGGGTTTTTGAAAAACAAACCATAAGGGTTTTGGGAGATAAATATATTCCATTTTTTGAATTATTAGACCTACAGATTTTGTTTGGGTCGGCCTGCCCTTCATGGGGACTAGATTTCCCTCAAGAAGGGTTTTAGGAAACCATTCCCAAAAGGAAGTTGATGGGGTTTAGGGCGTTATAGATAATTTTTTTAAAAGACGATATAGTTAAAAATTTTTAAAGATGTTTTTTTTTTTTGTAAATAGAGACCCTTTTTAAGAATGAATTTAGAAAATTGGCTCCGGGGGGGGCGAGAATTCGAGTGTTTGATAAAAATACCCGTTTTTGAGCATAAAATCTGCAAAAGAAAGGGGTAATGCGTTTTGTTTGTTAAATTGAAATCTGCAAAATGGGTTTTAGGGAAATCGACTCAAAGGGGTTAGGGTAAAAATTTCCCTTTTTAAATACTAGGTTTAGAATTTAAATTTAAAGCATGTTTAATTTGTTAAGTAGAACCACTAAAAAACGGGTTTTAAAAAATCCACTTTTAAGGTTACCATTTGTAAAAAGATAATTTACTAAATTTTAGATATTAATTTGAAACCCCCCCCTTTTATTTAAATCTTGAGATGAGAGTTATATTGATGTTTTTTGATACAATCAAACGGTTAATGATAGAATTTAGATATCAATAATTTATGTATATATATATATATATATATATATAGTATATTTCCATGCATTATTATTAAATATCCAGTGAAGCGGGTGAGTAATGGTTTGTAACTTTATATATGACAAGCCCATGGTGTCACTGGTAATTATTAAACTTATTCTTAACTTAGTATTATTAAAATTAACTATCCAATACATTGTGTTTACGACGCATGCAAAAGCGGGGAATGTTTTTTTGTTTTAATTGTCAGAATGTATTTTATTTGTTTCATTTCAGCAAAAAAAAAATTTTTAAAAAATAATCTTTTTTTTTCGACAGTTTGGGACCCCCCCCATGTTGGGTTATCACGCCCCCCTCCACAGTTTAAGAAACGCTGATTTGATACATTTTTTTCTCAATTACTTGTTTATTGTTCAAGTGTATTTTGTTTCAAAATTTTATTAATGTGATCACATCTGATTTCTAAATATCTGTCTAATAAAACGATCTTTCGATCTTAATAGCCAGAGAATAATTGATTTCTTTTTTTACACCACGTTATGAAACAACTCGAGGGCTGCGAACATCGTAACATTTAATTAAATTGATAAATCGAATTATACATATGGAAACATTCAATTAAAAAGTTGCAGAATTTCCGACAGAAGATCATTGGAACATCGCGCATATAAATAGGAAAGCAAAAGTAACTCGGGTCATAAATATCCTCACGC
Source organism: Trichonephila inaurata madagascariensis (assembly GCA_019973955.1). NCBI lineage: Eukaryota > Metazoa > Arthropoda > Arachnida > Araneae > Nephilidae > Trichonephila > Trichonephila inaurata. Next base: position 2,227 of record BMAV01012726.1, read on the forward strand.
TATGAAAACACGAGGAAAAATTTTAACATGATCACTTAAAGTAGGTACCACACCCGAAAGAGTGAAAAGATAAATTTAATAATCAGAAAATGAAGGAAAAAGTGGTAGAGAAAAAACATCACAACAAACTCAATTAAAATTTTGTTCTCTTCGCAAACACCAGTCTCGAATCGTTTTATTTCCCAGCTAATTTATATCTGAAACTTCCAGAGTTTCCTGATGAAAAGAGATCTAATATTTAAAAAAACAGGGGAAAAAAGTCTACTCTTTTAATTTCCATAGAAAAGATGATCCCTTTCACTGAATGAGCACCCATATTCCACAGGGAAAAAAGTAAATGAAATTATATTTTTCCTGGTACCACTGCCCCGTTTTATACCTATTAATGCCAATGAATTAATAGGACCAATGGAGCTTCATTTTTTCAGCTCTCGAATAAAAACTCTTGATTAAAGTATTATGCCTTGTGGATTTTAGATAACAGGTTGGGTCGTCAACGGCAACGCTGTAAAGAAAATGATTAAATAAATAAGTAAAAGCATACACTAGAGATCTGTACTTATTGTGATCTTCATGGGCTGCTATATAGGCCACTAAACATGTAGTCATTCATGAAATAGTGAGATATTTCTTGCCCAATCAAATTGTAACTTGTGCATTGATACGACCCACACCCTTTCATTCAAGTCTAGTTTGATAGATTAGAGTATGTGGCTCGCTTGTGGGTCGGAAACAATGCACGTAGCTTTGGGGTAATTGTCCATTGTTTAGCCTCGGGTCTGCAACAACAGTATGCCTGTGAGTCATAATAGCCCTAACAGTGCCCAACCGAGGGACAATAGATGGGGCCTGTCTGACTTGAAAGAAACAATGGTGGCGTGGTGGAAAAAGTGTCCAGATGTGCGGATGAGCCATCTGGCACCGGTGCATTCAAGAAGGACCATAGAGATCGATTGTTAATCCCCCGCCAATAGGACGCTAATGAGTCCGAGGATCATGTGCAAACGTTTGTGGCTTTGCCAATGGGGAAATGTTTGAGGGGCGTGAAAAGGGGCCCCCTGGATTTTAAAAAAGGATCTTTTTTTGGGTGAAAAGGGAAATTTAAATCGGAGATGGAGATCGGATTCGAGAAGGAAGCGGATTTTCCTGGAAGAAGGGGGAAAAAAAAAGGGGGATGAACGCCGGGGGCCCGGTGTAAAAATTTCCGGCGAAATATGAGAATTTTGGGGAAAAAGTGTCCTTCGGATTGGGCGAGGTGTGTGCGAGAAAGGGAAATCCAACGTCTAAAAGGGAAAACTGATCTTTGGGTTTTGACAAAAAGAAAATTTCTATTTCGCATTATTATTAATTATGTACTTGACCAAATAAAATCACATTTTATTTCTACAATTTGCTGTGAGCTCATCATCGCGCTACCCGTCAACGACGCCACAAAATTATCTGCAGATCTCATGCCATGTACGGCATGCTCCTCTGATGCACTGTGCACCATGTGTCCGATGAGAAATCACAAATGTTCGAGGTTGAGAGATAGGACTTCCGGCCGAAGAATGATGACAATTAAATTATTTTGTGCATTTTATTGAGAATTTGTCGTGCGTCATGAGGCTAGGCATTATCTTACTTGCAAAACGTGCCAAGTTTGGCCTGCAGAAATGGCCAAATTACGGGTGGTTTCATTTGTTTGTTATCATCGCACTTTGAAGTAACTCGATGACGATTGGCGGTATACCTCCTAATTTTGAGACTCGGTGAAATGACGAGCGTAACTCACGACCTGATTCCTGCCTCACACCACGTCAATGGGAGGACTTTGAATTTTGACAAATTTAAATTGACCCTTTTACGCGAAGGGTCTTCAGCGGGATCAGAACTCGACCTTACATCTTTCTGCTTCAAAATAAACTTGTATTGTATCTTAGGTATATCCTATAAGGTGAAAAACAAAAAAGTTATTCAAAGTTTTTATTTCCCAAAAATGTTGGTCAAGATCACGGACACGGACTGGGGTGGCGGGGTCATGAGTCGGAGTCTGGGGGCCCCTGAAACCCGCGTGTAGGGGGTGGCTGCTGCACGTTAAGCCTGCCGGGGATCAAACTTCCCCCAAGGTGGGGTGGTGTGGAAATTTAGGGAAAAAGGGGCCAAAATCCGGGGTGTCTCTTTATTTAACTTTGTTATTAAAATTAATAGGTCGGTTTTCCAAAGACCTAGTGCTGTCTTCAATAGCGACCTAAATAGTCTAATAATCATATTAAAATCTAACAAAATGTGAAAAAATGGAAATTAAAAACTAAATTTTTTAACGAACCAGTTTTTTCATTTCCATCTCTTAGTATATGAGTACTTTTTCATAACCTTTCATTTTTCCCGTTTTCCTGCAACCTATAAACTTTTGGATAATTTCCCGACCCAATCTTGGTTTTTTAAGCATACGCCGTTTCAAAAAAACATCAGTTGCCTTTTTTGCTATTTACGGCTTCTATGGACGGAAAAATTCTAAAAATAAAAATTGAAACGTTTATAAGTTTTACATCCTTATGTTCAATCCAAGTTATTTTCATCTTAAATTCTCTTTGATCCCTTTTTTGAAAACAAATATATCAACAAACCCTTTTCGAAATTTTTAAAAATATATATATAATTAATGTATTAAATATAATTTCGAAAAACATAAGCAACGATCCCAATCCAAGAGAAGACTAAAATGTTTTCAGATTTTTCGCACAATGAAGAATTTTTTATTTAAACATTCTGCCTGAATCTCGTGATTCATACATTCTCGACTCTTCAGAATCAGTATTGATGATATACGAATGTTTTCATTTACATTAGCATCATTTCACATGATATGTAATATGACGAGGGTGTCAGAAGATAAGTAAAGAACATCTATCTGATGATACCTGGTTTTCATAATATCCCCACCTCACCACAGTAGACAGGATAGCAAATGAATTTGATTGGTTGACTCTCCTTGTTTATTTGTATTCCAATTCGAATAACACGAAGGGGAAAAATGGACATCGTAACATTGATCCGCTGACAACATATGAAGGAGTTGGCACCCACCGTCCAAACTTTCCTTCTACGCCAACGTAAGTACTTACTGTCTGAGGAAGAAGCGTGTAAATTTATATCTGGCTCCTGATTTCTTCATATTACCATGAGAGCTCTGTGTAATTGTTTTTTCTTAGTCCACACTATTTGGACTTTAATGTGTTTCTCACATCCACCCTTTATTGCCATTGTGATGAGTAAGACTACAGTTTAAACCTACAATTCACTATATTCTAGTCCCTAAATTAGGACCACAAAATACATTTTCTTTTAAAATAGGTTTATGATTGTATTGTTTTACCGTAATCCTTCAAAAATCATGCAAGGAACACTGAAATGCGAAGCGACAAAAGACAGAAAAAAAAATGCAAAAAAGTAAAAGAAAATGAGTTTTATAAATGCCTTGTAACCAAGGTTATTTTAACTGCATCCCGCAGTAAAAAGAAAATTGAAAAACCTAGTGAAAGAAAAGAATAGAATCATTATATATATAAAAAAAATGTTGACCATATAAAGTGGTAGTTAGACAGGTAATAGATAACTAACAAACGATATTTTAATTTTTTTTTATATAAGCCATGTAAAATTCAACACATTTTTGTTTGTTTTTTCCAATTATTTGAGTATTATTTTCACTTGTGTGTGGGGGGTCCACAACACATATATTTTATGTGTTTCTCACAACTTTTTTTTCTTTTTTCTCGAATATTTTGTGATGTGTGGGACAAGATTATGTGATTCATGTGTGGAAACCCATACATGAATTATCTTCTGGCCGTTAATCTGGGAAAATGCAATATTACGACAAGTGCGCACATTTTTTCTTCAGATGGATTTGTTTTATTGAATTGCAATACTAAGCTAATCACTGAAATATGAAGCCATGAAATTCTGAAACAAAATGAACTGTACTCAAATAAAAGAGAAAAAATCAGCTTTATAAATTCTTGGCAACCATGCGCTGTGTGTGTGTGTGTGTGTTTCAGAAAGCTGGTCACCTTAGCAACTGTAACTCACAAAAGAAAAAAAAGAAGCGAAAACCTAGTAAATGATCACGTTTCTTCACGTCACAGGGATATGGATCTGCAACAGATCCTCCATCCCTATCTGATAAGTATTTTGGCGCTGACAAGTGGAAAACCTGAGTGGGAAAAACAAAGTTCACTGAGTTTGGTAGGGTAATGCAGGCGAATGACGTCACAGTCTGGGGTAGTAGTCTTCTGATTTAGGTGGGAAAAAAGTCCTGAGAATTTTGACAGTCAACTGGGAGCTGTAGTGTAAACACACTGTTATTAATTTTTTGATAGCAATAAATTGAAAAAAGCTCTCTAATGGCTGCCCTGAAGTTGGGAAATTGAAGTTAGAGATTGCTTGCCTGGTGGGTGCAGCGATGAAAATTTTTAAAATCAAAATTACAAAAATTAGAGAAAAATATGGAGTAAAAAATTTAGAATGAATAGTTTGCACATTTTCAATAGCGGTGATTGCGAAGCAATATAGCCAAGGGATTATAAGAATCCAGGATATAGATACTCTTGTTTATTATTTGAGTGGTAATTTTTGAATGTCTATTAAATTTAGATTATTCGTATTGGAGGTGTAAAATTTAATTGCAAGGATTTGAATAAAGTTTTTTAAGGTTTAATATATCAAGGGGCTTTTATAGATGTAGGAGTTTCTGAGATTATTATCTACCAGCTCTAGCTATATTTCTAAAAATGAATTTTGAGACTTCAAAATTTTAATAGTAGTATTTGTTGCGTAACTACACAGGGCAAGCATAACTTAAAATGGGACGCAAAACAGCGGTGTAGAAATACCTTGTTGTTGAGAGTCTCATATCAGAAATTCCGGTTAATTGGTGGGTAAATTAATCCTAAGCGCGATCGGAATTTATTTCTTGCATGTAGAATGTGTGGTGTTTCCAAGTGAGTGCTTTTATCCTAAAACGATACCTAAGTATTTTGTACTCTGAGACCAGTGTAGTGGTTGCGGGTATAGCGTGGGAGGTGTGCAAGGAGCTTATTTCTCTGGTAAAAGCGCACAGCAACCGTTTTCGACGATGATTTTTATCTTCCATGTATTAAAGAAATTTTCCAGGAGAGAAGGTGTTTATTTAGAGCGAGTGTGATTGTATTGTGATTTTATAACAGGCCGTTATACATGTGTGTCGTCAGCATAGAGATTTATCATTGTTTATTGGATGAGTGGGCATGTCGTTTATGTATAGATTAAATAAAAGTGGACCAAGAAGGGACCCCTGTAGATCAGCCAATATTTATGTTGTGTGTGTCAGAGAGTGTGTTGTTGACTCTGACCTGATTTGGGACTGCTTACCTGTTTACAAGCTAAGGTATTATATGAATTAATGAAGGAGGAGGAAAGTTATAATTAATTAATTTATAAATGAAGAGACCACACCCTACCCAGACCCGGTCAAAAGCCTTCTGGATATCAAGAAAGACAGTTCAATTATGGATCTACCTCTGCGAAATCCAGCGGTATTTTTCCGTGAGGTCCTGAGGGAGGGGATGACAAGTAGAGAGATGTTTAGTGAAGCCATATTGGTTTGGGTTTATTATGTTAGTATCAGAAATATACGAGTTAAATTCTATTGAAGAATGATATGCTCTGATATGAGGGGTGATGAATGTTTTACCGGGCTTTTTAATGGGGAAAATAATGGCAGTTTCAGTTGTTAGGAAAGTGCCTAAGGAAGAAATTTTGTTGATACGATAGGTTAGAATAATGATTGTTTTAGTGGGTAAATTTTTGATGATTTTTATTTACGTGATATTGTCATTCCTGGGGACTTGTTGTTTTTAGCTTACTTATGTAGTACAAATTTTCATCTGGATTAGTAGGAGCGATAGAATTAATTGGGGAAGGGAGAAAAAGTTTTCCAGGGCATTAGTGACGTCAGAGTCAATTGGAAGTGTTGAAATTACTTGGTCTGTCGTTTTTCTGTGATTTTTTTTTTTTTGTGTCTTTAAGGTGGTAGCTATGAGGTTTTACATTGTGCTTTCTGGTCGTTGGTTATAGCGACTTCCAGAAGCGTCATTGCGAAACAAGGAATATCTGTGCGTTTTCTTTTAAAAATTTATTTCATGTTCAAGGCTATTATCCTGCCTGTTAAGGGAAAGTACGTGTCTTGTGAATGTTTTTTGAGTTCTCGCTTACATTTGTGTGCTTGTAGTCTGTTTGTTTCTGTTTTGTGAATTGGATTAAGTGTGGTTTTGAAAAGTTTTCTTGAGCAATTTTTCAGAAATCAGATCTCGATATGACTTTTGCGGTGTATGCGTGTCGAGTGTTTCTGATTGGTTTGTGAGAGTAGAATGGGCGGAGCATACGGCTTCAGAAAAGTAATTTTATTCTCCAAAGCAGATTATTAATATTTGTATATTTTCCAAGATGTATATTATTATTAGGTGCTGCATAAAAAGAAAGCCAACAGGTGGTAATTGCTCTAGGATTTTTTCTTGATGAATTGGGATATTGAAAGAAAAGTTTAAAAAACAGGGTTATGATCAGAGGATAACTCAGATAGAGGGGTGCAATCATTGGTGGGAAGTTAAAATTTCAGTGCGTACGTATCTAAAAAGTATTTTGTGAGTTATATACCCGTACCTGGTCGGGGTATCGGGATAAATAATTTCTAGATCCATTAGTCAGCGAAGTCCTTTAGCTGAGTTCCTCTGGCCGAATTGTGGGAGCAATTCCACGTATTGTGTGTGGCATTAAAATCGCCAAAAATCACACAATGACTGTTGACCCTGAAGGATAGTTTTCGAGGTCTAAAGTAAAGAAGATAGTTATCAGAGCGAGGAAGAATGTAAATAGAAGTTATTATGGTAGGTCTAGGAATTAGGAGGGGTTTAAGCGTGACCAGGGTTTGGCAATATGATGAAGCTGGGGCGTAGAAGTATGAAAGTGAGGTATAGATTTTTAATGAGAGTTAAGAAAGTGCCGCCAATAGCCTGTCCTTCTGTGATACGATCATTTCTGTATCATTTGTAATTATTATAACGTTTATGTTGTGTTTTAGGCCTCAGATGTGTTTCTGAACTAGAATTACATCGGGTTGTACTTCTCTACAAATAATTTAAATTCATAAATTTATTTAAAATGCCAGCGAATGCCGTTTGCGTTCCAGGAACAAACAGGCCAACCATTAATCGACTATTCTGTCATTATCCATAATAGCCTCTACTAAGGCATTATAACTCGCGTTTTCTAGTTTGTTTTTGATTGAGTTTTCCTTAGGGGGGATTTGGATTAAGAGTTCATATTGTTAATTTTCACAGTTGCCGTCAATGCATTAATAATTCCTTGTAAGGATTGGGTGATGAGATTAGCATTAGGATTTTTCCAGTTGTGCTTACATTTACATTTTGAGGGGAATGACAGTTGATTTTTTGGCCTGAGTTTGCGAGCAACGGCAGAAATCCACTACTTCGTGCTGCCATTTGTTGGATATTGGAGTTAGAATTCGCGCGTTTTGATTTTTTATTTGCATTTGCATAAGAAACATTAGGTCTAACAATACTATTATTGATTACGTTAGTGTGATTGTTATTAGTAGATCCTTTTTTTGGGCTTAGGGTAAAGCGGGCATTTGGCATAGATTGCCATGTGTCCAACAACCTTACAGTTTGCTCAATACATTTGTTCAACACGTTGTATTGCACATTCGCGAGTTTGGTGGGATTCACCGCATTTAAGATTACCTGGGTTTTAAATGGCAGTTTTTCTGCCGTATGATTAGAATTTGTTGCATGAGAAGCATTGGGTTGCCTTTGCTCTCACATAGCCTTCAACGCGGACAGTTAAGAAGCATAATTTATTTAAATCGAAAATTTTAGAATTATTGGATGTTGCGGGGTAAAGAAATTAAGAATACCGTTAGGGGCTGATTTGTAATACGGCCGATTAATTGGGATACCTTATCTACGGTGAAGCCGAGTTCTATTAAGTCATTTTGATTTCATCGGTTTTAGTGTCGCGGAGTAGTCCTTTGGTGGCCTTCTACCTTGATTGAGCGTTTTCCTTGGGTGTGATGACGTAAAATTCGTATTTAAGTCTTCTAAGATGTGAATGGTTGTCTGTGTTGTGTGATTCGTTGGTGTTAGTGTAAGTTTCAAGTACTCACCGGTGGGTTTACCGCGCGTGTTGATGAGGGGAATTTGTCCGTTATGATTTTCATTTGTTGTTTGTATGTATCAGTTACTTTTAGCTTGCATTGGTGGTGGGTACGCCAGTTAGGGTAAGTGCATTTAAGGTGTTTTGGTTAAGCGTGGGAGCATTTAAGGTGTTTTCTTTGGGTAGAGGTGCTTTTATGGAGTTCGGGATAGTTGGTACTAGCCGAGTCAGTAGGCAATTGTTTCTGCTGACTTCTGAGATAAAGTAGTAAATTTGTTTGCAAGATCAATTTGAAAGTTTGGTTGAATGTCATTAAATTTACTAATTTTGTTAGGAGGCGTGGCCCAAAACCATCAGATTTTCTTTACACGTTTAGTCGGGTGAGAGTTTTCGGTTTCCATAATAAATTCATTACTATTATCCTGAGTATCCGAGATCATTATAATTGGAATGCTGGCGGGAAAATCATGATGTGGGCAGCCATCAATGACACAAGGGGAGAGAGAGCTGTACTCACTTACAGCTGGATGATGCAGATCTGTGAACTCGTAGAGTCTATTCAGGAGCTCCTTCACATAAGGATTGTCCGGGTCGTAAATTCCAGAGGCTTTTAGCGCATCGATAGTAAACTGTCCTCTTACAAATGTGGAGTATTGGTCCACTTCGCCCAGCAAGTTGCTGCAATTGTGAACAGATCTTGGTCGGCGTGGGTGTGCTAGGCCTGAAGGCGTCCGGGGTTCCATGTCCAGAAGAGTGTCAAAATTTAGATCCATAGTCGAGAAAGAGTAAAAGAACGAACAAATGGGTGTCGCCCTACCCTAACAGCTCTAAAACGAGCTACAGAGACGACTAACTATTGCTCCCAAATGATCGGTATGAAATCCAAAGATTGTAGAAGTCAAACAATAAGGAGCGTATTTGCTATTAAACTCTGATCAAAGCTCCGTAACCAACTGAACAAAGTCCAGTGATCTAACCAGACTATGTCTACAACTCGTAATCAACCTAGTAAATGAACATATAGAATCATTATATATAGAAACATGTTGACTACAAAGTGGTATTAATCAGGTAATAAATTACAGTAAAACTATCTTCTATTTTCAGGCATTTAAAAATTTTCCCACTTTTGTTTTCCCAATTTTTTTCGCACTATTTCTGCTATATTTTGTTTTAAAATTTCATGAAAGTGCCATGTCAAGTTTCACTTACGATTTCCAAAGTATCCTTTTAGTTAAAAAAGGGATTTCTTGAATTTAATTACCTGTGGTTAATTAGTTTAGAGTATGAGGACAAGGGAAAGGAAATTAAATACTGTAAATTGATTTATAGCTCATGCAGAAATATTGCAAACCAATTTTGTTTTAAAAAAGCAATTACCAAAATATCATTTTTCCTCTCAAAGGAGGTGGGCAAAGATCGGCCTTTTGTCCATCGAAGCAGAGTTCATATTATATGTACTTGCCACTTTGATACTCAGTAGAAATAAAAATATTAGGGTTTTCAAAAAATATTTTATTAAATAGAGAAGACAGGAAAAAAAAATAACAATGTTAAACTATTTGTAACAAATGTCTTCGATTATATTTCCTTCTCGCTTTCACTGGCTGAATCGTCACTGGACCATCCAGTATCAGCGTCTTGGGGGTGTATCAACATATCAAGACTTGGTGTTTTGTCTGGGGTGTGACTATGGCACCAGTATTCCAAGTACCAAAGAACAGATGCAACATGTGCACATCACACAGCCAACAACTCTAGAACCAACATTGCACTGACAATACTATCAATGTTTGTGGATTATGTTTTATACTTTTGAACTTATGTGTCGTAATCTCAACTGGAGTTGAACAACTAAGGAATCTTCTCGATTTACGTAAAGGAAGTACAGCCCCGATTGCTTACGGTGTTTGTAAGAGAGCATTATTTTTTAATAAAATGCACAAAACGTATATAATACTAAGTAAAATAATAGTTCCAATACAGAAGAAATATTTGTATTATAATATGGCACGCACGAGGTGAAGACATATTTGAACATGCAAGTGACGAATGAGTCTCACCGATTCACGAACAAGCTATTTTGCTACGTATCACATCAACGCGCTCGATGCACTAAAACGAATGAATGTCAGTTTAAAAGCCTTATTATTGTAGTACTTGAGAGCCCAAAAGATATAGTGGTGCTTAAAGCGCTTAAAATAACAAAACTCACGAATTTGCCAAGTTTGATGACTTTTTTATGTGACTTGCTATATATTTTTTCCTTTACTATTTTAGAATAAAAGTATAGATCAATACCTAAAGTTCACATAAATATAATAATATAGCTCCAATAAATACTTTGAATTTTCTTGACTATGATGGGCGAAAAAAGGCCAATCTTTACCACCTCCTTTACCTTTTATTTTTAATAAGCAAACTTTCATAAGCAGGAAAAATATATTTCATTTCACTTAGTTATTAAAAAGAACTTTCGGATATAACAGGTAGACTGAGGCATTATATCCCTCCCACCTACTTTACTTTGACGTCATAAGCCGCTGGAATCAATCATATTTAGATTGCTATGGAAAGAAAGACATCACTCGCCACTTCAACAAATTAATTTGACTTTCAGTCAATGACCGATACATGGTATATGAGACTATTCATTTTTGACAATCATTTTAACTCTTATTTTCATGTGATATTTGAATGTTGAGTGTTAAGGCATCCAACTACCCTAAAATCATGATTTTTTTTAAAAACTGACAATTTTTTTTTAAGATTTTATTTTATAGGTCATCCTATTAGCTTTATAAAAATACCAAGGGTTTTATTTTCCATTCAGTAGAACAAAAACTACCAGTGTTTTAGTAAAAACAGATGCTATAACGTTACATAAGATGTCAAACTTCAAAATATGTTTTACTCGAAAAAAGTTGCTTTTGGAAAAGCTCAAACGAGAGGACAGCGATTGCTCAAAAATTTTTAGAATAATTTGATGAAATTTTTTTGTGTATGTTCGGTATAATAGTAAAAGTATTTTAACCTTCAGATTTATCCATTACTGTTTTATTACAAAATTTACAGTTCTTTATATGAATATAATTACTGTTTTTATAAGCAATGTCATATATTAATTAGGATAAAGTGCTCTATAGTTTTTGTAAAAATTAAAATATCTTTTATCTTGAATGTCACATTTCATAAAGGAATATCAAAGTAATACACATTAAAATTGAAATATTGAGAATTAGTTCATTTTTCCATTTTTTCAGAGAGGGCCCTGTTTATGTAATTTTTGCAGACCCATTTTTTCCCATTTTAAAATTTTATTTTTTCTTTCTTAATTTTACTTTTTTTTTTAAAAGAAAAAAAATCTAAAAACCTAAAAATTCTCACAATTCCATTTTTTAAAAAAAATTTGTAAATGTGATATTTAAATAAATATTAGAATTTAAATGAATAAATCGACCACAAAATTTTGGGAATTTAAATTTGAAATAAAGGGGAGCTTTCGCAAATATAATTTTTTTCTTAAAAGGTTTTTTAAAATGCTTTTTCCAAAAATGTAAATTCATTGGTAAACAAAATTATGAGTTTTTTAAAATTTGAAAAACTTAAATATTTTTTCCCATGAAAAAACTTTTGTTCTTTTAAAATTTAAAATTTCATTATAATCTAAATTATGTATTTTAAAAATTTAAATAAAAAGAAATTCCTAAACCTATTTTAAAAAGAAACTTCCCCCCCCTCAAATGTTAAAATTTTTCATACTAAAAAAACCTTCCTTAAAAAATTTAAAAAACTTAACCAGAACAATTTTTTAAATTTTAAAAGCCACCTTAATATTTTTTAGCAAATATCCAGTGTTAAGAGGGGGATTAAACAGTTTTCTAATTTTTGTTTTTAACTCTTTATAACTTTTACAAAAATTCCCTTTTCCAGTTATTTTTTCAATCTGGAACTTTTAAATGATGATTAGAAGACATTCATACTATTTTGTATGCTTTCTTGTTCTCAAAGCCTTTAAAGTACCTAGGGATTACTTGGGACCCTTAAAAGAATGTATATTAGTTGAGAAATATTGAGCCTGAGTAGTTCGACACATATATGTATATCGAATTAAGCTGAGAGAGTACATTAAAGTTTTTAATTTCAAAAAGATATAGAAAAGTGGCTTTTTGGAAAAAGAAATAGATTATTAGGTGATCAAGAAACTCTGAATATTAAATCAAAGAGATTCATGGGAAAAGATAGTAATTTCCCCTATATCTAATTTTATACTAGATGACATCATTTTTTAAATCTACAAGAATTGTTCGAAAAAGATCTCCTATTTTAAACCAGCTTCAGCTTATGCGTACAACACTTGCCTGATATCCTTTTAAATCCAAACAGAATACAGCGATTGTATTCCTTTTATTTAATTTTGATTTACGTTGATTTCTAAAGCAGAACGGGGGATAATGGTGATGGACCTCGTACACTTGAACCTTGGTCATGGGGGCCCGGGGGAATCGAGCGGCAGCCCCTCTCCAACCACGTCACGTCAATGGGAGTACTTTTTGGGTCTGAAAAGATGTAACGCGCATCAATCTCTCTACACGGCTAGCCATCAGTGACACTAAGGCTCGAGTGACCACGCTGACCACGAGTTCTCGACCGTAACCAATTGTCCAACGCTGCCGTTTCTAATGCAGATTACAACAGTAGTATGCCCCCGTTTCGTCTCTGGGAAAATTTTACAGGATTTTACTTTTTGGTCGCGCAAAGGGTCTATGGCTAACAGAAATATCTGAATGTTTCCCAAAATATCCCCCCAATTTTAACATCAAACCTTTTTAAAAGTTGCAAAGGGGCCAATATAATTTCGAATTTTGACATTAATTAATTCTTAAGATTGGGATTAGAAGAATCAGGACTCCAAATGTAAATTTTAAAGCGTGAAAGTATTGATTCTATGTAGTTAGCTCTGAGTAGAAGTATATTTTTATCCTAATCAATTCTGTCATTTCGAAAAACAAACATGAAACAATGAATACTGAAAAAAAATTTAAGAGAATACCCTAAAGTATAAAATAGCGAAACTACGAAAAAATTTCAAATTATAAACAATTGATTAACAATCGCTGATAGGCGCGACTAATTTTTCCCACACTTTTTTCTTTTATACTGTGGTGTCCACATCTGTACTAATGAAGTTTGTGTAAAAAGTTAATCGTCTGAGTTTGCCGAATAATGCGTGCACGTGCGGCCGAATGGACAAGACCCAAAATCTCTAAGAGAGTTTTCCAATCTATGGATGAACATTTTATTACATTCTTATGGGTAGTTCCGTAATAATAAGCCATTACTTTTGGATACTTTAAGCCCGGACACCCTGTATATGAAAGGATATATTATGTATTATATCTGTCCAGCCCAAGTTTAGAAATGCATTTGGCGACACATCTTTTTTTTACAAACGTTTAAGAATGTGTGACGGGCTCACGCGTCTTTTCTGTAACATAACCTCTGGGTTCTTTGACGGCCAAGATTAATAGCAAATCTTTTTCCCAAATAAAACCAAGTAGTGAAAAGCAATTGTAAAAAAGCAAATAAGATAGCTTTTAAAAAAAACAGAAGCGTAAGTAGTATGGCAATTTAAAAAAGTTATTTCGAAAAAGGTAGGAGGGAATTGTTATCAAAGATTACCAAGATTTCTAGCCATTACTACAAGGGCATACTATTGCACCCGGCCCAAAAGTCTCTGCAGTGTGAACCTTAGCTTGAATCAAGGTAGGACTGATTATTTTTATTTGATATTGGACTTGTAATATTATCAGAATTAAAGTAGGCGGATAAATAATTATTTAAAAAATGATCCGAGCGATCGGTTTAACATAGCTTTGTGTTTGGTTTATTCTCATTAATATAAGTTTATCTAATTTAAAATTTAAAGTTATATTCTTAAAAAAGTCATATTAAAAATTTTTAAAATGTTTCTTTGAGAACCCCACACCTCTAATTCACGTGAACAAAGATATGGTCCCAGAACACCATATAAAAAGGATCTTGGGAATTCGCCCCCCAGGGGAGGGTTGCGTGGGCGATATAGGCAAAGACTCCCATTTTCGATTTATTAGACGCAAGATTTGGGGTTTCTAGCATGTTTCTTTTGTTGTGGAGATATGCTATGAACGTCTTTTGCGGAAAACGTTTCCCAAGAAATGGGGTTACGAAATCTTAAAAGATAAATCATGAGGGCCCACAAAAATGTAACCCCCGAAGGAAGCTTGCAAACAATTTGGAATTAACATAATGCTTGGCGGCGATGAAATATAAATCAATAGCATTATAGTGCAGATGCATATCATGGGCAACTGTAGCGGCACCCATGTGATTAAGTAAAGGGAGAACAGATTAGCGATTTGAAGTATGGAAAGTTTATTTTCGTACGTTTTTTTCCCCGTAAGCTGTTTACCTATGCCTCATGGAAAACATCGAGCGTCTTTTGACCAAGTTTCTGAATTCGACAGAGGAAGAACAGCAGCCTATAGGAATTGCGGATTATCCTTCAGAGAAGTCAGTCAATGTGTTGGACGAAACCAAGCAACTGTGATGTGGATTTGTCATCGCTGGAAGCAGAAAGAAACGAAGGGCTGATGGGAAATGTTATCCCCCTGTTTTCCCCCGCTTGTGATTTCGGGGTATTGTGTGCATGGCAGTAATGGATATCGAAGCCAGATCATTAACTATAGTCTGTTACGCGCACATTCAGTCTGTTACGCATCATTCGATGTCCGTTCGTACCATTCGCTGCCGTTTGCAGCATAGTGGAATAGCCGCAAGGCGTCCATATCTTGTTACCCCTTTTTGGAAACCCCGGGGGGCCCCCAAGGTGAAAAAAGGCGGGCATGAACAATAGAATGGAATGACATTTGTTTTCCCCTGCCTACGTTGGGTGGATTCGAGTTTGGAGCACCGGGGGGTGGCTTCGAACTCTACGTTAGGCATCGTCCTCTGGTCCTGGCGGTTTAGATTAGGGGTATTTTGGGTTTCACAGCCCCCCCCTCTGTGCATTTCCGGTACACTGAACAGCCAGCGCTACATCTGGGTGTTGGACCTTTCCTCCCATTTCCCCCCACCCCCATATTCCCAAAAGGATAATTTTGACCCACATGGCAGGCAATGCAAAGTTCTTCTTTACCCATCAGATTGAATTGTTTCCTTGGTCAGCTTGTTCTCCCGATCTATTGCCAATCGAAAACGTGTGGTCCATGCTTGCACAACGACTGGTCCGGGATACACCACCCGCTGCAACACTAAATCAATTTCGGCAATATGTGGAAGCCGCATTGATGGCTGTAACCCAAGGATACATCCAAAGTTTTTTTTGATTCTACGCCGAGGCATGTGGCAGCGGTTATAGCCAACAATGGTGGCTACACTAACTACTGTTTTTCTAATCCTCCACACTTCACAAGAGGCTGTAATTTTAACCGTACATGTTACGAGTATCTGCCAAATAAATTTCGCTGTGATATCTCTGGTCCTTCTTTGTGTTGCATTTTGTGTAGGGAAATACCAGCAGTGCATATTTTACCTTAGAAATTCAACTCCTGTTCTTTTTAAGTTAAGACAGTGTTTCTCAACTTTCAATACTGCCCCCTTTCAATCCACAATTTTATCGCCCCTTATACATTAATAAATTACTGAATGCAATAATAATGCCCTTTGACGCTAAAGCTACAATACACGATCTTAATTATAAACCGTACAAATTAATAACATAAGTATTAAATTTTGTATATGATACTTTTAAGCAAAAAAACAACAACAAAAATAAGTAATAGGATAATTATTATGTTATTTTTACTTTCTCTGTGATTTTTAAATTGGAACATATTGCAAAATGCGGTGGCTGCTTAGAAGACAATATATATATATATCATAAATATAAAAAAAAGAACTCACAGGGTCAATTTCTAAAAAAACTTTGCTCTGAAGACAAGCCCATAGAAGTCGCTAATACTTATTAAACTTGTTCTTAATTCAGTATAAAGATAAGTATTAAATTTTTTATATATGTTACTCTTAAGTAAAATATATTTTTAAATAATATTATATAAAATTTTTTAGTAATAGGTTAATTATTTTATTTTTTCTCTAATTTTTAAATTGAAACAGATTGAGAAATAATTTTAATTAAAGATTTTTTTCCCTTTCCCAAGATTCATTTCTAAAAGTACAAATGTCGTTAAAATACCCTAACCTATGTTGTCTTTATCATATCCATTACATCTGGCATCCTCGCGAACGTACATGTGAGTCTAGGCAACCTAACAGACTCTGCACAAACATGTAAAATGCTGTACTTCGTACAAATTTTAGTCACCTTGACCGAATCGATTAGCTACCGAATCCCTCTTGAATGTACATTTCATAATTCGTTAATTATAATTCATGTATTAGGTATTTACGGCAGTGGATTAAAACCAAATCATAGAGATATATTTTAAATCACAGCGAGCATTCGACGATAATAAGCATCAACAAGTAACAGACGAGGGCAAATTGATAGCAAGTTACGAATGGGTTAGGATCCATTTCAAAATACTTCAGAAGGGCTCTCAACTGCCGAAAAAGGATCTTCATAGATTTCACATCCAGTGACGAAATTAAGGACAATTTTTTAATAAATCACTCTTTGAATTCTGGATAGAGGTGGATGCTGAATTTTTTTGCACTGAAAACAAAAGCATTTCGTAAACTATTACCTTTTTTAACAGCATACCTTTGTGAATCCGGATTTTCTGGATGGCTACTTTGAAGACAAAATATAGATCTGAGCTAAATATCAAAAATAACTCTGAGCGTCAATTTCAAATTTTTTAGCCTTCCTTTGAAAAACTTTGCTCTGCAAGACGCCAGGAAGTCACTGATAATTATTAAACTTGTTCTTATACTGGCTGAAGTAGCCACTCTTAACACGAGTTTATTTTTTAAAAAATGATAATATATTCTTGATATAATAGCTTAATTGTAAGGAGAGTAAAACCAAGTGCATGACAATGTATACAAAAAATGTAAAATGATTTATTGAAATGAATACCTCAAATTATAAACGGTTTTGAATGAACTGTAATTTTTAAACCTCGCAGAATTAGCATTTAGAATAAATGTTATAATAAAAAGAATATAAAATTCTAATGAATAACAATTGTGTTATTTTTTTTAATATTTAAAGCGAGAAAGCCCGGGATCAGGTGTGCACTCGATACTAACGTTAATGGTCGCGGGGAGTGATGCACCCAATTTTTTTTATAATTATTTTCAATATACAAGATAAAAATCACAATTTCAGGAATAATTTAACTAAGAGAAAATATACTTGCCTATTTCAAGGATTTTTCTATTTGTCTTTCATAATTTGAGAAAATATCCAATAAAAAATGAACTAAATTGTTCCAAAAAGTCGTGGCCTTAATAAAGGACACAAATCACAGACACATTTTTTCTAACATTACAGGAAAGTTATTTGCAAGCAAAACTGTCACATTTTGTTCACGTTTTTGTAATTTTTAATATCCTTTTTATGATCGACAAATATCCTTGTTGAACTTTTTCTTGCTTGTGTCTTATTGACAGGGTGAAGTGCAATTTGCGGTACAGTCATGGCTTCATATTTTCTTGATAAAGTTCTTAATGTAGCTATTGAAAATTTTCCTTTCGTTTCATGTTTATTGCTTTTCTCAAATTTACTTTCGCTAACATGATTAATATGCATTATTTCAGCAAGTGTTTCCCTTTGTTTGATCAGCTTCAATTTCTTTCAGAGAGATCACAGATGCCCAATTTTTTTTAGATTCTGCTCATTTACATTTATAAACCATAATCAGTTGTACAACATCACAATTAAAACCACTAAGTTATTCATAGGGGAAAATGCAGCATGTTCAAGAAAATATTTTTGAAAAATAGTGGTCGTGCCGTGAACTTGGTCTAAACAAGTACCTTAAGATTCTAAAAACGTTTGCCACTCCCAAAAAATGAGATATGTTATCAATCATTTTAGCTCCCATTAAGACTGTCATATTAGAGGATTCTCTGTCAAGGTCATTGGTAACAAATAAACAGTTTTCCCAGAATTAACGATTTTTGTATTATATGTTTCAGTATACTCATAAAAAAATAAATCTGGGCCAATTAATCCTTCAAAGTGCTTAATATGCTTATCCATGTATCAAAAAACTCTTTCACATTGTGAAAAAAAAGCGCAACAGAATTATATAATTTACAACTTCCCTATAAGAAAGGTATGCAGGTAACCATACCAGTAAGTTCGAAAGACAGCAAAATTAATATTTTAAGTTAAAAGAAACGTAATAAAAAAATCTCTCATCGTAGGATTACAGCAAAGCAAACAAAATATTTTTTTTATTTAGTTATATGATCAAAGATAGCTAATGAGCGTTCAAAGTAGAATCTTTTATTTTTGATTACCTTTTTTCACCAGATGATATATATAAATCATATCAGTGTAAATCTGTATTTTTTTATTATATCAGAAAGTATTTTTTTTTCATTCCAGTAAATTAATTTTTTTAACCTTTTATTTTCGATATGCTCGCGCCCCCCTTGAAGGGTTATCGCGCCCCCGGGGGCGCGCCCCACAGTTTGAGAAACACTGAGTTAAGAGGTGAAGGGCTACAGAAATTTATTTTTTGAATGCAAACAAAAGCTTAAGGCTAAGACTTAGAAATCAATAACATAAAAAATAATAATATATGTAGCCACATGCATTACCAGGGAATATTCCACGAAGCTGGTGGAAAATGGCTGGCCAATTATGAAAATTAAAAACTTCGCTGAAAAAAAAATTTAAAAAATAATAAAGATTTTCCTGTAAATGATAACGATATGCAATTCACACACACAGTTTAACTAATTGAATTCAATTTCCATTTCTCATACCAGAATTAAAAATAAAATGTAATTTTCCAACCCAATTAATGCTACAATTTTACCAACTTCAGTATTGGTAAACAAGTTTTCAACATTTGACACAGGCTCAAAATTATGAGGTCCGTCACCAATAGTCCTTGTATTGCTTTAGAGAGTGACGTTAATAAAAAAAGCAAATGAAATTAAGAACCAACAGTGTTTTTAAACGTTGAGAGAAAGAAATATCTTAATGTAAGTTATTGAAACAAATCACAAAGTCCCCTTTCTAAATGACACTGGGGAGGAAAAAAAACAAAATCATCTATTTTTTGTGTCGAAATGAAAGAAAAAGAAAGTACTTGAAACACAGTGGTATTCCATTAACGTTTCGAAAACACCTTGTACAATTAAAAAAAAACTCTATGTCTCTACGTACTTTTTAAACTAATTTTAAGAAATTACGAGTTCCGTCGCCAAAATCCCTTGTGTAGCTTAGCAGGGTGACTTTAATATTCATTCACTCACTCTCACAGTAATTTTAACTGTAATTCTCATCCTAGTTGATAAGAATCTTTTTATTTCTAGCTACTATTTCTTCATATATTTTTTCTTTTCTATGTGGCATATTCTTCAAAATCAAAAATTAGCTCTACCGCTCATGGGAAGAGAGAACTGAGTGTAAAGTGGAAGCTGCTTTGTTCTATTTCTCTCGTGCTTCCACTCACAAATGATGACATCTGATCATATAGTACACGAATCCTTTTGCGAGGATACAGTTCACTTGGGTCGACAGAATTAATTTTGTATGTAAGTCAGTTCTTCTCAAACTTCTAATATTTGCGACCCAATATTCAATGATAATTTTCATCACGCCCCCTCCATACAAACAACAATGTATTGAATTCAATAATACTATTCTTTGACGCTAAGGCTACAATACGATTTTAACCTCTACAGCGCCATCAGCGTATATATACGTCTCGCTCGACCGTTGCGTTAAATGCCCCGGACGTATGTATACGTCTTTCCGAAGTACGATCTTTTCTGTGCACTGATATTCATAAAATTATTTCGAAGGTTTTGGAATGCAATAAAATGACTTTGACAGAGTGTTTGCGAAGTGTTTACTTATATCAGAGGATTTTCCTTATTTATTCCTTTTCTCCCACCCCCTCTCTAATACATCACATACGCGTATATACGGGCAGAATGGAAGCATTGGGGAGCGAATCTCGTAACTTTTAATCGGTAGTTAAGAGATTATTTATAAACCGTACAAAAAATTATCAAGGTAACTGGTAATTATTAATCGTTCTTAATTTAGTATTGTTCAATTAATTATAAAATACATTGTGCAGCACTGATGCATTAATAAGTGTGTATCGTATCAGTGTATAAATGTTAATTTCATTTTTTTATTATGTCAGAATATATTTTGTTTTGTTTCCTTTCAGTAAATTAATAAATTTTTGAAATAATCTTTTGTTTTCGACTTTTCATTACGCTCGCGCCCCCCTCGTACAGTTATTACGCCCCCAGGGGAACGTGCCCCACAGTTTGAGAAACACTGACTTAGCTGGAATGTATCCACTGGGCATGATTGTCAGGAGCAGTCGTCAAGGGATGGTACTGCCTCAAGAAGACCGGGTTCCGAGCGGCCACGTGGCATTACTGAGAGGGAAGACCGCTGTATGGCTGTGGTGCATCGTATTGGGTCTGTGGCAGGAATTCGAGCTGCAGCTGACAGCACAGTAACACAATGAACTGTTAGAAATTGGTTTCATCAAGGACAGCTCCGAACCACCCTCTACTGCTGAGTTTCCCAAACTTTTTTGTCTCATAGACCCCTTGCGATGTTTTCCAGTTTGGGGTAGACCCTGCTTTCTTAATATTAAATTTTTGCAAATTCATCAACTTAAATGTGTTTTTGATAGTGTGAAAAATTTAAGAAAACAAACGCATCTTAAGTTTAAACATTTATTGATTAAATTAAACAGTACCTATTACATAAAATAACTGAGAAACAAACAAACGGTTTTAATGGGAGGGATGAATGTGATGCTTTTTAACAAATTTTCCACATTTGGAATCAATTTTGATAGGTTGAACTGTTTTTTTGTTATGAAGATTGACAACCGCGCTGAAGTTCCTTTTCACTAGGAAAAGCAATTAAAAACTTTTTGAGGATATTCCATAACACGAGATAGATAGATCTGTTTATATTATAATAAAGAAAAACGTAAGTAGATTAATAACACCCCAGAGAGAGAGTGTATGTGTATTATTTATTTTATTCATTACTGGTTAAAATTAAAGCTACGAACTGGTTAATTGAGTGTCACAATCATAGACCCCAATTTACACTTCACGGACCTCCATTTTTTTTCTGCAGGTCGCCGTAGACCCCTGGGGCTTCATATAGGACACTTTGGGAATCACTGATCTATTGGATCAGATTAAAAGAAGGCCAATATATATATAGTTTTATAAAAAATCGCGCCTTACATAGCTCCCTAAAGATAATTTTAGATGCTTGTATTTTAAAATGTGTTTCAGAAATTGAAAACAATCAGATCATATTTTGGATTAACATGGTCTAAGATAAAACTAAATTGAACAAAAATTTTAAATTTTAATATTCATTTGTACTTTATAACAGCATTGAGTATCTAAAATATTGCACTACTTTTCCTTAGTCAGTGTTCTCATGAAATGGTTTTTCACCTTAATTACGATGATTATTTAAAAATATACTTTTGTTTATTTTTAGTTGTAATTATTTATTGTGCATATATATAACTGAAATATTGGTTAATAAGCCTTATACAAATAAATAAAGAATTCCCCTTAATATTAGATTTTTTCGTTATTTAGATGTTTTAGGAAGGAAAATAATACTTAATCGATCGCGCGCGCGTATTGACCATTACAGCGATATTTTTTTAAAAATTATGTGGAGATCACTTATTTATTTATAAATGTTTGAAATGATTTAATTTTCTAGAAGCTCTCACTCTTTAAGCCCTTGAAATTCAGGAACTTCCAGGGAAATTTTATGAAACTAAAGCTTATTAGGGGTGGGAATAATATTTAGGTCAGGGCGGCCTAACTTTTCCAGTGTACGGACTACTTCTAACTTGTTCAAGGTATTGCTGTCCACCTAATAGCACAGGTGTGGTGAGTTAAGAAAAAGCTATGTAGTATTTATTATCTTAATAATAAATACGAAATATATGACTACATACATAACTATAATAAAAAATCTTACACTTTTAAGACCACGTTTAACGCAAAATGCAGATACAAACATAATAATTATAGTCACAAATATAACAATATCGAAACATGCATTTATTATCAAACAATTTAAAATACATTAAAAAAATAAAATATTTTCATCTAAAGTTAGTTTTTGTAGTTATAGTCAGTATAGAAGAATTGGTTTGCATACTGTCCACCAATCTTGAATATTTCCGAAAAATAAACTCTGCTTCTTGGTGGAAAAATTTTGGGGGCCCC
>BMAV01012727.1:0-38242 GCA_019973955.1 Trichonephila inaurata madagascariensis
CTAGCTATTCTTTTTTTTGATTAAAAGTAAATAGAACTGTTTTGCTTCTGTAGCCATAAACTTTTATTTTGTTCAGTCCCTTTTTGTTCCCTAGTGGTCAAAGTTGCCAATTTGAGGATGGCAATACTTTATTCAAGTCATAAATTTGACATGTAGTTCTGCGAAAAATCCTCTGTGTAGAAAAGTTCAAGCACGTTAAATATTTCTCGAGGCACCGAAGTAATCATGTTGGTGGGATGTGGAAGTTAGAAGTGTGGTGGGCTAGTTCAGATGTCTTTCTCTTTTTTTAACCCTTTCGTGACGGATCTGTCAAAAATGTACAAGTCTTAAATCTCCTTATTGGACTACACGTCATCAATGCACTTTTAAGTGGAGACGATAATCCTGAAGAACCAGTATTAATTGCGATTCACTAGTGCATCATCCAGCTGCCGGTGACATTTGGGGAGGTTGTGCTGCGGTGTGATATCGATATAAACCAGTTATAGCCCCCACGCGACGACAATCGTTTTGGTGTGATGGCTAAAATTCTCGTTTTTGGAACGGAAGGTCCTCAGATCGAATCTTTCTTCACATGCATATGTGACACTCACGTCTCTGCAATGTCTTCCTTTCATCACTACGTCGTCCCGAAAAGGTTAATCTTGGGCACCAGTGGTCTTTAAGTGCGATGTTAATAAGCAATGATTCAATTTGCGTCAAATTACACTTAAGTTCCGACAAAAGAGCCGATTAACATATAGCTAGTTTAAAGGAGGGCAGGATGGCATTCCCTGTACAAAGACATTGAGGATAAGGCCAGAAAGTGGCCTTTCAGGATTACTGTTGTGTCTGTAGGTATTGTTTCAATTTAAAGTGGAGATATCCAGATACCAATAGCTGAAGCTATAACCAATCAACAAAGAATATTGTGGCACGTGATTTTTGGAGACATATGGCAGAATCCATTCCAAACAGAAACTTTAAAGGGAAAAGACATAGAGATATTTCAGATGTTCAGGAGAGCAGTTACGTTCAAACTACGAATCTTATTAGACCCCCCTTCCCTAAGCATCTAAGCAATGAGTGCTACTTGCACCGAAGTTTCAACATTATAATGAATTACGACATTTAAGTACAAGCACTGTTAATATGTTTTTGCTAAAATATATTTTTTTAAAAAAAATGTACTTATGTCAAAAATAAACCAGGTATTAGCAATCTGTTATTTATTAAATTGATGCAAACTAATCAGCCAGAGCAAATAAATAAACTCGTTGTGATAGCATCAGTTAAAATTATTTTTTCTCAGAGAACAGGCATTAAATCCTAATTTTATTTTTATGTCATATCTATTTTACATAAGAACGTATTTGTTTCGTCTTTTAAATATAATTTTTAAAACTGATTCTCATTTTTCTAATTTGAATGTGTTTATATTACTTAATAAATTACAATAAATCCTTGTCCCCCTTTGAATTAAAAAAATAATGATATTTGAAAGTTGAAAGTTAAGAATACTTTTTATAGCTATCCCATTTAATTATATTTCATTTCATGTATACAAGAAAATAAATACATTAGTAAATGAGAATTATATTTATGTCCCTCTGAAAAGTTTCACGAGGGCCATTGGCGAAGGAATTTTGAACCATGGTCAAGTGATGAGGATAACAATTGGGTCATCATCCCCTTTCTTAACTTTCACACCACACCAACAGAAGGATGTTGGACCCTCTACATATTTAACGTGGTTGGGACCCCTCTACACGGTGGGTCTTGATTGGTACTAGGCTCGAATTCATGACATGCCCTCAACTAGTTTGTTGCCACATAAATACCATTTAAACAAAAGCATATTATCATACATGCTTGAAATTAATTAACGCTTGTCTTACTTTTTTCACTACTGTGCTATAATAAGGTGCATTCATATACTTTTGCATGTAGATTATAGAATTCAGAAGCAGAATTAGTAAATAATATTTAATTCATAAAACGTTTCTACTGCGATTAAGTTTGACACTTAATGTATACTAGGATTTATTTATGAATTTTATAAACGTTCTCTCAGGTGTTATCAAATTGAATGTAAAAATAAATTTACAATGTTTACTGTGTTGAAAAAGAGGTTTATTTTCTTTTTGAATTCAAGGTAAATTAAAACAGGCTGAAACTTTTAGAAAAAAAAAATTGCTGCAGAAATACAATGGAAGTCTGTTGTTTACTATAGAATGCTCGAAAGTGTAAATAATATTGTTACGAATTTTGTGTAAATAGTGTAAATAATTTGTATTTTGTTTTTTTGTTTTATATTACTCTATGTTATGTTTTTGCATGTTAAAATTGTACCATTCCAATAATGCCGCCCCTAACGTTATAATGGCATTCAATGAGAATTTTTAAAAAATTTGGGGGTAGACCCAAAATTTGGGATCATTTTTGCGCCCAAGTTTGCGATTTGGGGCGACCTTTTTGGCTTCATTGGCGAGTTCGAACCCTCTGGAATCTTCTAGAAAGTAGTGGATCTCCCCAAAATGTCACGAGCAGCTTTTTTTAAAAGTTTCTGTCGCGCTTATAAAAAATGCTCGTCGGGACGGCGATGAGCTGATTAAACCCAGGGTAGTGGGGGATTGTTTTGACAGCGATTAGCTCGGCTGTGTTTGAATAATCTTTACTTACGTGTATTTTTAAACACTGGTATATTGGGTTTTAAATTTTGTTAAGGTGGAAGACCTTCGAATATTTTCCCTGTAATACCCCTGATCCGTAAAAGGGTTGGGTTTTTTTATAATAAATTCGCATCGCTCTTAAAGAACTGTTTATATTCTTTTTTGATTGTTCTGCATAAAGTCCCGAACTCTCGGATCTACGTAAAAAATATATATTTTTTGAGAAACGCTAAGTTAGCAAATTTAAAATAAGAAACAAGCACATAATATGCTCTAACACACTAATCCTTTTCAATACTTTGTATTCTAATAATGTACCGGCATGATTATTTTTGGCTTTTCACTATTTTTTCATTAAATCATAAAGTCTGACTTAAATAGAACACGGTTTCATTGCTTGTATTGTTTCACAGCTACCAGGGGGGCTTTGCTTATAGTATTTATTAAAGTACTAGTTATAGTTTTGGAAAAAGATAAACGTTTTAAAATTTTAAATACATGGAAACTAAGACATTTTTTTAAAAAATTATATAATTTTTTAAGGAAAAAAAAATTAAAAACAAAAAAATTTTAATTTAATCTTTTTAAACGTAAAGTAACTAATTTTCATTTTTTTTTACCTTTTTTTCTTTAATCAAAATTTCAAAAATAAATTAATTAATTTAAACAAAACACTTTTTAAACCAAGAAAAAATTTTACAAAGTAGCAAAAATACTACAAAACATTAAAAATGTTAATAAACCTGACTATCTAATAAAAAAAACTTATTCAGCTCTTTGTTCGATATTATCGTGTTTTTCTAAGTGTATGACTGATAATAGAGGAATACTGGTTGCTATTAAGAGTTCAGTCTTGGTTTCAAACTTAAATTTCACAAATGACCTAAATTGAAAAATAATTGGAGAAATTGCTTTTAAATAGAACTTAGCCTTCATATCTGGTTCCACTTATCTTACGAGGAAAACGATATGAGAACAATTGATGTTCTTTTCATTTGACCATAGTTCAGAATTTTGAGAAAATAATAAGTACCCCATTAATGCAGAAAGACAGTAATTGAAAAAAATAAACAAAAAACTGATATTTTCATTCTTTCATTTCGTTTTATTTGTGCTAATTACCATTCATTATCCAACATTCACAGTAACATATTGTTTTAAAATAATAATATTTAAACATGAAGCTATACAATTTATAATTACATATTACAATCATTATTGATAGTTTCATTTCTTTAATTTATTTAAATCAATCGTTATTTGTTACTAAAAATTTTTAAGAAAAAAGAGTGAGATGGCCTCTAAGATACCATCTTGACAGTTTTCCTTGGATTAAAATTCTAAAAATTAAGTAGCTCCCAATTTTGCATAAAGAATGTTGTTAATTTCGAAATAACTTTTTCTTCCAAATTTCTTTCTTTCTCTTTAGCACATTTACGCTTCTGGGACTTAGACTCTCTGAAAGAAAGAAGAATATTGCCATTTTTGAGAAAAAAATTCTGAGAACCATTTTTAGGAGAATTAAAGAGGATGATTTTAAAGGACAAATGCTGAAGTTTGCAAAATTATAAGAACATTCTTGCAATAATATTTATCAAATTAAGAAAAATCAGATTTGCAGGGCATATTTGCCGCTTGGATACAACTAGCTCAAACATATAAGATCTTCAAGCATAAACCTATGGGTAGAAGAACTGGAGGACAATCAAGATATCGAAGGCTAGACTACATTAACACTGATTTCAAGACCGTAAGGCACTGCTTCTCAAACTTTCAATACTTGCGACCCAATATTCAATCATGATTTTCATCGCGCCCCCCTCATACAATAACAATGTATTGTATTCAATAATACGATACTTTAACGCTAAAGCTACTGTACAACTATAACATATTAAGTGCTTCCGGCGTATATAATCGTCTCACTCAGTCAGTGTGTAAATTCCTCCGGACGTATGTATACGTCTTTCCGAAAAACGATCTTTTCTGTTCACTGTTATGTATAAAATTATTCCGAAGGCTTTGGAATGCAATAAAATGAGCTTGACAGGGTTTGCGAAGGATTTACTTATTTCAGAGGATTTTCTTATTTATTCCCTGTCTCCTCCACCCCCTTCCCAATAACCCACATACGTTTGTATACGTGCTAAACGGTGGCATTGGGGAATCGAATCGCGAAACTTTTAATCGGAAGTTAAGGGATTAATTATAGAAACCGTACAAATTATCAAGATAATCGCTAATGTTCGCATATAATTTTCTATATAAAAAGCCTGTGAGGTCACTGGTAATTATTAAAATTCTTAACTTAGTATTCTTAAATTAACTATAAAATGCATTGTGCAGTACTTATACATATATAAGTCTATTTTATCAGTGCAAATGTTGTTTATTTATTTTTTATTATGTCAGAATGTATTTTGTTTACATTCAATAAATTAATAATTTTTTTAAAAATAATCTTTTGTTTTTTCGACTTTTCAATATACTCGCGCCCAATCCTAGGGTTATCACGCCCCCTAGGGTGGAGCACCCCTCAGTTTGAGAATCGCTGCCATAAGGATATGGAGCTAGCAGAAACTGCCCTCCAGTCAGTATGGTGGATATGGACCTCGGCTTGTAAGCGAGTAAGGTATGGTTGTATTTTCTTCGGGACAAAAAAAGTCAGACTTTCGCCTGTAATGAATCCTCGTCTCGAATGGAAAGCAGCGCACCCCTTTTTGTTATATGCTGGGATCATCATCTGCAATAAATGTCTATTCTCTTCTGTTTCTATTGTATGTATCTGTTCATTGTATTTCATATGTATCACAGGATAGAAACCCAAGAAAACAACAACAACTTGCAGAAAATAACGGTAAGGGGAATTGCTTAGAAAAATGTTCTGGAGAAGGCCAAGGCTCACCTGGAGCTGTTGATCCAACGATGATGATGATTTAGCAAAGTATTTCCTTGTTGTTTAACGTACATAATTAAAAGCTGTCTTATAAATATAGTACTCATGAATGATATTAATTATTAATTATACTACTATAGTAAGACATTTATGTATTGAATTGTTTTGGTATGGCATTTCCAGAATATTTGTCCTAAGTTTTCTTGAAAATATCGATAATCTTCCAAGATAATGAATGTTATAAAATGCTTTCATGTACAGAGTAAGACCCCGCTTAACGCGGGGGATACGTTCCATCAAAGTAGAGCGTAATGCGAAACAGCGCTAAACGAGGCTATCTTAACATGTAAATAATGGGGTTAGGGGAAGATGGATAGAAAATTGTTTAGGTATTAAATTTAATAATTACGTTTTTTTTAATAAAAATAAAACCAAATTTTTATTTTTTACAAAAATAAAAACATTATAAACGAATAAAACATATAAAAACAAATAGAATTCTAAGTCAGTCAGATCATTCAGTCTGTTCTGTGTTTCCAATTTTCTGCCTTTTTATCAAGAAGGCATCTTGTTGCAGTTGCCAAATTCAATGCAGCACTAATTTGAGATGGACTTTCACCAGAATCTAATCTTTTAATAACTTGCATTTAAGTTTTCAGTGAAATGCTTTTTCTGGTTGCTTTCTTTTCTTGTTTTTCATTATCACCCATGATAAAAACTAAAGATTATAATGTTTGACATTGTATTAGTTGTTATAGTATAATATAAATTTTTACTTACAATAATGTTAACAAATGTTTCAAATGATAAAAATGCGTCCGTACAGCACCGCACCAAACAAGAAACAAAATTACACTGTTTTGGATATGTTATGTACATATTTTGAAACCTATAATTTCGAGGAATCTCTGTAGCGCTGCTGGCAATTTCGGGGAATCACCAGGTTGAAATAAAAGAGAGCTAAGCCGCGCGGAACAGCGTTAAACGGGTTCTTACTGTAGTTGTAAATTGCAAAAATGCCAAGCAAATAAGGAAAATTCCAGAAATAAAAAAGATTTCAAGCTCTGTATGTAATTATAGTAGTATTTAATAATTTAAATGTTTCTCTGTAA
Source organism: Trichonephila inaurata madagascariensis (assembly GCA_019973955.1). Lineage (NCBI taxonomy): Eukaryota > Metazoa > Arthropoda > Arachnida > Araneae > Nephilidae > Trichonephila > Trichonephila inaurata. Next base: position 6,660 of record BMAV01012727.1, read on the forward strand.
TGTTACATTCAGTTTATATTTGTAGATATAAATTTAGAAAAAAAAAAAAATAGGTGATACTTCTATATGTATTTTATATTAGCAGACTTATCAATCGAAATGTTCTTCAGAGTCTTACGAACTTTATTTCCATGCTCATTACAATGAAACAAAGTATCTAAAGATCTAAATTATATATTATATTATTGTATCAAACGAAAGCTTCAAAATTGAGTCATTGAGTTAATGTAAAAAACAAATAGACTTAAAATTTAAATGGTTTAGCTAATCAACTTAGGGACAGACTCCACTCGAGCACCACCAACAGAGCAGCCACAACTCCAATTAAAGCAATCCTCCCTCTTGGCCAAAATCAAAAGGCTCGCCTCGACCACAGTGGCGTAGAATCAGATAATCGTTTCTCATCGGGTTGCAATTCGAAAGGTCTTGATTATTTGGGGTGGGTGTAGCTGGAGGAAAGGAACTTCCAGGGGAGGGATGCAGGCGAAGTGTTCCCCTGTAATTAGTAGGGAAGTTCCGAATGAATGGGGAGTCGACTAATTGATACCGATTTTTGTCAAGACGCTGGGCGGGCAAAAGCGGCAGTGTCGTTAATCACATTCTCGGCTCCATTTCCATCCACTTATGTCCACCACTAGGACTCGATTGAAGTTGCCTAGGAAGCTAACTTACCCCTTTTCCGCCCCTTTTAACAGGACTTTTGTAGGGTTTGACACAAAAGGGGTGCAAGTCAGAATTCTTTGTAGAAGATTTAATCAATGCCCAATATAAGTAAATTAGATGAGGTTATAAAAAAATGATGGGAAAATAAAAAGATAAATAAATGTTTACTGCCGTCTCTAGATATATATATATAAAGTTTAGTCCAAAATTGAATCTTGGGAACCATGTTGAAAAATATATACAGTAGCGAATTTTTATTTTGTTGGAAAAGTAGCTGGAAAATATTATTTGGGAAATACAACTTTATAATATCAGATAATACTTGCCCATTTTTAGTGAGGTTATATTTGTGGAAAAGGTAGAAATTCGTGGTTTAGTAACTAATCTAATTTCGTAATTAGAAAAGGATATAGGGTTGAGTCAAAATAAAATGACGCGAATATCGATATCCAACTTTAATACCTCACTTTTAAAGCCTTTCTATAATAATAGCGTGAAAACGTTGAATCTTCAACGCCATCATTTATTTGATGGTCTTTTTGGATCTATTCAATTTTTCAATCTGCGATTATAGCATCAATATTCCATTACGAAACACAATTAACTTCAGAAAGTTATGATTGGCAAATTCAAAGCAGAAATATCGATTGTATTGAAGATATTGTTAATTTATTAATAGCATTGAATCAAGATGCCATTATGCATTCGAAATAAATGTTGCCTTTTGAATGTATACAATTTTCACTGTCGTTAGTTTTACTTTTTAAAGCGTTTTTTCATAGGTCTTCTTTCTAAATACGTCGTTAATGTTATCAATCAAAATAATAATTAACACTTTAAAATAAGTTACTGTATTTTAAAATGCTACAGTTTCTCAGAAAATCCAAACATTGTATCATAAGAGCCCACACTAATTATTATTTTTCCCCAATCAAATACCCCTAAAAAGGTAGATTGATTGTGAAATTAAACCTACTTTTTTAAGCTATCCCAAATTTTTGTGTGACGGCATCCTTCTCGTAAGTTTGAACTACAGTCAAGATACACAAAAGACTTTTGAATTGACAACCACAGAAAAACTTTGAATCCCGACAGATTTCAAGTATATAAGCCTCGCTGATCTCGCTCTACTCGCTGAATCATATCAGCATCTCTCTCTCTCTCTCTCTTTTTAGTGGCTCCAGACTCAAAAGGATCGCCGTCAGAAACGTTTTCCTGACCATGGCCACTCTGTTAGTGGACCCTTACACTAACCAGAAAAAGGTTCACAATTTGTTCGAATATAATTTATAAAGAGTTTTCTTTCTGATGTTTGTCATTTTCTTTGATCATTTACTATTATTATTAGTTAAAATTTATTTGTTTATAATATTAATTTTTTATTGTTATTTTTAAGAATACTCCAATACGCGGTAAAAGTTTTTAATGAATTTTACATAAAGAAATAAATATTTTTTTTTCCCTTTTAGTTAATTAACGTAAGTATTTACTTTTTCAAGAAATATGTAAAATGAATATATAAAATCCATCAGAATGCAAGAGAATTAACGTAATCTTGCAGTGGGACTTTTATCATCACACATAACAATCATTTTTCACAGAAATTTAACTTCCACTTGTCATTGTAGATGAAATATCGCCGAGGTCTCTTTTTATGTATACAGATTTCTATAATTCGCAGCCAAATAATAAATCCTTCTAAAAAAATTTATAATGGTGTTTTTCAAGACATATTTATATGGTTTGGGGAGATATTGATAATCATTATTATATTATATTACATTATGCAAATCGCTTGTCACACATAGACAGAAACCAAATTTATTACAACTAGAATTTTTTTTAACGAATTTATTGCAACAAAAGATTATCTTTTAAAGACATTTGAAAGCTTCATTCGTAATTTGAGTAATTGCAATTATTTTATTTTTAAAGTCAGATTTTATTTTATAAAAACTGCTCTACACACTTCTTTCAATGATCAAGCATTGCATTTGGAATAATGTTAATACAATTGTGGAAAAAACTGAAGTAAATAGATTTCTTTTTGTTTCTCATTGTGTTTTGAGGAAGTTATTTGGACAACGAGCTTTATTTCTTTCACTGCCTCATAAAGAAGTGATTATCAACCACTTTGCCTTAAATTTTGCGGATTTGATAGGAACTATACGGCGTATAATTAGAACACTTTCTAAATTTAAGAATATTTAGTTGGTATTCGTACAATATAATAATGTCCTGTTCGTATTGTTTAATATTCCCATTTGCTTCAAGTGGGAGTCTGCTTTAACTTCTTAAGCTAAATGTATTGTGTCATTTCTAATTATATAACTTATTTTTTTATGTCCTGTTTGAGCTTAGATTTCAACAACATTCCTGTAATTTAAGTAACTCAAAAATGAACATGCTACATGTAATTATCATGCATATAACTGAAAGAAAACTGAGAGTCATATTTAATATGAATTTACTTTCAGTGAAATATTATTATTAGTTGTTTTTTTTTATAATTTTTATTAGAAACTAGGGTGCCTGTTGTTTTTGATACAGACAAAAAACTTTTCAAATCTGTTTATGTTATTATTCACACCTTTTTTCACCAATTGTAAATTTAATTTTAAAAATACATGGTATGGAGGAAAAATTTCTTTTTCATTTTTTTTGGGTTTTTAAGTAACATAAATTGGGGATTTTTTTCCAAAATATTGAGTAGATCACTTTTATGTAATTATTATAGATAATTTAAAACATTTGGGTGGGGCATTTTGCATTGTTGAGTAGATCATTGCTATTTGCCGTCTTAGTCATCTAACTATGTTATTTTTTCTCTTAATTTTTATGGTGACTTTACTTCCTTTGAAAGTTACATACTTCAAATTTTAAATCTTATGTTAGCAAATATGCAAAAGGTTAAATTTTGAAGAGAGTGCTTCAAAAAAGAGAAATCTGAGCGATGAACTGCCTAACAAAGAGAGTCAAAATATCCTTTTCACATTTTTATTACGGTATACTCTGGCTATGAAACGCACTTGTAATACAAAAACAAGTAATATATAAAAAAAAATTAAGTCAATTCCTACTTAGATCAACAAAAGAAAATTTCTTTTTTATCTACGTTTTATTAAATAGTTACAGTCAATATAAATATAAATATTAATATTAATATCATATTGTCATCCAAAACAATCGTGTACACAAAATTTCAGTTCAACTGAATACTTTAAAACGTGAGAAAAAAAATCTTTTAAAGTTTTGACGCAAGTCACCGAAATAGTCTTTAAGTCGCTAAAAATGATGCAAAGTGTCTGTATTTGTAATTCTTTAAATAATTAGTTTTAATCAATTAATTTTTATTAATTATATTTAAATCACTGTATTGTCATCCAAAAGAATCATGTATATAAACTTTCAGTTCAATTGAGCGCTTTAAAGTGTATTTTGTAAACGATTGAAAATTCCACCAAGGTAAATAAATAAATAGAGAGTGTGAGTTAATAGTAGGAGAGAATTGAAAATATTCAAAATTCGGTTGCACATTATACACGGGATAGTAAAGGCTTGTGTTAAAAGTAAGGAAAAGATAAATAATAAATACTCAATGCCGTTTATTTATAAAAAATAGCATGCCTTATGAACTTTTTTTCCTAGAATTGAATTATTCCGTGTCGTAAACCAACTACATCAACTCATAATCGCCTTAAAAGATTTTCTTATTAATTGCATTAAACACACTGTTCCAATACTATTGTCACTGTGTATTAATAAACTTATACTGCTTCACTAATGCTTTAAATAAACTTACGCAGCTTACAACTAATCGCTTTAGTTGATTTAAGACACAATTTGCAACACTTACACCTAGGATAGGTCATTTCATTATTCCTTTACGCGAAGTAATATTAAGAATTAACATTACATTTTTCTATCATTCACATATTAAGCTTTCAAGAAGATCAAAAACCTTTCCTGTAGCACGATTTTAATTTTCTTTCTCAATTGAAATTGCATTTGAAACCAGAACTGTTTTAATTTGACAGGACCGATATGAACACATTAACTATGCCGTATAACTAAAGTAAATGTGATTTAATTGCAGGAGAACAAGAAAAACTGGCTGATATTTCCTTGAATACGTTCAAATTATGTGTCCCCTTTTTTCTTTTTTTTTTCGAAAATTTAGAATAGCATTTATGTGAACAACAGCTTGAATATAATCCACTCTGTTGGCAGAATTATTTACTATACCATTTAGAACACTCAATTTGTTCCTCTTATCACTTTTCAATTCAGTAAATTTGTGCTTGAAAGTCGGGAGAAATCCATTAAATGATAGAAGAACAATGTTCATGCATTTTCAGTACATGTTAATTCAGTAAATAACTTTTAGGTACCTATATATATATATATATACATTTTTGACGACCAACCAATTCATAACCTACCAAATTTGACTGTCATCTCTCTTGGTATCTATCTTTGCTGGCTAGTTTAAAAGATAGTTTAAAACATGCGTTTATGTATATTCAGGTTTTTTAACTCAGTGAATAATAGCTTTCCATTAATGTCAAGACTCTTGGCAAAAGCTCTGTCAGTAGAAATTTTGGAAAATACTTTTCTTACGTAACTGTTTTAGGAATTTTCTGCTTTAAGATTTTAGGAGAATTTGTTGCAGAATAGTAGTCAGAGGTTTTATCATATTTTCTGTGAGTTTTTGTATACTTCGAATTTTTGTTCATTTTATTTGAAAGTTTCTACCGAGAGGTTACCAAAGGGGAAGGTTGGCGCCTTCAAACTAGTTTAACCCCACTTATTCGGTCATAAGTCCGGAATTGCTTTCTGACTCGTTAGATTTTTTTTGTATTTTTCTATAAATTAGATCTTCATGTTTTGCTTTTATACTTTTATTACGATATTTCTTGTTATGTTCATCATCTATTATTTCTTGTTTTTGATATATTATATAAATTTCTTTCATATGTATGTATACAAATATATATATATATATATATATATATATATATATATATATATATATATATATATATATATATATATATATATATGTGTGTGTGTGTGTGTGTGTTTGTGTGTATGTGTGTATAACCATGAGTTATAATTAAAGTTATGTTTCAGTAGGTAGGGTGGCGCTGTTGGTTTATCGCTGGCCTTCTGTACCCAAGGCAGTGGGTTCGATACCGGCCCTAGTCGATGGATTTTCATGATGCAGAAAATTGACAGCGGCCAAGTCGTATGATTATACAGCATGTAAAAGTTCCTAGGGAGGTGCTCTAGGCAAAATTAAATCCTAGTACAGGTTCGCATCGTCAGAGCTCAGGTGACTCCCTCTAGGGAGGAAACTGGCGTCAATTGGTAACCATCAACATGGCACCGCACTAAAAAGAGATACCAGCTTTCGTTGAGTACTAAGTAGATTGATGAACTCTGTAATAACTGTTCATAATCTGCCATTAGAAAAAAAAGTTATGGTTTCAAAACACTCTTACTTTAAAATAACAGGTCAGAAAAGACTTCACATTTTATCAGAACCTTGGTGAAGTAATGGTATTTTTCGGGAGAAAAGAAAATGAAATAATTCTAAAACGTACCGGTTGGTAGCCCTGTAAGCGGAAAAACCAAAATGGATGTGATAAACACATAAATGTTATTAGCCGGAAGAAAACAATAGATATGAAGTGTTAGTGATAAATTTTTTAGCGAAGAGGCAATATGTGTTAACAGCAAAAACAATGATAGTGACAATAGGAACATGTCAGCTTCATGAAACAAACACCCTACAAAGGTTATTTGCGTAAGATGTTTGATATCCCTTCCGTCTTGTTTCAATATTAGTTGAAAGCTCAAACGGCATATTCCGTAACAGATCACAAAACCAATGCAGCCTTTGATGTAATGGATGTGGTGCATGATTATTGCCTTCAAACCGGCCAGTTTTCAATCCTCCCATTGCAAACAAGATTTGCTTTAGGTATCCGAAGCCAAAATCGCAGGAGCTAGTCGGGCAGTGAGCAACACTGTAGAAAAAGGTCGACATATGATCCTATCATCTCGAAATAGTGATGAGCAGCTACTTCACAAGAAAAGTTGCGCATTGGAGCACCATCTTATATGAATGCACAGTAGCCCGATCTATACATACACTTAACGCCGTGGAAAAAGACTTGAGTTTCTCAAGAATTTAGCCGTGTTTCCATACTGACAACACTAGGCATATTTTAGAATATTGCATTTCCCTTTGCCAAAAAAATACCATTGCCTCACGATTGTTCTGATAAAATATGAAATCTTTCCAGCCGGTAGTTTAAGTTAGAGCGTTTTTGAAATCATAACTTTTAATTATAAGTTACCCAGTAAATGAATACATATAATATAGTTTGAGTTGTAAATATTCTTTATACTCAGGAATTATACGGTACATCAAATCCAGTAGCAAACTGGTCCTTTGTCTTCAAAGATAAGGAGTAAAATGATGTAAACAATTTTCTTTAAAGTATATAACTTTGATTTGCAATCAAATGTTCGAGAAATATTTTCTTTTTACAGTCATATTGGTGAACCCTTACAACCAAATACCTTTTCCCTGTAACTAAAGCATTTAAGGTCATCGTTTCTATGTTATTTCCAAAAACGGTTCTACGCTTCTTCCTTACATTCTTTACTATTTCTTAGAAGATGCGATTCTTCTTAATGACCTTTTTTTCACTGATTCCGATAAAAAAAAAACTATCGTTTTGGAGTTGCCGCTCTACTTACAACGTATCGCAAGTGTAGTTGGACGTTTCTGTTTTGTAATGTCTAAAAAGAGTAACTAATGTTATTCTCTAACAACGATGACCGCAGGAGCCGTTTATTTTATCACTCTTAAATTTGATTTCATGTAACTTTTAATACGGAAAAGCATCATAAGAAATAAAAAAAAATGCCTTACTATGTATTATATTTTAATCAAAACTTTACGTAAAACATTTAGAAACTGTAATCATTAGATTTTGGATTAGGAAAAAAGAAAACAAAAGTAAGGAAAGAAAGAGCGTTTAAAAATTGGTAAGGAAAAAATAATTGTTGTGAAACATTTTTCCTTCTAAATGTAGGCCACATTATAAAATAAAAATTTTGGATCAAAAAGTATGGTTACGGTTTTAAAAACTAATTGAAAGCTTATGCTGAAATATAAATCTGAATGATAACATTATTATTTCAAATAATGGAATTTCAAAAATATTAAAATGAACGACAAGTATGAGTTACAAAGTAATTATCTATGCCTAAATGTAATTAATTATTTTTTTGAAAAAATAGGAGGTCTACCAAGACTAATGTTGTTTCTCATAGAGAAAAAAAATCGCTAAATACAAATATATATATATTAAGCTATATGCACTGTGACTTGACTTTAATTGATTAATTATTAAATCTTAATTTTTTCTAATCTTAATTTAGTTATGGTTTAATATGCATAGCCCAATTATAATTTGTTATAAGTTTGATTTGTCTTGAACATAAACAAAAATAAAGATTTAATGTTGATAATAAATACACATATTATCCAACGCACGTACATGAAAGCTCTTTTCACTTCTACTTTATTAATAGAAACAAAATATATCCTCAAAAACTTGCATTTCTGGAATTAAATAATCATATTTTTAAGCTTATTATAAAGTTTGTTAAATGAAAGATACGATTGTCACCTTTATAATAAGTAATATAATTTTACTTTTTTTAAATACACAAAACTGTATCTAATGTTGTGCATTATACTTATATATAAACATATACACACCACTCATAAACATATATATAATAATGTGTTTATGTGGGTATGTCCAGCAGAAAACTATTTTTGACAAATGATTTTGCTAAGAGGTGTATTGCATTGGAATCCTATTCCTCGAACTTAAACTGCCTTTAGACAAAGCTAATTTCAATTACACAACTGCAGAATGTTCTTGAAGGTAGTAGATATATTCAACTCTACTAACTGATCAACTATGCATTGAGAGAACTCCGGGAAAAACTTTAGGAAAGTCCAATATGCTACATTAACACTTAAATACTATCGTAAGCCCTTCTGCAGGGAAAAAGATTTCATGTAATTTTCAAAGTATTATCTTTCAGTACCAGAGAAAATTTGCACAAAAGTTTTTCCCTTTTATTTCATTTTTCAAATGAGTTTCAACCTTTGAAAATACAACATTTTTGTAAAAACTCAGAATCATGATTTAGAACTTTAATGCGGATTGTCGTGCTACAATAATTCTGGTCTGGGTAAAAACACAAGAGCTTTTAACATATCCTTTAAAATAAATAGATACACTATAGACAAAAAAAGTTGTGTCCGATTTTTAGAAAATAGCATAGAGAGTAAAAAGTATAGTAGTAGAAAGGCCCGATACTTTAACTAAATTGAAACAAAATTAAAAACTTTTCTAGAATTTGTGAAATCTTTTAATTAATTACGCAAAGAAAGTATTAGTTCAAAGTGGTTATAAGAGAGAGGATGGATGAAGAAAAAATAATTTAAGAAACAATGAATTCAACTGTCTATTGAAAATTAAAAAAAGAAAAAAAAAGAAACTATAAAAGCTTAAGCGCAATTGCAACTTGAAAACAAAATCAGTCAGCTAAAAAATCACACGTTAAACAGAAAAATTTTTAATCTATATTTCAACCGTTAAAATAATGTACATTTGCTATTAAATAGTGAAGGAATAATCTTTATTTGAAATTTTTACGTAACATATTTAAAAGAAAAGAGGCAAATGTTGCCTTTCTATATTTAAAAAAGTGCAGTAAAATTTAGTAATGAAACCTCTAATAGCAGCTTATAAATAAATGATGGTTTGTTTTCAATATACAATATTATAAGTTGTAAGGAGAATATATTAAATTTACAGTCACTATAATGAGCTTATGGAATAATCCGACTACGTACGGAACCGTGATTTTTAAAAGGCATAAATGGATACTTTTTATTGATATTTAGTGTCCTTAGATTAAAATATAAGTATAAATTGTTTTAAGGACATTTTGACAAAAAAATTATTTAACTACAATATTTCGGCAAAAAATTAACAGAATAACCATTTTTTTACAAAATGTTCTCTTTTTGTGAAACAATGCTTTTATTATAATAATATTTTTGCTTGTATATAGCTCAGACCACTGTGTACAGAGGCTCAAAAGTATTTTGAAAAAATCATATCATTTTCAGAGTTACAACTATTTAAAATAATTATTGGAGTTTTTTCTTAAAATTTATCACCCTCTGCTGTCGTAAAACATGGATAAACCACTTCTAAGTTATATATTTCAAAATTCTGGATTGACACTCTGTACAGAGGTCTGAGCTACTCTGGAGTAAAATATTATTATAATAGAAGCATTTTTCTAAGGAGAATATTTTGAAAATGGGTCATTCTATGTTCATTTTTGTCAAAATATTGTACTTAAATATTTTTTTATTGTAATAATATTCTTAAAACAATTTTATATACGTTTTTTAATCTACGTGACACTAAATATCATAAATATTATGCATTTGTACTTAGTCGGATACCGTAAGCTTTTAGGCAAATTATGCAAAACACTTTTCAAGTACTTACCGCCACTCACATTGGAATCAAGCAAGCAGAAAAAAAAGGCTCATTTGCATCGATAGAGCTGGTAAAATATTCAATGCTTATTACACTACTCAAGTGAGTGAAAGGTTATTAATATCGCGTTACAGAGAAACACGATAGCTACTTTGCGATTGTCCTCCTAATTTTGAACCATGGTCAAGAAACGAGAACAACTGAGCAGGCGTCCTTCTCCAACTCCCCAACATGCCAGCTGGAGAGATTTTGGGGATCAGAGATTTAACGTGCATCACCCTCTGAACGGCGGTTATTCAGTATCATTAAGTTCGAACTCATGATATGTAAACCACTGGTGGAGCTAACTACCTTGGCGTAGTAGCCTAGTCTTTACAACGAGGGCCTCATAAAAGAAACACCAATTAGTCAGTACATACATTCTTAAAAAGTAGATTAAAAAAAGTATACATCCTGAGCTTTAGAACAGATAAACAAAAGAATGATCGCTATATTTTCGGTGATAGAAGTCATTGCTCAGATGAGTGCTCTCCAACCTTTTATCATCAGGACCCGTCAATGTTTGATAATTTACCACGGCCAACTGATGGAGAAGGTGTTGGTTTAATATTTTATATTGTTTCGATTTAAAGTTTTAAATTTAATTGTATTTTTAACACGCCTTCAAAATTAAGTGGATTTACACAAATTGATGTGGATATAAATTGATATATATTCACATCACCTAGAAACTGCTACACAATACACGACGAAGTAAATAAAATGGAATTAATATCTTTGAACACTTGGGTTTAATTTGATCCACAGCGGTACAGTCAGTAGTCTTGGGAAGGGGAAAGGAAGGAGACTGTGTAGATTCTGCATACATGGCGCAAAAACTCCATTCAGACAAATGAAGAGGCAAACTACTGCTGATAGCAGAATACAGAATAGTAGAACATAGTAAAAATACTAAATTTAACAGAACACAAAAGACTGAGTTTAACAGAAGCGAGTAAAATATATTTAATTATTTAATTTAACAGATCTCAAAAAATTTATAGCAAAAACTGCAATGTGTAAAGAGTTGAAAAATTAACCATTTACCGCTCTCACGACCTGCTAACCGGATAGATGCATCAGATTGTATTTAGCAAGCTCAAGCTTTATTTAAGGTATCCGACTGCGTTCGGAACCATGATTTTAAAAAGTGCATAAATGGTAGGTACCATGATATTTAGTGTCACTTAGATTAGAATACATGTATAAAATTGTTTTAAGGACATTATGACAAAAAATTATTTAAATACAATATTTTGGCAAAAAAATTAACTTAGAATAACCTGTTGTTGTTGTTTCCAATCCTTGGAGCAGGAAAGCCTACATCAAGTCCATTTGACCATTCCGCGTAACAGTGTCACACACACCAGGTCTTGTTCATACAACTGTCACAGGGAAATGCCCCAGCTGTTCAGAAGATGAGCAGGAGAAGCAGGAAGAGCGAGAACGGTAAAGACTTTACACCCTGCACAAAGTCATAATACGTAGAATAAGCACTTTTTCAAATGTTCTCCTTTGTAAAAAAATGCTTCTATTGTATTAATATTTTGCCTATTATATAGCTCAGACCTCTATACAGAGGCTGAAAAACTATGATTTTGAAAAAGTCAGATTATTTTTCAGAGTTACAACCATTTGAAATAATTATCGGTGTACTTTCTTAAAATTTCTCCCTTCTGTTCGTAAAACATGGATAAACCGACTTCAAGTGATGCATTTCAAAAGTGCAGTTGAGCACTCTGTAAGAAATCACGAAGGCTATATACAGGCAGCTCGTAATACAATAGAAAAGCATTTTTTACAAAAAGGAGAACATTTATTTGGAAAAAAAGGATATTCTAAGTTAATTTTTGCCAAAATATTGTATTTAAATAATTTTTGTCCTAATGTCCTTAAAAACAATTTTATACATATATTCTAAGTGACATAATATATAAATATTATCCATTTACATGCTTTTGAAAAATGCGGCTCGAACGTAGTCGGATACCATTGACAGAAGTAGAGTTCACGCTTATTATTTAATTTAATAGGTGCAAAAAAATTTATAGCAAAAACTGCAATGTGTGAGAAGAATTGAAAAATTAGCCACTTACCTCTCACGACCTGGTAACAGGAGGAATATCAGGTGGCAGCAAGCTCAAAGCTTTACAACATTCCAAACTTAATTGTGAAATTTTTCTTGGACATATATATATGTCAATAAAATATTCACATCCATATATAGATTATTATTTACAAATACATACATTTGCCTGTTCCTGTTTTTCACATTTTTCAAATTCTTTTTCCACAAAATTATATCTATAGAATCAGTAGCTCACACAGAAATTTTTTCAAGGAGGGGGCAGGGGTTGAAAGTTCACCATTCTTGGCAATACATGCTATTTTGATTTTGTCGATTTTTCAGGAACAAAGCAGTAAACTAATTATTGAATAAATAATAGCATTTATTAATAAAATTAATCCTTAATAACAAATATTTAATTAAATTTTACGTATTATATACTTAGAAGGTATAACCATTCGGAAAAATCAAAGGCCTTTGGGGGAGGGTCCGGACCCCAGGACTATTCCCTTGTGTGCGCCACTGTAGAATACATTTTAATGATAACGTTAACGTCATTTCAAAACATTAGTTATTAACTTACGTTGTGCATAGAATTTGTTAAGTAACATGCAATAATCTTTGAAACTATGTAATCAGCATAATAGCAAAATATTCAGCAATGTATAGCTTTTATTCCAATCGTCTTATGTTCTGTAAAATTTACTTTTACGTATTAATGATATTACGATATTTTAACCCTTAAGGGTAAATTCAAAGCTTTGGAAGCTAATCCATTTTCTTTAAAAAATCATGTTTGTTTCTTTAAAATGTTTCAATATTTTCAATTATTATTACTTTTAATGGATTCCTCTACTTTCTGCATTGGGTATTATGTTTAATCGTATTTGCCAAAACGTTTATGTTTTTGTATGTGCGATGTGTTACGCAAGTATTCAGAAATATAAATAGGAATAAGTCAGATATTTTTTAAAAATATTTAGCTTATCTTTTATTCTGTTTATCTCAAAAAATGCTCTTTAGAATTGCTTTGACAATATAAGGCCTTTGTATTGACGCTTCTAAATTTGTATTAAGCAACCTAATTAAATATTTATATCAATATTTGAAAATGATTTTAAAGTAAAAGGAACATTTGCTGGGATCTGCTACGTTATGCTTTACAGCATTACTTTCTAAACTCGTTTTCTGAAAGTAGAAAATATGTTATATGAAAATAAATAGCAAAAAATGTAAATATTACAAATAAATCGATATGCATTATGAACTTAAAATATTTTTGTGCTTGCTTTTAAAAAGTTTGTTGCATTTCAGAACAACTATAAAGTTATATTTAGGCAATGGAATTCCAAGCACTTTGACTCATGGGTAGAATTTACTGTTGCTTAGCAGCATCAGTAAGATTTATTTTTAAAAAATTCTGGCTTATGTTTTATTAAAAATATGTTATCAACAAGTAAATAATTTATTTATATATAAAAGAAAAATAATTTTGTTTTTTTTAGCTGTAATTTTTTTTTTTTTTTTTGCTTTAACTTATATGGTTGTTTTCAGTTGTATAAGGTTTTCATCTGAACAAAATAGTATCATCTAAACAATCTAAATAATGTTGTTTTTTGACTGTCTTTAACTCTGTGAGTCAGGTGCCATAAGTATATGCTAATATTATTAGCCCAGGGTCTAAAGCAATTAAATCTCTAAGAATTGAATTCCTCATGTTAGCGTGGTCTAAAAATTTGAAGATTGGTCTGTAACCTGATAGAATATCAAATTAAAGGACTTAATATATAGCATAAGCTTAGTTAGATAAGTTTAAACCAGATACTATAGTTATATAAAATATTATTTGCCCAAACTTTCTGTTATTTTTAGTAAAATATAGCTCTAGGTAAATGCAATATTCTTGGTCTCCATAAAAACGAAATTCAATAAGGGTTATTCAGAAAATAGTCTGATGCACAAGCTACTTCACCACCTTTTGATGGATTCAAGCAACACTACCTGATCCATCATTGTCCGGAGGACTATTTCTCGCCACGTAGGGTAATTCGTCTCCTCTATTTCTTTTCGTCTTAAGAACAAAGCGAAAGAAAAAGCAGGCGAAAGAACTGATGGCAAGCAAAGCAATTGATAAATCGGGTACGTTCATCTCGAACCCTCCACTCTGACCAAGGCCAGGTGTCTTTTAACTCCAGCAGTTTCCGTTCCACAGCTGTCAGAGAATTCCCATAGGGTTCCGCTTGATTTCTTCACAATTTATTCACCAGGGCGTTTATCAGATCCACATGTAGCTCGTTATTTTCTGGAGATTTCCTCCTGACAGCTAATTTTGTTTTTCCTACCGATGGCTGAATCGGATCCTCACGCAAAATGAAGTCTACATTTGTTTGTGGTTGGAAAAAGGCGAAATATTGGATAAGACCAAAGCGGCCTTCTGAGCGTGGATGAATGATTGTGTGGTTTCTGTTCGGTTTGGGAGTAATGAATTGGTCTAATTATGTCTCTTGTGTGCTGTAGGCTGTAATGTAGCGGATTTGACCAGGAATTTTTTTTTTCTGCATTTATTTTTCTGTAATAAATTCAACTTTGCCATTATAATAGGGAATCACTTGATAAATAAAAATTTATGCAAACATTTTGTATAAATTTCCTATCATATAAATATTTTCATTTTAATTTTTGGTATGCATCAAATCACTGCTGAGGCTACTACTCATTAAGGTAGTATGTAAAAACTTACTTTTGGTCATTCAATTAGTTACCATTTTTTTTAATTGAAATGTCAAATTGGCGAATACATTTTTCATATCACAATTCACTGGAACTGTACGTAGGCTTAGATCTTCATTAAGTATAAATAATTTTAAAATATAATAAGAGCATAAAAAGCATTATATATATTTGGTATAAGCTAATATATATATATCTTCCAAAAATTCTGAAATAGTATAAATACGATATTTTTAGTTTAATAGCATGCAGTACTTGCCTAAATTATTCAACGCCTTATTTTTTAAAATAATAATAAGTGGGTTTTTCGACTTTCACAATTTTTTGCATAGTTCCAGAATTAAGTACTTAAAAATGTTTGAATAATTTCTATATATTTTTGTAATCAGTGATACATTTAGTCTCAAAATACTATTTCATTGATAGATTATCAACACGAACAGCTGTCAAAAAGTGTTGAAGACAACATTTAAACTGGCAATGCATTTTCCTTTCTCCACCCTGCACATGTGGGAGGACTTTGAAATTTTACAAAATTGAAAAGCATCAGTCTCTCTGCACGGCTGGCTTTTACTGGTATCACAAGATTATATCCAACGATTCGACAGAAAAAAGTTAGACTTCTTGTGAGTACTTTAAGTGTGTTTATACAGGATGGAGCAAATAAAAGTGACCCGGAAACAGATTTTCAGGTTACAAAGACGGCAAATGAAAGGAGTTATCTCGCAAACCTAATTATAGCAGAGATTTGCAATAACTATCATTCATCTCTTGGTACCTATCTTTGGGCTCTGGTCAGCAAGCTGCGGAAGGCAGGTCCAAGTTGGACTACCGGAATTGCTGCAGTTCTTGAAAACTATAAGGATTATCGTGGTATACCTTAGAATTGAGGCTTCCACACAAAAAGTAACCAAACACTGATGAAACGAATCAGTTGAACTGGATGGCCAGCTAAGTAGATATAGGGCAGAGCCTCTGCTAACAACTGTGTCAGGGGCCAGAATAATGTGTGTAAAATAGGATCCCATGGCTCCGGTAGGATGTAGCCAAGGCTACACCCATCGCGAGGAAATGGCACAGGTCACTGCACTCCTCAGTTAATACTGCCATTAATGGATTCAAACTGTTGGAAGCGTAACTCTCCGAATTTACTGTCTAATGAAAGAAGATATCATGTAATGGGATATTCTGCTTCGCAATAGATTTGAAATATGCGTAGTACTTTATGCTCAACAAAAGTAGAAAAAAAATTTCAAAAGCGTTGCAATTTCATAAGGTATTCTCGGAGAACGTATGTCATTGTAAAGCATATTTAATCTAGCATGATTTAAGCAAAATCATTCAGATTTATTTAAAAACATGGTTTAAAGAGGATACTTAAAATATAAAGGGAAAAAAGTGCACTAAAAAAAAAAATTACAAAATTATTACATTCAAGCGAAGTTTCTTATAAATATTTTTTATATGATTTACATTTTACTTGTCATTGGTAAAAATATTTTTTTCAAACAAGTGACACATTTATGAATGAGTTTCTTTATTTTATTAGATTTAATTTAATTCCAGGCATTTTATTGCTTACTTTTTAATGGTAATGAACAATTTTATTTATATGCATATTTCAAAACATAATTTTTCTCCTGAAAACACTGGCCTGACTCATTAAAATTGTTTGTAGCATCATTTACAATGAATGAAAAACTTTATTATTTTTATTAAAATATGTTATTTAAATAATTATAATTTGTTTTTTAAAAAAGCTTAATTGAAATTAAAAAATATCAAATATTTTCAGAAGCATTACATAAGTTACTTAATAAAACAGATTTTCCGAGATTGTAAAAAAATAATAGTTCAGCATTTAAGAATTTTGGGAAAAATAAAAATTTCTGCTTTCTTTGAATAAAAAAAAAGCTATAATAATTCACATTGTTTTGAACTTTCGTCGGAAAAAGCTTTATTGTGCCATTTTTAATTAAACTTCTTGTTCCGTAATGATTAGCTTTCAAAAACAAGAGATCCACGAAATATTACTTTCAGAAGCCCACTGTGTAAAAGGATCAAACCAAGAAAGATTTTCCATTCCATCAATCCGCTGATTACTAAAATGAATTGGCTGTATCTTCCCCATCTCCTGTTCTCGAAAGCAATTTCATTAAGTCAAAAGCGGTGGTTTAAACTGTTCTCTATGTCACTGCAAATGTCAAAAAGGTTGAAGACCCTTGAAATCTTAGCCCGGGGAGTTCTTTTGTTTCTCCTTACCCCTTCGAAAGGGTTGGGGGCTTGATTTATGGAAAATTCTAAACTCGTAATTTCCTGGAGATCTTAGAGTCAGTCGATCTGAGCACTTCTTGATACGGAAGGACGGAATTCCCTAGGAAAGGCAAAGGAAGGGAAACTACAATAAAGATAGACCGTGGAAGTTTTGTAAGGGTTTTAAGATGTTTTCCGTAGATTCATAACTTCAACGTGCGAATTGAAAAGGAATTCTGAGAAAATATTCGTCATATAATAATTTCTTGAAATAAAAGGAATTATACTTCCATTATAAAAGTGTAAGAATGAAACTTTATGAGAAATAAAACTTAAAGATACTATTACTTATATATATATATATATATATATACTAGGCTTAAGTTACAAAAATTAATAAATGATTTCGAGATATGTTTTAATTTTAATATATTAAAAAGTACGCTATTTGCATATCTAGTTAATTTACTTTTCATCATAAAAGGTGGACATAATATTCTGTTTGTAGCCTATTTAAATTTAATAGGTAGGTGAGTTGTATTCATTTTAACGTCAAAAAATAGCATAGGTCAGTAAATTTGTATATTTGTATTAACTTAAGAACTCAGAATACAAGTAACAATTAATTAAAAGAATTAAATAATAATATTTAGTGATAATAAAATACTTTTAAACAAACTATTTGTCTCTGCACTCTAAAATTTTTATTTCATATTGAAGAAAAGTCCTTTATAGCTGGTTTATCAATATTATACATAGAATGGAATCATTTTTCAAAGGACGATTAGTTCAATGGAATGAAGTGAACTCAATAACGTCGCATTGTTCAGCTACATGAGCTTTTGGCAGATGGACCTCGTAATTTTGAACTACAGAAGAACATCGTTTATCCGGAGCGTTATTCGGAGCGTCAAATATCCTAACCTGTCTTTATGTCAACTATATGTACTGAATATGAATACGTTTTCGAACAGTTCAATGTTTGTTCAACAGTTGTTTCGCGTGAGGCTAAAATTGAAGGGAAAACCCAAGGTCAGGTATATTTCGGAAATTTCAGTTGCATGATTTGGTAAAAATCTGCACGAAATATTAGGTCAGTTTGTTTCCAACTGAGGGGGTGTATACATGCTCTTTTGTTGAGTTGTGAACTGCTATGGTTTCGAATTTAAAACGGAAGCGCAACGACTTAAACATAAAGACAAAACTTGAAATATTAAACCGTCTCGCGAAGGGAGATGTAGAGATTGTAACTTCCGTGTACGAAGAATCCGACCCTGTCGACTTTGAAACGGATGAAGACGAGGACAACACAACGAAAGTAGCAAATGTCCATCAAATGATCTCGCGTTTTCTGCGTTAGAGACAGTTATAGAGTGGTACGAACAACAGAGTGTGCTGTCCTTCTCAACTACTGCTGCTCAAGAAGGTGGGAACCGTGCAGCGAAAGGCGAAGGTGTACAATGGTACAGCAAAAATTAAGTGATTATTTTCCACAATAAAGGAAAGTTGCGATATTTTGCTCCCATTTTACTTTTTCTTCAAGCACTTTCCCGCATGTGATGATTTTCAATATTAGTATAGTTTCCGGTTTCATACACTACATGGATTACATTCGGTTTTCGGATATCCGAATAATCGCGTATCCGAACGGTGTACGGTCCCAATTGATTCGGATAAACGACGTTCTACGATATGGTCAAGTGACGATGACGACAAATGAGCTGGCATCCCTTCTCTCAACTACCACTCTGCACCAACGTGAGAACTCTCGACAGGTTTAACGTGCATCGCGACTGGTGGTTACTGGACTCAAATTCGTGACAAGCCAGCCACGATCTGATACCTTGACTACTAGGCTAACGTGGCTACAACAGTTAGTTCAACACGAAGATCAAAAATTAAACTAACATATAAGAAAATTTGAGGTTTCTTATATATATTTTACTTTATCTTGGAATATTATTTATTACTCGTTAAAAATAACCCAGTGGTATATAGAATTCTAAAGAGGTTTTTTTTATGTACTCTATGTGATATTCTTCTTTAAAATGCCAATCTTGTTTTCTTAATAAATTTGAAAAAAGTTAATTAAAAATGCATAATAATCTAAAAATTTCGGCGAACTATTCCATTAAGTAACCACTCGTAATACTAATTCTAGTTTTTAAAAAGTAACAGTAATATAATTTTTCTAATTGTTTAATAATTCTAATAATTTTAAATATTGGTTACATGCAAGGACAATTTCATCTCAAAGTAATGAATTTTTTTACATAGATATTATGCTGATACAATAAAAATATTTAATGCGTTTATTAATACTATTTACTCATAAGAGTTTCAAAAATGATTTCTCATCAAATAATGAACAAAATTTTTACTTATTTTAATCTTATATTTGAAATTTTATATCATATAAATCATATAAAAATTTCTTAATTCGGTTTTAAGAAAAAAATCAGTTATCAGTCTTTTTTATGATCTTGTAAATTGCGTGTTAACCTATTTATTCTGTTTTATAAATTTTAATTTAATATAGATTAAAAATAATTGGAAGAAATTTTATACCTTTCTGATGCAAGATTTTTAATGAGAAGAAAAAAATGGCTTTTCCTACATCTGCTGCATATATTATATTTGGATTTTAACAAAAATAGTAACATTTAATGTTTTGAATGCAAAATCTTCAATGAACATTTTGTATGTTATGTAAATATATTTATGTGTTCAGTTACTCCTATCAATATTTTGATGAAATATAAATATTAGAAATTATTAGTTTAAATAAGTTTTTTCTTAAATTCTCATTTTTGTTTTCAAAAATAACTAAAAGTATACAAGTTTCTCATAGAGATACAGATCAAGGAAATAGGTTTTAATTCTATATTATAAATTTTAATTTCTTCTTATGCATTTTTGGTATATATGTCTGCAAACATAAAACTAACCTCTTGGAATAATCTAAATGACAGAAGACAAACCCCATTGTTTATTTTATACTAAAAAATAAAGTATAATAAGTATTTTTATCTTAAATTTTATAAGTATTTTATTTGATTCTCTATTTATTTTTATCTTAAACTATATATCTATTAACTCATATCAATTTGGCAAAGCTTAAAATATTATCATGTGATTTAGTAATGAAATATTTTGCGTTTTATTCTGCCGTATATCATTTATTTCTGCCCAATAAAATTAGTAAGATAAGATAAAGGGAATTTTATTGCAGGGAAAAAAAAATTTCTTTGAAAAAAAATTCGCAACAAGTTGCTTCAGCAGAATATTTTATAAGTAACAGTATTCCATTTCCGTGGTCCTATTCGTTATAGTGAACATAGCTCTTTCACAAGACTCTGATAAGTGGTCTGTAATAGTTTTGTGTCGTTGTATAATTTCTTGAGCAAGTCATATTACCTTTCAGTGATAAATAATACCTCCATTATTGTATAAAAGTCAGATCTAAATGCGGAAATTTGAACGACAGAAAAATCTGCATTGGTCTCATTTATCTAGTATTAAAATTAAGTTTGTTCAAATATGTGATTCTTATAAACAATGAAATGTTATAATAGGATAAGTTTAAAATATAAATGCAATATGTTTTTTATATTTATGTAATATAGAATGTCTGAAGAAGTTATCTTTGACGTTTTAAAATATTTTATTCTTTCATTAAGGATCTAAGTTTGTTTCCTCTAATGTAAATTTAGTTTCAGTGGCTAAGAAAAAAAAGAAAAATCGAGAAGAAAAGAAACACTTAAAAATGCGCAGCACTGAAAACTCATAAAATGCTTTTTCAATGTGAAGTTAATAATAAAACTCTTACAATTATTTTGATTCATTTTAAGGCATTTAAAGAATATATATATAAAAATAATTCAAAGAATTCAATATTCTGAACTGTGCAATAACTCAGGCTATAGTAATAGTGACATTTCATATAAAAAATTATTCATGTTACTTTCCATTCTTTTTTAATTATTATTATTAATAAATTGTTCCCTTCTAAAGTTTTAAGTTAACATCATCCAAATGTAAATATTATTTTTCATTTCACCTACTTTTGTTAAAATTCATGTACTGTTTTCCAAAAGGGTCACTGGAATAGATTTGCTTATGTACAAACCTATGCTATATGTGTGTGTATGTATGATTTAAAAATATGCTAATTATTAAGGTATCCGACTACATTCGGAACCGTGATTTTAAAAAAGCGGATAAATGGATATTTTTAATGATATTTAGTAACATTTAGATTAGAATGCATGTATAAAATTGTTTTAAGGACATTTTGACAAAAAAAATATTTAAATACAATACTTCGGCAAAAAATTAACTTAGAATAACATTTTTTCAAAACGTTCTCCTTTTGTGAAAAATGCTTCTATTAAAATAATATTTTGCCTGTATATAGCCAAACGTCTGTACAAAGGTTCAACTATGATTTTTGAAAAATTCACATTATTTTCAGAGTTACCACCAATTGAAATAATTATCGGCGCTTTTTTCTTAAAATTTATGCCCTCTGTTGTCGTAAAATACGGATAAACCCACTTCTAAGATATATATATTTCAAACATTCTAGTTAAACCACTGTACAGAGATCTGAGCTATATACAGGCAAAATATTATTATAATAGAAGCATTTTTCACAAAAGGAGGATATTTTGGAAATGGGTCATTCTACGTTCATTTTTTGTAAAAATATTGTACTTAAATAATTTTTCATTGTAAAACTATTCTTAAAACAATTTTATATACATTTTCTAATCTAAGTGACACTAAATACATAAATATTATCCATTTAAATGCTTTTGCAAAATCACGGTTCCGAACGTAGTCGGATACCTTAACAATGATTTAATATTTTAATTGATTTTTTAAAAGTAGTAGAGATATATTCTGATACTTATTTTTTATCATAATTATCTTAATCTAATTATATCAAACAATAACCTACTTATTACAGATTACCTTGATATGACTTCGAAGAATATACACTGCTGACCATTAAAATTGCTAACAGAAGGAATGATTGACAAAACTCAAAATCAGATGAAATAAAAAAAGTTGAAATAAAATAATTAGTATTTAAGCACATTTAGACGACCCAGAAGGGAGAAACGATATCCAGCACGCAAAAAAAAAAAGTTTTGGGGGTATTTTCTCAAGGCTTTGAAAAGGGCAGATTTGCCAGAATATTGTGCTATGCTCAATAAAAAGAACGCTTACCAGAAATTCGGGTTCCCTAGAGTTAGATATTCCGCAGAATTTGATTATCAAGTTTCGGCCGGCCCGCGGTTGAAATCAAACGACACAAAATATGAAATAA
This sequence comes from Trichonephila inaurata madagascariensis, assembly GCA_019973955.1. Classification (NCBI taxonomy): domain Eukaryota; kingdom Metazoa; phylum Arthropoda; class Arachnida; order Araneae; family Nephilidae; genus Trichonephila; species Trichonephila inaurata. The sequence continues at coordinate 29,362 of BMAV01012727.1, forward strand.
ATGGGTTGCTAAAGGGGTCATACGAAAGATCGTATTTTAACCCCTCAACTAACCCCCTAGATGACAGTTTAGAGGTCGGCAGTGAAAAACCGAAAACCATCATGGAACATTAACGGAAACCGACATCTTGCTAGTCAGTATGGTGCGACGACTTATCAGCAGTGGGACTGGGGGGGCGGCCTTTACTTCGGCTTCCGAAAAACAGCGGGAGAACGCCGATTTTGGCCGCAACGCAAATCTGGATACAGGGTAGAACAATGTTTTTTTTTGACAACCCCAAATTTCCTTGTGGTATTCAAAGGGGTACCGTTTTAGGCTTAGAGGTTTCGTTGTCACCTTTTTTGCATTCTAAATCGGCGGGGGCCCGGCATTAGTGTGATGGTTTGAGCACCATTGGGTAAATGTCAAAATCTCTACTTTGGATGGGTGTAATTTGAACGTAGGTTATTTTTTTCGACTTTCCTCTACTGGCTATGCCCTACAAGGGGCCACCAACACCCTCCCAAAAGGACAGTACAAGACCATTGTAGCACGTCTTTTTCGCATTCCTCTGTACACAGGGTATTTGATTGTTCCCCGGCGGGGTGGTCTTAGATCTTCCCCCATTAAAAAGGTTTGGCTGGGTTTTTTGAGACTGCCCTTTTTCCCCCTTCCAATAATACGGTTGGCAAAAAGTGGAATCAGTTTGGAAGGATTAGCTCGTTTCTAATTGGGTAAAGGCGATTTCAACTGTATGTTTTTTTCAGATTTTTACTGGGCCCTCCCTGTAAACCCGAAACTACTTCCCAAAATTTAATCATTTTTTCTTCATTTCACTTTTTTGGGACAATAAATATCTTTATTTATTTTTCTTTCCTTTATGGAGTTGCAATTTTAATGACCCATCAGTGTATTTAGGTTTAGAATTTTTTAAACTTATTTATACTTCTTATATTATTTTCTCTTCTTTTCTTCCCAGTTACTTAGACAAATGTAGGGAAAGGTTGACCTGGAGGAAAATTATGTATAATCCTACAACTGTTTCTAAGTCGTATTTTTTTCTGATACATCTCTGACGCCATTGAAAATTGACCTATACTACTTAGTTATACTACCTTAATAGTGTATTTTTAAGGTAATCTTTTTAAAAAATTTTTTATTCTATTTAAAGATTTTTAATATATATATATATATATATATATATATATATATATATATATATATATATATATATATATATATATATATATATATATTGGGGAAAACTTAAAAAAATTAAGGTTAATGTACTATTCGTATATATTTGGGAAAGAAATTTTTTTTTTCACACAGTCTTTTTTAATCCATTCTCATATTTCTTTTTTGCTTTAAATTATATGAATTCAAATTTTCATTATTTTATTTATAGGGTAAATTTTGGAACTTCAATTTACATCTGCAGACTTAAAAACAAATTAAAACCCTTTTGTCTTTCATTTGTATTAATCAGGATTAATTTAGAATATTTATCTACGCTTTCATGAATTATCATTAAACTGTCTAGACGTGGTACCAGAATAGAGATGAGATATCAGGTAATGAAACACAGTTTGTCTGTATTTGACATTTTAAATTAAGTTTTCAGTTACAATAGCAGTCTGAATGACATTAATTACCGTAATTCAAATTATCCCTTTTGCGGATTAAAATTTTTTTGCATAGTTGAAAAGAAGGGAAATGTTTTATCCTATTACAGTTTCATTCTTCAATTTTATACACTAATTCATTTAATTAATTTTTCGCACTATTTTTGTCTTTCCATACTTCCATTGCAAATGAAATTTGATATGTGTTTTAATTAATGTAAATTCTTATTAAATCTTATTTATAATAGTGAAGGCATATTCAATAAATATAAATATATTGAATAAGAAAAGTAATTTAAGTGTGAAGTTTCAAGGGTTGTTAGAGTAATATGTAATACAAATTTTTATTTCTTTTATCTGAAACTGTCACTAGCGTAAAACACACTTTACATGTATAATTTCCTAGTAATATTTTTAAAGTCAAAATATGTAATTTGTGTGCTTAAGCTGCAGTAAAGTTTTGAATCTGCATTTTAATTTAACGAAAAATGTGAAGAAATGTATACTGAAAAAGTATCGAAGATATTCCCATTTGAAAAAAACAATTATAATATTTTAGATATAAAAATTTTAATTTTTCATAAACGAATGAATTTTTGCATGAATATTGTGTAAAGTTAAAATAGTCTATTTCATCTATGTAAAAAAAAGAAATATAAACCAAAGGCTAACGCCCAAAAAAAAAGGTTAAATAAATATTCATAGAAATGAAGATTTATTTCGAAAAATAAAAATAAAAACATATAAAAGAACGAAAAAATTTTAAAGTTTACTTGCTGACACTTGACATCTCTTCCCTGCTATCTTTTTTATTTTGGGAGAATTTTTTAAAAATTGTTTTGCATATTATTGTACCAATATATCGGATGGGCCGCAAAAATGTTCGATGTGGGCTGCCCGACATCCCTGATGTAAACTATTTGATAATAAAAAAAATGAACACTTAATATAAAATATTCCTGAGTTTAATTGAAGATTTTACATTTTAAATGTAAAATAATATGTTTAAAAAAGAGTAAAAAGCAATAACCACGGTCATATTCAATGTACGTTTTGAATAATTTACCATAAATATATAAATAATCTTATGTAGTTAAAAAAAATCAAACAAACTTTTTAATACATCCAGAAGTTCACCAAAAAACAATTCTAATATATTAGAGACATTGATGACACAACTTGTAAATTTCTGATACTTTCTTTTATGATTTTTTCTTACAAGAAAGGAACTTACATGTGACGGGAAAGCATGCAGAATTCCGAAGGTTCAGAAAAATATATCAAACACCGCGGATCTAATCACAGAAATGGATCCAGTTCCACATGGCGAGAACTGAAGAAATCCAAGTTCAGGATCAGTACCCCTATTCCTAGAGTTCATTTCAGGTGACATATTTCTTCAAATTAGTTTCGCACTTTTTTTCTTCTCTCAGGTTGAGAGGGTTACAAAAAAAATTACGTGGAGTACAGATACCTCACGTGATCCCTAGGTCTTCATCACTTTTCAATGCTCATTAATCCATCTTCAATTTCCTTCTACTTTGAATTCGCTTCCCTTCTTTCCATCTTCCTCTTCCTATCTTGATAGAGTCCTCGAAGACGATAAACACTTGACACTTTGATTGGAAAAACTCCACCCCTCCCCTTTGGGTAACATGGCAGATGGTACGCTAGAATTCAGAATGCAGTTTAAGCTCACGTTCTAGAAGGGCTGTTTTTATGCTCTTGGTGGGATTGGATTATTCTAATATGTATTTAATTTATAGTATACTTAATGCACATAAAATATTTTATCCTCAAACTAGAACAGGTCATTTACAATACTTAATTCACGTCTACCCAACCATTTTTACTCTAAAGTGCAAATTTTTGTTTGCATATTACAATATCTTTTCTTTTTTATAATTTTAAGAAAATGTCTCGTAAGGTGTTAATTGTGTCTCGAGGCTGAAAAGTATAAGAAGTTTTTTGATTAGATACAATTCTTTGAGGTTAAAATTAAATAAATCTATTCTCAAACGCATTATTTATAAAGGAATGAGACTTCAGAAAAGTAATATAGTGTTTAAAAATATAATCCAGCGTTTCAAAATTATAAACATATGAGAAATAAAATATTTCTGTAAAGAAATGTGAATTAAGTTTCACGTTGCTCATAATATTTTCACAAAATAGTAGCTCTAATTACTAGTAATAAGTTAAGGAAAATATACCATACTATACTGCATCTATTTTATATAAATCAAATAATACGTTATATTTTTAAACAAAATTTAAAAATTACATTTTTAATTTTTTTAAATTTCAAAATTTTTCAAATATCTATAAAAATACATAAAAGATATATAATATTAAAACTACTTAAAAGTTTATAGAGTGATACATTTTGCATTTCTATAAACTTTGTACATCAAATCAGTGTTTCTGCTCCAAACTGGGGGCGCACCCCTAGGAGGGAGTGTGAAAAACCTAAAAAGAGGGAGCGCGAGTATTTTTCCCGAAAGATCAGAAAATAAAAGATTTTAAAAAAATATCAATGAATTTACAGAAAGGAAATAAAACAAAATACATTCTGACATCGCAAAATACAGATTTATACTGATATAATACACTAATATATAAATGTATCAATTACTGCACAATGTGTTTCATAATTAATTTAACAGGGCAAAGTTAAAATTAAGTTTAATAATTACCAGTGACGCTATGGGGTGTATAAAATTATATGCAATAATTTAATACTTATCTCTTGATAATATATTCGGTTTTATAATTAAAAAAGTTGTATTTGCTTTGGCTTTACGTCAAAGTATGTTATTATTGAAATCAGTACGTGTTGTTATTGTATGGAGGGCGAGATGAAAATTGGGTCGAAGAATTATAAAAATTTTGGGGAACACTGCATCAAATGCTTTACTATTTTAGAAATAAGCTGATGCTACAACGTAAGACTTAATTATTATTTATTACACACACACAAAAGTATTTCTTATTTTTCATATATATAATTTTTTTAAAGTGATAATTATATTTTATACATTTTGCAGTTTTTTTAAACATCTTTCATTTATAAATAATGTGTGAAAGAATCAAACTTTTTAATTATAATTTCAAAGATTTATGTACATTTGAATTTTTTTTTTATAAGCTCTCGAGACAAATTAACCCTCCTGAAACCCTAATATATGAAGGAAAAACATGTTTTATTAACTAAATTCTTTTTGCAATATAAATGATATTTGAGGTACATTTGCTGGTAAAAGTAAGCTTTATTGTAATAATGTTACTTTTAACTCATCCATATTAATTTTAGACATTCAAAATGGTCCTGCTTATAACATTGCTTGTAAATATATTTTTAATGTGTAGAACATTTTTGCACGAACAAAGAACAATCTTTCACTAAAATTATTTTCTTCTAGTTAACTAAAATAAATAGAGAATTTTTTTTTTAAAGTAATATTATGAAACGACGAATTATGAAATTCGAATTAATTTAGGCAGAACAAGCGCAATTTTGTTGACAAAAATCTTCAAATATTTTAATAGCTCATATTTTGAGAACATTAACTTAAATATTTCAAAAAAAATTATTCAAGATTGATCTAAAGGAAATCTTTGAATAAAAAAAATATGTAATTTTCCCAAACCCATTAAAGTCATTTTTAAATACGTAAGTACACTTTATTAGATTTTATTAAAACTAAATTAAGTAGTATTAAAATGTTCTAATGAAGAATATATAAGTCGAGAATTTATTTAATACAATATAAAAGAATAAAATGTTAAATTTTTAGCCAATTTAATGTTTGTTTGTAGAAATTTTTGTATTACTGTTATATATATAATATTCTTTTAATTTTTGAAACTTTCTTTAAATAATCATCTTTAAAGTGAAAAATCTATTTTAATATATTGCTCATTCATTTTATTTGCATTATTTTGTACCCTCCCACGTGTAAAAGATATAGGCCTAATTTTCAGTAGGGGTTTTGTTTTTTTACTATGTCGAAGATTTCGCTGAATTAGGAGTGTTGGGTCCATAAAATAATGCTTAAAATATTTCACTTTCCCAAATAAGTGACAGCTTTAGAAATCATAATAGTTCTCCATTTTAGTTCAATGAGACTCTTTGCTTTTTCAAGTTTATTAGCTTATTAAATCAGTTTCTGGTAAATTCTTTTTTCCCTTAGTAGGATATTCTTTTGTACCATTTCTTTGATTCAAAAATATATATATATATATATATATATATATATATTATATTGACGATATGATTAGGGGTTTTACAGTTAATTTATAAAAATAAACTATATACTTCAATGAAAAAAAAAAGATTTGATATTCTTGTTAACCTCTTTTTAAAAAAAAAAATTTCATTGCATTTGAAGAATCTTTTTAAAAATATCAAAAAGATTACCTCAAATGGTCACTAGTAATTTTTGCGAACCTATATTTACATTTTTGAATTTATCATATTGTAAATGATTCTTACCATTTTTTCGTTATATAGATGATCTAATAATTTTTGGTAAAATAGTGAATACAAACCAAATATTACATTCTACACTGACTATCTCAACCACAAAACTAACTTTAAAATGGTAGAATTCTTGGATTTGACTTGCATCTTATTAACAAAAATGTAGTTAGTAACATTTTGAAAAGAGATTCTTTTTAAGTTCCATATAATTAAAATTCTGTATGGAATAGTAACTTGCTTTTTATCAATTTACAGAAATGTTATTTTGAATTTTTATTTAGAAATGATAACAACTATCCAAAAATAGATAAATTCAATAATATAAAAAATTTAAATGTTGTTTTGGATCAAGAATCCCTTTTAACTTCTTAAGAACTTATATTCATACAAATATATTAATCTTGCTACTTCTAATTCCAAATCCACCACACGACAAAAAGGATTTCAAAGTCAGCATGTTAGTGGTCTTGCGGGAAGATTATATCATTAACACTCATATCACAGTTTACATCTTTCCCACACACATCTTGAACATCTTACACATTTTTGACAACCAATCAAATTAGGGGCCTAAGCAATTTACATTTTTGAAAATCAACCAATTCAAAGCCTATCAAACTTGATTCTCATCTCTCTTGGTATCTATCTATGCTGGCTAATGTAAAAGGTAGTTCAAAAGATGCGTTTATGCATATTCAGGTTTTTTCACTTGGTGAATATTTACTTTTCATTATTTTCAAGACTCCTCTTGGAAAAAGATCTGTAAGTAGGAAAATTTCGTTATTTTTTTTTTTACGGAATTGTCTTGGGAATTTTCTGCTTTAGGAATTTTGGAGAATTTGTTTCGGAATAGTGGTCGGTGTTTTTATCATACTTTCTGCGAGTTTTTATATACTTAGAAAGTTTGTTTATTTTTTTATATACTTTGAATTTTAGTTTATTTTATTTGGTTTTCCTACCAAGTTAAGGAAAGGTTGGCGCCTTCAAACTAGTTTAACCCCACTTATTCGGTCCTAAGTCGAAATTGCTTTCTGACTCGCTAGGTTCTTTTCAAGTTCCTTTTTGTATTTTCTATAAATTCGATCTTCATGCTTTGCTTTTATATTTTTATTACTTTATTTCTTGTTATGTTCTTTATCTATTATTTCTGGTTTTTGATATATTATACAAATTTTTTTCATACATATATATATAAATTATAGATGTTATGTATATTTATGATATATTGTTAAGAATGTCTTTGAAATGGCGATATGGTTAGAATAATATTTCTACACATATCTTTTTTTTTTTTTTTATTTAGAACTTTTTTCTACTTGATACGGGTAAAATTTGGTTCCATGGAAGGAAATTTTTTTTTCTTTTCATTAGCTATAAACAGAAAAACAAATTGTGCCATCTATAAACAAACTTCAAAAATAAGGATGTCAATTTTGACTGCCATGTTAAGCTAGTAGTGAAAATTATTAATTTTTCGAATAAAACATTGTTTGTTTGAACAAGTTTTTAACGTAGACAAAAAGTATGAGATGAAGTCGGTTTTTTGCATAAAAATACTCATCTTGGGGAAATTTTTACAGAAAATTTTCCCCAAAAAATTTTTGAATGCAAGTAAATGTTTCTTGTTTCTAACTAATTTTAAAAATTTACTTGGACTTGTATATAGTAAAAATTTTTTTTAATTTTTTTTTAAAAAATAAATTTGAAATTTAACTTTAAACTTACCAAAATATTTCGAAATATAAACTTAAAAAAGAACTAGAAAAATACTTTTTTTTTTTTAAAACTAATAAATTCTAAATTTTTTTAAAATTTAACTGAAATTTAACAAAATAAAAAAAGATGTTGATTATTCATTTATGGGTATATCTTAAAAGTTTAGGTATTTTAAGGGAAATGTCCCATTCTTATTTCCTACGTTTTAAATTAATGTTGTTTTTTTTTTTAGCTGAAGTTGTTTAAGATCTTCCTATATTTAACCTCAAAAAACCCCTTTAATTGTTAATAAATAAATTTAAGTCTAATTTCATTTTTCAAACTGACTAATAAATTTTAAACAAAGCATCTGATTTTAGTTAATTTAAATAATGAGTTCATAAATTTTATTTTTTCCCCTTTTAATAAATTCCGAACCACCTTTCCCAGTCTTGCTCAAGGGCCCCTCCATTTTGTATCCTTTGTATTTTAACTCCAATTAAAACTGCAACTAAACTAACTATACAACATAGCATTGTTTGCTGTTTATCTTGTCCCGTTTTTTAGTTTTAAATTTTAAAATTTTCCTTCCTCTAATCTCGTAATGTTCATGTTCTCAACTTCCTACGATAGATAAAACACTGAAAAATATGTTAAAAAACCCTTATTAATCTTTTAATGATCAAACAATAGATGTTTTGAAAAATTTATAAATTCCCCAAATTTCCTCTTTGAACAGATACTGTTAAAAAATCAAAGACTAAAAAATTTTATTTTAAGCATTACAAAGATGAAATAGTTATATAAGTTTATTCTATTTGATATTGAACTTCTCATTGTAGTGAAGTAATTTCGTTTAATTCAGAAAAAATGAAAACTTGCTCATAAATAATTTTTATTCTAAGGTTTAAAAATTTTAAAATTTTAAACTTCAAAAAAAGGTAGGTTTGATTTTATATTCACGAATAAATATTTTACATTAAAAGTGTCTCATGCATAAAAAAAAAGTTATTTTATTAAATTCACTCATAGTACCTCACATGCATTAAGTGGAATGAGAGCATCCTTTGTTAGTTTTATAGTAGAATTATTTTTATTT
>BMAV01012728.1:0-11434 GCA_019973955.1 Trichonephila inaurata madagascariensis
CGAATTCTTGTCCCAGCCAACTATTCCTATAATTCCTACATTTAATGACATACCCCGTCCACCATTCCTTCCAATCTGAATATTATCAACAATAAAAAAGTGAAACTTTGTTACCAATACCATTTTGCTACTACTACTACTACGTTCCGCTGGAAAGCTTAAATACTTCATATTCAGATTTAAAACCGATATACGTTTATTTTCTACAACTTCCAATAAATTTGCTACATAAACGAAATTCGCCATAAATTTTCCCCCATCAGAGTCAGAGATACTGCACCCAATAATAAACCTCCTAAACTTCTAAAATTCCAAAGAGATTAAAACAAAACTAAAAAAATCGAAAAAGCGTGCAAAAGAAAAAAAAGGCAGAAATTGAAATTAAAATGACCCCCACAAACCCAAATAAAACACACCTATACAGGATACATGACGAGGACATGATTATATACGATGTTAAAGAAGAGGTGGAATCATAAAAGATTTTTAAACCCCGACAAATTTGACCCGGATGAATACGCCCGGGAAATATTCCCCGGTTAACGGTATAGGTTATACCAGTGTTAAAAACCCCAACTTGTTAAAAAAACATAAAAAGTGTTTTTTATTATTTGACCCCATAACTTTTTATATATAAAAAAACATATATTGCTTTTAACCTTAGTCTTTTCCCTAACTTTTTTTTTTGTTTAACATATTACATTTTACTCACTACGATTGATCTGTTTTAAATTTATTTGAATTGGGGATATACAAAAAATTAAATGCTTTTATTTCATGAAAGTAAAATTAATATTTTATAATTTTTTACCTTATATTTTTTACTGTGTTTTAAATATTATAATACCTTTTTTAATATTTTTAAAATTTTTGGCGCGTTAGAAATTGGGCCTTGCGCCAGAAAACCTTCCCCCACCCTGTAGACGGGTGGCAGGGAGGGCCCCCTCCCCCTCAAACGGCTGGTAGTACCCCCTTTGGTGTCCCCGGAAAACTGCTTGGGGGTTTGTGCTGCAGATAAGGGGGGCGGGTTTACCCGTTGACCTCACCCTGACTGTATCACTATCTTCTGGGGGACTCCCGGTAAGCGCCGTGCCTGGTTTTTGGCCAGTTGGGGCATCCCCCCTTTTTGGACTCCGTGGTGGGTGGAGGGACGCCAGGGCGAAGTGGTATGCTTTTTATGGGTCCCCTCTGTGCCCGGGGAAAGGCCTTAATTTAAAAAATTTAAATAGACGAAACTGCTAAAATGCACGATTTTTAGTTTTATCTTTACCTAACAATGCCGTGTCTATGAAAACGCCATTTGCCATTCAAAAGCCAAGGAAAAAGGGGGTGAACCTAAATCGTTAAAAAAATTAAGATCCGGTGATCTACTAATTGAAACACCGCCGTACAAACAAAGTCTTTTCCTTCTCGCAAAAAAACCTTTTTGAACTCACCTGTAACAATAAGTCCACATAAAACCTTAATTCATGCCGGGTGTATTTCGAACCCGACCTGTTGACCCCCCCCTGAAGTGGAAATCCCTTTAGGGGTTCTCCGATCAGGGGGTTATTCAGGAGGGAAACCAAAAAAAATCTACGTTATCCCCGCCCAAACACTTTTTTAACTTTTAACAGTTAACAACACTTTTTTAACTTTTAAAGCTGGTATTTAAATTGTTCCGGGGTCCTAATTCCAATTCTGCCCCTGGGGCTCCCCTCCTTTTAGTTTTTTTACCTCCCGGCCCCTATGATCTTTTTCCTTCCCTAAAGGGGTTTATTCTTTGGTAAAATGGGTTCACAAAACCCGGGGTACCAGGTTTTTCTTTTTTTGGGCCCTTCTTTTTCCTTAAAAATTCCCTTTTTTTCTTTTCCCTTTTAGACCCGACCTTACAAAAAATGAACCTAGTTCTTTTTGTTTTTCGTAAAAACATAGTTTTAACCACAAAATTATTTTAATTTTCTATTCTTAATTTTTTTTTTTTTAATTTATTTTCTACTTTGATTTGTTACTTTTTTGTTTTCGCTAACCCTTGTTTTCCCCCAATATGTTTGCCTGGGGCTCCCGAAGGGGAAAAATGGTGTTTTTCCCTTTTTTTGCCCCTTTTTCCATTAAATTTTCCTTCCCCCTTTCCCTTTGGCCCACGCTTCATGAACGGGTCGGGTGACCCGTCCTTAAAAATTGGAAATCTTTGGTATCCCCGAAAACACTGGTATTATGTCGATAAGGGGTGTCGGGTTTCCGTTGGCTCCCCGGGAAAGTTCATCTTTGGTTTTTTCTCCCGTGGGTTTTTTGGGCCGGGACCGGCCCTGCCCCCGTTACTCCGTGGTGGGGGGGGGCCGCCGCAATGGTTAGGTTTATTTGGACCCCCAAAGCCTGCTTTTTTGGGTAAGGTCGTATTACCCCCCAACATTTTGACTTTTTAACGCTGCCGTTTTTCCATTTTAAAAACGGAAAAAGTCCCCTTGTACCTCCGTGGGGGGTGGGGGGCCCGAAATCCGTTAAAAGTTTGGTTTCCGGGCCTTTTTTATTAAAAAAACTCTCCTTAAAACAAATTTTTTTCGCCAAATTTTCCAAAATACCTTTGACAATAAGCCCAAAAAAAATTCGCCTTGCAATTTTCAAAAACCCTTGGTTCCCCCCAAAACGGAAATCTCCGGGAGTTTTCAATCTGTTTTCGGTAAAACACTTTTAAAAAAATTACCATTTTCCCAACAAAATAATTTTAACTTTCAAACCCCAATACTCCCAACAAATATCCCGGTTACTTGAATTAAAAAACCCGTCCCTACATAGAACCCTCTGCGCTGTTTCAAAGCCAGAGGTTCGGTCATTTCAAATTTCCTGCCGGGGCATTTGTTCTAGATGTGCACTTTTGGGACATATTTCCACAGTTGCAATCTAGAGCCTAAATGTATTAACTGCTTTAAACCCCCATACGCGGGATTCAAAACTCTCCCCCAAGTGGAAACTAAAAAAAAGAAATTCAAGTAATCAAAACCAATAAAAATATCCCTTATTTAGAACACGAAAATTAATAGTTCCACAGTTATCCCAGACTTATGCACAGGCTCTCAAACCCTCAACTGAAAACCATAAACTCAAACTTGAAACCATTACAAAATAGTATGCCCCCCGTTAAAGGGGTTTTAAACCATTGATACCCGCCAAAAAAAATGTTTTCCAAAATTCCTACTTTTCCCAAATCATCAACCATAACTCAAGAAAACCTCTTACCATCCACATCTTCTGTAACAGTTCATCGTCACTAATCTCAACCATCTGTTCCTTTAATGATCTACCCCCCCCCATCTGCAATATCCCAACAACCAAAGCGAGTCTTTATTAAATACCCATTACTACTATACATTTCCCCCAGCAATAGCCTAAATACTTCCGCTTCATCGTTATCAACTGAAATACCCCAGTTTTTACAATTTTAATAAATTTTCACTCTATCAACTATGTTCAATATCAGTTCCCATATCGGGCACAGCTACTACATCCAAAAAAAAAATTTCAACACACCCCAACAAATTCAAAAATAGAAGAAAACGCCCAAAAATAAAAAAACCAGAAATAGAAAAAAATGACCCCACATAAACCCAGAAAGCCAGCACCTCAAGAATATACTACTGATGAAAAAGACATGCTTGTATATGACGTAGGGAAAACTTGACCAGATCCTCGGGATAAACCCAAGATGTAAAAAAATGTTTTTAAGATCCTCAAGCATATATACGGTTTAACACCAACCCGATTCAGGACAAGTAAAAGCAAATTTTTTATAACATGTATTCCCGACTTTGTATTAAAAAAAAATTGCCATTCTCCTTTCCAAGTTTTTTTTTTTAAAAATATATGGTCTGACTTGGTGGGGCAACTCCCCCCAAAATTTTTCTTTTAAAACTTGAAAAAGGTTTTAGGGATTAGAAATTTTAACGAACTGTATTGTCATTATTTTAAATTTTTTTTAAAACATTTTAAATTTTAATAAAATGTTTGGCGCAGTATAGCCTAAATTGGCTCTTGGGGCCATAAAACCCTACCTCACTCACTCACCACACCGAATCCTCGGGTGTTTTTTAAGTCCCGGGGTTGGGCACTCTCAAACGCCGCCGTGGGCAAATTTAAAATGTTTTTAGATTATCCGTTGGGGTTCCCTTTCCCCGGATTGTACTCTAGAGCCAAAATTTTAAATTTTACCGAACCTCACCCATCAAATTCAAAATTATGCCAAAATGGAAAACTGAAAAAAAAAACGGTTATCAAAACTAATAGAAATATACCATATGTAGAAAAAGAAAAAAAATAGCTCCACAATTTCCCCAATCTTTCGCTCAGGTTACCAAAAAACCCTGTTTTCCATAAAAGCAAACAGATGAAAAAAAATTATAAAATAGTTTTTCCCACCATTGAAACTTTTAAAAAACCCTTTTAAAAACCATTCCAAGTCACTATCCCCTCAGGGGGGCCCCCCTTTAGGTGAGTACGGGTTTCACGCCCCGAGGTGCCCTAGTGATCTTTTTTTCTCTTCCTAAGGGGTTTACTGTTTTGGTAAACATGGGCTTCACGAACCCCGGATACCCCAGTGGGTCTTTTTTTTATTTTCGGCCCTTCTCCTTGCCCACCCAATTTGTCCTTTTATTTCCTTTTTTCCCTCAGGGGCCCCCTTCGGGGGAGTACGGGGGGAAACCCCGTTTTGAGGCCGGGGGCATTTAAAAAAAAGAAAACCAAAAAAAAATTTGCTTGTTTTGTGTTTAAGTTACAGGTCAATATATTTAAATTATATTTAGTTCAGTTAGGGGTTGTTTTGTGATTAATTTTTTTTAGGTATTTTTTTAAAATTTTAAATTTTTTTCACTCTTTTAATTTAGGTTTTTTTTATTTGGGGTTAAAAAAAAAATTACTTTTTATTTTCAAATGTCAGACTAATTTTTTTAGTCTAACCGCATGTTTCTTTTTGCGGCGACCCGTACCGGGGGGAAAGGGGGGTCTTTTCCTGTTGGTGCCCCCCTTTGGCCCTGCTTCTCCGTAGACGGGAGGCGGGGGTGAGCCCGCTCCCTTAATCGGTGGGGGATTAGTTCTGAGGACCAATACGGGTTCTTTGGGAAAACCAAAGACGGTTGCTTTTTGGGGTTTGTATTGGTTGGCCCCGGGAACTGGGGGTCACATCCCCAACCTGTAATACTATACTTCAGTGCCACCTCTGGGGTAAGTGCCGTGCCTGAGCATGTCAGATGACCCGGGGGGTGCCTCCCCTTTGGACTCCCTGGGGGTGGGGGATACTTAATAGTAAAAAACGCATGGAACCCGTGAAAATCTTCTTCGGGAGCAAATTTATTGAATTTTGCGATTCGTTTCTTTTTTTTTAAAAAAACCCGCACCCAAATATTTCACCTTTTCCCAATTGAGAAAGCCTTTACTAGCAGTATTGGGGGGGTCGTCGATTCGTAAGATGCGCCCGGGGGTTTGTTCCTCGAAGTTTTATCCGAAACGGCGACCGCCCTTATAAAACCCAAAAGCTTGCTCATTTAGATTTTCCGTTTCATGTAATTTTTAAATTTTTTGGGGGGTAATTTCGCCAGCGGATTTTTTTAAACTGTCGACTGAGGAAATAAAAGAAAAAAAAGCTCAAAAAGTCTGTGTGTGGCGTATAACAAAAGGGGGATGGGCGGTGCTGAACACCAAGCACCTCATCCGCCTTTTTTAACCGACCTCCCACAACTGTTAAAATCTTTCATCAAGCCCAGTTCGACCGTATATACAAACCCGGCTGCTTTTTTGTGCCAGGATACGGCCACTTAAAATGTCTGTCGGGGCCCCCCCTACCCCCCTCGTTGGGGGGAAAAAGGCCGCAGTAAAAATTTTACAAAGAAGGAGCAATGTTTAAAAGAAGGGGCATCCCCATACTCACGCCCTGTCCAACTTGATAAAAAAAAAAAAGAAATAACAGCTATTAAAATAAAAGAAAATTTCCTACCAGAGGCACGGCGTATTGTTTTTTCACGCCCCCGGTCTCTGGGGTTATGCAAATGCTGCTCAAGAGCACCCGGGTAAGGCAGTACAATATAGTTTAGAAGCGAATAAGGTGACACCCACTAAACCGGAGGTGATTTGCTACAAAAGCAATTCACCATTTGGGGTTTCTAAGCCAACAACAAATCACCACCTCCGACGAAAAAAAAAAAAATAATTTAAAAAGGGAAGCGATTCGCCAAAAGACCAAAAAAGCCGAAGGGCCCCCCAACGGATCAAAACCAACCCTATCTGGGGTCCCAAAGAAACCACGAGAAATTCCCCCGAAAAATTGAAGAAAAATCGGTGACCGGAGATTGCTGGGGGACGAAGCTCTCATGGATTACCAATCGGGCCCTTCGACTTTAGCTCCGGAGGAGGGGCGAGTGGGGAAAATAATGACCTCCTTCATTTCCCCGAACTGCCGTGGTTTAACTTGGACCGATGATCTCAAATCCATCATATCCCCGTACCAACCCGCATGTGTTGCTCTTCAGAACTTTTCAAGAGTACCGTGACTCGAATACGTGGTTATAATTGGGACGACGGATGTAGATGGCGATGATCTCCAACGGAGGGTAGCCTTTTTACGTCCCCTCTTTATCCAAGTAAGTCGTCCATGCACACATCATTACAGGCTGTGGCGTCATTATATCCATTCTTTTTTGTCACGTCTGTGTGTTTTTACCCACCCCAAAATGTTGTGCCACAAGGGATTTGAATAATTAGCGTCAATTTCCAGCTCCTTTTTATTTTGCTCCGGTGACTTTAACGGACACAGCCCCCGGGGGCATGATGAAAATCCCTGGGGGCAGATCGAACAGTTGATCCTGATACTGTCTCTGTCTCCTCAACAACGACGAGAAAAAAATATTTCCATGCACCCAAAAATTTCCTCCCCCGATCTTGCCATTTGTTTGCCAAATCTACTCCCCTCAGGGGCCCCACCTTCTTTAGGTGAGTACGGGTTTCACCCCCGAGGTGCCCTAGTGATCTTTTTTCCCCCTAAGGGGTTTACTGTCTTTGGTAAAAAGGGTTTTCTAACCGGATACCCTAGTGATCTTTTTTATTTTCCCCTTTCCTGCCATTCAAATTTCCCTTTTTTTTCTTTTCCCGTCTAGACCCCAGACCAATCTTTCAAAATGAACTATGTTCCCAAAATTTTTTTTTCAATGGAAAAACTCTTTTAATACAACATATTATGGTTTACATTTGTATTGTGTTAGTTTAGTTCCTTTTCGTTTTTAATTTTTTAAAAATTTTTGATTATGTTTTTTATTTATTTTCGATTAACCCCGTTGTTTTAACCCGCATGTTTGCCGTGTGCGGCGTCCCGTAGGGGAAAATGGTGTTCGGGGACCCTTTTGCTTTCCCCTTTACGCTTCTCCAGTATGGAGGTTAAACCCAAAGGGATACCTCTGCGTTCCCTTTAGCTTCACTGTAGACGGGGGGCGGGGACCCGCTCCTGTCAATCGGCTGAATTTTCTCTTGGTATCCCCGAAGAACCCCCTTAGGGTTAGTGCTGCAGAAAAAGGGGTGTCGGGTTTACCCTTCCCTCACCCTGGACTGTATCACTATATTCGGGTTACTCCGGGTAAGCGCCGTGCCTGGTTTTGGCCCAGTTGCCCGGGCCCAACTCCCCCCCTTGTTGGACTCCGTGGTGGTGGGGGCACGCCAGGACGAAGTGGTATACGCGTTATTATGGACCCCAAAGCTGCTGTCCCCGGGTAAGGCCTCGTTTTCCCCCTCTCAACTTGACAAAGTTTAAACAACTCCCAGATTTTTCTATTATCACTAAAAAACAATGAAATGTAAAAAGAAATCGCCCTTTGCAATACAAAAGCCCCGTGGGAATGGGTGGAGAACCGAAATCATAAAACGATTGCGTTCGGGGATCTACTTATTGAAACAAACTCTGCTCTTCAAATAAGTCCTTTCTTCTTGCTAAATCGTTTCTAAATATCCCTTGATAAGTCCACACAAAACTTTAAATTCTTGCCGGGGGTTTATTTCGAACCTGACCTGTTGACCCCCTGATGCAGAATTCTGGATGGATTCTCTGATCGGGGCGTTATCAGGTCAGAAGAATCTAAAAAAAAAAGATCAACAGTTATCCCAAACCAAGCATATTTTTTAACATTTTACCCCCAATCCCCAAAAGCTTAAAAGGGCTGGATATCAAATGAAAAAATTCCCCCATACACCGAACCCTCTGCGCTGTTTTAAGTGCCCGGGTTCGGACATTTAAAACTTCCTGCCGCGGTCAGGGTTTTCTCTAGATGTGCTCTGCTGGACATTTTCCCCGATTGCTTTTAGAGCCAAAATGTATAAACTGCTCCCCTCACCCATCAGATTCCAAAATATGCCCTAAATGGAAAAAGAAACAAAACGGAAATAAAAAAAAATAAAAAAAATTTCTTACCCAGAAGCACGTAAATTAATAGCCCCCCAGTCCTCAAACCGCTCAACTCAAATCTTCTCTTCAAATAATTCTCACAAACAGATGAAAAAATAACAAAATAAAAAATTCTTCTAAAATTACTTGAACCACTTTCATCCAACCAAACCCAAAAATAGAATCCTCTAATATTTCCCGATCATCATCCTCAACACAAGCCCAGCTCTTGCCGTCCCCCTCTTCAATAGGGGGACAACTCGACCCTCAACCTACTCTACTTCCCTAGCAATAACCCCCAAAACTTCCCCCTTTTCGTTCCAAAAACCCCAGTTCCCTTTAAAAAATTTGCCCTCTACAACTGATGTTCAATCATGTTTCCCTTAAAACTACGCTACATCAATAAGGAAATCTTAAACATCCCCAACGAAATTCAAAATAAAGAAAACGCCAAAAAAAACAAAAACCAGAAATAGAAATAAAAATGACTCCACATAAACCCGAAAACCCGCACCTCAAAATATCTACTGATGAAGAGACTGCTTTTATATGACGTAGAGGAAAAACGAAACCGTCACTCTGGTAAATCCAAAAATTCAAAAAAAAGTTTTATACGTTCCTCAACATATATGAGGTTAACCCAACCCCATTCAGGACAAGTAAAGAATTTTATAACATGTATTGCCGACTTTGTATTTAAAAAAAATTGTTCCATTCTCCTTTTCTAATTGTTTTATTTTTTAACATGGTCTGACGGTGGGGCAACTCCCCAAAAATTTTTTCTTTAATTGAAAAAAAGGGTTTTTGATTAAAATTTTAACTTTTAGAACTTATTGTCATTATTTTTAAATGTTTTATAAAAAAATTTTTTAAAATTTTTTTATAAAAATGTTTGGCGGTATAGCCTAAATTTGGGTCTTGCGCCATAAAAACCTACTCACTCCAAATCTACCTTTTTTGAATTTTAGAAAGATCAAGATCTACATAAAGGGGGATCCTTCCTCTCCCTAGTTTATGTTAATAGTGCGGGGTACGAAACCGCCCTCCACATATCATTTTTATGCGCAGACTGGGATAAATTCCCCGGCAGCAGTTTAAAATGGCATAATGGTTCAAAAGGGGCGTTGATGCAGTTTTAAACGTCCGAAACTGGGGTGCTGCGTGCAGCAATTCCTAAGACTTAAACTCCCCTCGAAAGCTGGCAAACCATGGTGGAATTCACCTGCCAACAAGGAAAAGAAAGGGGGGGTGGGGTATTTTCCCCAAAAACCCGATAATCTCATAGCGTTCAAACGTGCAAAAACGTTAGCTCGTAGAAAACGTCGTCAATGCCAGAAGAATCTTGGATCAAGTATGTATCTTCAATCACATCGTCAACTACCAGCCAACAGTTATGGAGAAAGGTCAAAGCAGCGAATGGCCTTTATCGGGACTTTACCATTCCGATTTTGGGAACATCGACTGTTTTGTATTCGTCACCTGTCGATGTAGCCAACTTGATTGGCCAGACTTTTCTAGTGTGGTCCAGCTCCGATTCATATAGCCCCTGCATTTCAGGTGACTAAGAATCGTTTAGAGCGACACCTATAAACTTCAGATTGCCGACAACCTTTACCCTACAACAGTGACTTTGACATGTGGGAATTGAAGAGCCTTATCATCAGCCCATAATACTAGTCCAGGTCCTGATGGAATATCCCCCTCAGGGGCTCACCTTCTTTAGGTGAGTACGGGTTTCACGCTCCCGAGGTGCCCTAGTGATCTTTTTCTCTTCCTAAGGGGTTTACTGTCTTTGGTAAACATGGGCTTCACGAACCCAGGGTACCCTAGTGATCTTTCTCTATTTTCGGCCCTTCTTCTTGCCATTCTAATTTCCCTTTTCTTCCTTTCCCGTCTAGACCACAGAACAATCTTACAAAATGAACTTAGTTCAAATTTGTTTTTTCTATAGAAAAAACTTTCTTTTTATTATTAACATATTATGATTTAGATTTTCTATTGCGTTAATTTAGTTTCTTTTTCGTATATTTCTTTAAATACTTTGATTATGTTACTTTATTTGTTTTGATTAACAACGTTGGTTTTCCGACCCGCATGTTTGCCGTGTGCGGCGTCCCGTAAGGGGAAAATGGTGTTCTGGGGATCCTTTGCGTTCCCTTTGCCCACGCTTCTCCAATATGGAGAAGGTTAGTGGCCTGGGGATACCTCTGCGTTCCCTTTGGCCCACGCTTCACTGTAGACGGGTGGCAGGAGTGAGCCCGCTCCTGTCAATCGGCTGGTAGTACCTCTTCGGTGTCCCCGAAGAGACACTGCTCTGGGTTAGTGCTGCAGATAAGGGTGTCGGGTTTACCCGTTGGATCCTCACCCTGGACTGTATCACTATATTCTGGGTGTACTCCAGGTAAGCGCCGTGCCTGGTTTTTGGCCAGTTGACCGGCACACTGCCTCCCTTGTTGGACTCCGTGGTGGGTGGAGGCACGCCAGGATGAAGTGGTATACGCGTTGTTATGGATCCCAAGCTGCTGTGCCCGGGTAAAGGCCTTAATTTACCCAAAATTAACATAGACGAAACTGCTACACATGCACGATTTTTAGTTTTATCTTTACATAACAATGCCATGTCTCTGAAATCGCCATTTGCCATTCAAAAAGCTCTAATTGGAATAGGTGGTGAACCGAAATCGGTTAAACGATTGCGTTCTGGGGATCTACTTATTGAAACGAATTCCGCTGTCCAAACAAAGTCTTTCCTCCTCGCTAAAACATTTTTAAACTCGCCTTTAATTGTAACTCCGCATAAATCTCTTAACTCTTGCAGAGGTGTCATTTCAGAACCTGACTTGATGAGCACTACTGAATCAGAAATCCTTGAGGGATTTTCACATCAGGGTGTAACTCAGGTCAGGAGAATCACAATAAAAAAAGACTCCACAATTATTCCCACCAAACATTTAATTTTAACATTTAATAACCCAAAACTACCAAACACAATAAAAGCCGGTTACTTGAATTGAAACCTCCCTACATACCGAACCCTCTGCG
>BMAV01012729.1:16701-27311 GCA_019973955.1 Trichonephila inaurata madagascariensis
ATATATATATATATATATATATATATATATATATATATATATATATACAAATCTATACAATGTATTTGCCTGTTACCTGTTCTTGTTTAAAAATAAATCCTTTTTGATAATAGAAATGTCCCTTAGATTAAAATAGATTTATATTTTATCAAACCGTTACATTTGATTTTTCTATAATAAATTACTTTTTTAATAAATTCCGAATTGCATTATGCACATCCCTCACTATGGATGGTACACGATTCTCTGTGTGTGCGACTTTCATTTCTCCTCCTCCTTTTCTGTTTGGAGTGCCCTAAAAGCAAGAGGCAGTCAGAGATGTTTTTTAAAGTTTAAGAGAGTATTCAGGATGGTTAAGATAAAGGGCCTTAATCGTTTACGAATGACAGCACAATCAAATTTCAACAATGAGTCACGAAAGATCAATTCAAAACGAACACCGTAATTTTCAAGAAAATGGCAACTGTAATATTTTAAACATTATTTGATCATTGCATTATTGTATTATCTATGTCTGTATACATGAAAAATAATGAAAAGAATAATTATAATTTCACTTCTATAAATGTTTTTTTGTTTCTTAATCTGATATAAAGGTACATACTTTTATGTGCGGCCCGCGAGATTATAATGTTTTTCCGAAGTGGCCCGCAAGATCATTTGTGTTGGACACCCCTGCTGTAAAGTAACACGAGGGCTATAGGCGGAATGCCCAAGGAAACCGAGCTCACCCTAAAGAGTTTAAGAGCTACAAAACGATCCCCCGGGAAGCAACCACCCTCGCGTTCAATCTTTATTAAACAAAATTATAATTTACATTTTATGCATAGCACACATTAAATTTACATATTACAAATTAAAGGTAAATGAAACGAAACACATATGTAACTGCAAGGTACAAACGTACAAAGCTGAAAGTAATAGTAAAGAACGTAAAGGGTAATAGATGGAAAAATAATATACTTTATTCGAGAATTCTTGCAAGCACATCAAAAGTAATAAAAATATAAAATACAAATATTCCACACAAAACAAAAAAGGAAGGAAAACAAAAGGGCAAGAAACATTTGAGGGGGGGGGGCCCTCTTCTAACCATATAAGAGTACCGATCTAATCCCATCTAAGGAATTTGATCCCGGATTATAGAGGCAATTTTAATACACGATTTTAGTTTAGAGTGAATGGAAAGATTTAAAGGAACCAGGTTTTTTTAAAATTTTCAGATGGATAGACCAAATGGAAATCCTCAGTCAGAGGACATGCGAACACATAATGGTCAGCGTCCCCAACAGAACAACAAAGGCAATTGAGAGTAGCTTTTAATTTGAAGCGATGCAAATAAGAAAC
Source organism: Trichonephila inaurata madagascariensis (assembly GCA_019973955.1). NCBI lineage: Eukaryota > Metazoa > Arthropoda > Arachnida > Araneae > Nephilidae > Trichonephila > Trichonephila inaurata. Next base: position 18,049 of record BMAV01012729.1, read on the forward strand.
AAATGGGCCTTGGTTTGTTAAGAATTGCGTATCGTAACTGAAATGGGGATCGATATCTAAACTGGGTTTGGGAAAGAAGGATTTGACTCGTAAGCCAGTATTATAGTTAGACTACCAACTCTCCTAGTCCTTAATTAATTTATTTTGGAGGATTTTGATGAGGGTGATTGGCAATGAGCCTCGTAATTTTGAACCTCGGTCAAGTGACGAGGGAGATACCTGAGCTGTGTGAGTGAGTGGCACCTTTTTCTCCTCAATACCACATCACGTCAACGGGGGGAGGTCACTGAACCTCGACAGATTTAACGTGTATCGGCTAGGCTACACGGTAGGTCTTCAATGGTACCACGATTCGAACCCACTACAACCCGGCCTCGAGTTTGTAGATTCGACCACTAGGCTATCGCGGCCACAATTCCTCTGGAAAAGATGTCTTGGAAAAAGATGGAAAAGAAATATCCGAATATTTTCTTCGAGATTGATTCGTTTAAAAAGGGTCCATGTTGTAACATAATAAAATGTAATAAAATAGAAAATCTTTTAACTTTCAACTTTTATAGTATGCCAAATTTATTAACAATACTAATTTCAAATTTCATTATATAGTAATCGTATACTAAATGCTTACCATTTTCTTATAGTTTTGTTGTGATAAAAATAATATTTTTTATAAAAAAAATTGGAAAAAATAAATTTATAAACAAAAATTTCAAATGCATTTTGTATGTTCTATTGGATATTATTAGTGACGTTTTAGATCACAGAAATTGTTAGCATATCTCTAAAACTTTTTATTCCATTTCCATTTTGAAAAAGGCCGGACATAGGAAGGAAAACACATTTTTATGTACTTTGTATCCTGTTTCTCTTTTGGAATCCCCGTTGTATCCATTATGAAAAACTTTAGTATAAAATTCAGATACATACACATACAAAATATTCGTTTCCCAAAACAGCAAACTGACCTTTAGAAAGGCAAAAAACACATTTACAAAAATCTCAAAATCGGAGCATCTCAAAAGTGGAAAAGGTAAAATAAAAATAGGAAGGGGGGAAAAAAATTCCTTTTAGAAGAGAAAAATATCGCTGTTCCGTAGAGTCCGCTGCCCAGCGGCATTTTCATTTATGCACTGACCGTTTACCGCTATTCTTTTTTTGGCTTTTCCAGAATTTCTGCACTGTTTTTTAAAAGGCAAAACTCCAGCTTCACTCCAGAAAGAGCAATTTCAAACTAGTTCTGAATGTTCCCGGGCTATATCTGGGGCACACTAGAACGGCAAAAAGAATACTTGGCACAAAAAAATTTGCCCAGGGCAATTATATATTTTTTCTTCAAGTCCGAGTGAAATTGCAGAAAGGGAAAAATAGAGGGAGGAAAAAGTTCTTCTGCGTCCTGTTTTTGTTTATGTATTTGTAGACCACTGTGAAGGGTAAAAACCCTTGTCTCTTGGGTACGCTAGTAGTTCCGAGTTCGTAAGTCATTTTTACGAACCTGGGGCGGTGAGTGACACTTGGTTCGGATGAGAAAACCTTCTGATATGAAATGAGTTCGTCCGTAAACATTTCTTTTCTTATAAGTACAGGTTTCTCCTATTTAAAATAGAAATACAAACATAATATCAATAACTGGAGATTGAGTTTATATTCTATACCAGAGGTGGCCAACCTTTTTAGGAAGAGTGCCCCTTTCGACTTTTCGAACAAATTGAATGATTAAAAAAATGTTACTTGTAAACATATTATGTAACTTTTAAGCATAGAGCACATTTTTAATGCAAGTCTTAGTAGTGGAAATTTAAAAATAATATCATTAATGAGCCAAAGCACAAACTTAGATTTTATTGTTAATCACTTCAGTAAATTTTGAACGATATTTTGATTTTGGGTACTATGTTCATAATAGAAAATATTTGTTCACAAACGTATGTTTATTCAAATCTACAACAGTATCTCATAACCAAATTGTGTAAAACTGAAAAATTGCTCGCTAATACAAATTTCCAAAATTCAATGCAATTCTTAATATTTGCTTTTTCATGCAGTGTAGTGCTGTAGACAATAATTTCGATTTGAATTTCATGTGGGTAACAATTTACATTTTACAGAGAAATTATAAAAGGACTTGTGAAAAGATCGGCATTTTTTTATCATCATGAAAAACATCAAACCTAGCACTGAAAGAATCCTGCAAAGATAGATGTTAAATTTTGAATCTATCACATTAGGAGCTCTATTAATTTTGGTAGATTGTTCCTGCATTAATATGAAATGCGTTAATTTTATTTTTACAAAATCGATACGCAAAAAAAGCAGAAGTTTGTCCACAAAGAAGGTATAAGACCAACTCTAGGATAGTAAAAATACAATCTTTTCTCTAAAATCTTAAATTTAAATTATTTTATTGCCCTATAATATCGATAAGAAAAACTATAATCTCATAGCTGATCTTCATTCTAGAATACCAAGCATTCACTTGGCAGTTCAGTATTTTCTTCCAGAGAATTTTAAAATACGCTCCCTCAAATTTCAAAATCTTGCCAGTAAAAAAAGCTTTGGAAAGCCAATTCGCATAACAAAATGCAGGTGCATTCTCCATACGATAAATTTCTACTGTAACGCATTTAAGTGTATTATTATTTTTTTTTTTGTCTGAACAACCACATTTCAACATAATTTTTTTTAAAAAAATGATATTTATTATTATTATTTCAAATTTTTGAAAATATTTTATGAAGTTTTCGCGTGCCACTGTTATAACTTCGCCGTGCCCCATCGGGGTTGGCCACCCCTGTTCTATACTGTGAAAATAGTCTTTTTGTCTAACAAAATAATCTCTGGAAAAAAATTACACAAAAGTAAAGTTAAGGTAACATAAAATCAGAAGTGTCGTGATAATTTGGCCCCCTCCTCCCCCCCGTATAAAATAAATAAAAAAATAAATACATTTTTTTTCTTTTAAAATTATCTTTTAACTCATTTTGAAGGAAAAATTAATTATGTGTAAATGTATCTTCATAAAAACCTTTGAGAAAAAAATGTCTAAAATAAATAAATTAAAAAAACATTGAAAACTATTGTGTGTTATTTGACATTAGAAACATTTATATTCAGGAGAGGAATAATATCTAAATTCAAATATTTTTTTTCAAAATAATGCTTTTCTACGATATAAATACTGTAAGTTAATTTTACACACAACAAAAATAATTTAAAATTTTTGCTTAGAATTTCCAGTTTTTAGATGGCAATTAAATGTAACACTATACATGGGGGAATTTAAACAATTAAATATTTTTTGAAATAATTCTACGAATTGAACTTTGTCTGGAGGTGTGTGTGTGTATCTGTATTATTATTTCTATGAAGGAAAAACAAAATTAAAATTTCCGGTTATTTCAAGATATTTGTTAAAAATGCAATAAGTCGCTCAATTTTCAAACAATAAGAGAGTTTTATATTCAAAGCTTGAAATTCTTTTTGCAACGCTAAAAATGAAGGGAAAAATACAACAAATGAACACCAATTTGATTCTTCAGAGAACTACTACAGTCAGTTAATTTTTAAAGAAGAAAAACTGCATGCTAAAACTAACTCTACTAATTATGTGAAAAATGTTTTAGAATTTCTACACAATACTTTTTATCAAGCTATCGGGACTAAAATGTTGTTTGTAATGAAGTAGAATAAGAAAAAAAGTTAACACATGATTATCATTATCACCGAATATTATGTTAAGTAGTTTCAGCTATTTTTCATAGTGAAAATTTCACAGTTGTGTAGTGTTTGAAAGTATATAATTAAAACACTTAAAATGTCGTTCAGAAAATAAACAAGCAGTGAAATAAATGAAAGAGATTTTTATAACACCAAAGAATCTGTACATTATAAAAAAGTAGAAATCACTCAATAGCTTTACAATACGTTTAAAAGTACCAATGCCAATAAAATCTTTAAAAAAGGATGGACAATTAAACTTGGAGAAAAGGCCTTGTTTATTCATGCAACACACAAAATACATCAAAAATTAGTTTTACAGTATCATTAAAAATAATGACAAACTATATATATAATTTTTTTAAATATTTTATATATTTTTCGGATTTTTAAGACGAACATTTTTAAAGCTGTTCCAAATTAAATCCGGAGATTCTAAAAAATAAATCTCAATATCAGCAAAGAAAGAGTAAATTTATGTATCGAATATTGAAACATCGGTTCGTAAACAACGCCAACTACAATAATTTTTCCAAAAAAAAAATAAAAAAATAAAAAAAAAAAAAAAAACGTTTGTCTAAAATAAATACGTAGAAATACTTTAAAAATAAATAAAAACAATTTCAGAATTACTTTTTTAAGGTATCCGACGACGTTCGGAACCGTGATTTTAAAAAAGCGCATAAATGGATAATTTTCATGGTATTTAGTGTCACTTAGATTAGAATACATGTATAAAATTGTTTTAAGGACATTTTGACAAAAAAAAATTATTTAAATGCAATATTTCGGCAAAAAATTAACTTAGAATAATCTTTTATCAAAATGTTCTCCTTTTGTGAAAAATGCTTCTATTATAATAATATTTTGCCTGTACATAGCTCAGACCTCTGTACAGAGGCTCAACTATGAGTTTTGAAAAATTCATATTATTTTTAGAGTTACCACCCATTGAAATAATTATCGGCGTTTTTTTCTTAAAATTTCTCCTTTCTGTTGTCGTAAAACATGGATAAACCCACTTCTAAGTTATATATTTCAAAAATTCTAGTTGAGCCTTTGTACAGAGGTCTGAGCTATATACAGAGTATGTATTATTATAATAAAAGCATTTTTCGCAAAAGGAGAATATTTAAAAAAAAAAGGTTATTCTAAGTTAATTTTTTGCCGAAATATTGTATTTAAATAATTTTTTTTGTCAAAATGTCCTTAAAACAATTTTATACATGTATTCTAATCTAAGTGACACTAAATATAAATATTATCCATGTATATATACGCTTTTGCAAAATCACGGTTCCGAACGTAGTCGGATATCTTAATGTAAGAGCACTCATAAACAAAACAAAGCTTACGTTAGACACTTCTAATATTTAACACAATGCATATTAATAGTAACCGTAAGCTCTTTTAGGCTAAATGTTTGTATTTCCTATTTGTGAAACTAAGTCCATTTCATATTTTACTGTTCTTTCTAAAATACTTTAGGTTTTTCCTATACAAAGAAATACGTTTAATGCGAAAACACTGAAGACGGAATATCGGTTAACACAAAATTATACAACGGGCCCGAAAAACTACTATGCATTTTTTCCTCTTAACACGAAAAGATTTCCTTTCTGTTAATGAACAAAATACGGAAAACACCAGTCACTTAATAAATGTTTGAGCAAGTTTCTGTATTATTGAACTGCCCTGTATCATCGGAAGAATTCATTGCTGTAGATGATGATAATGTATGTACAGCCCCAATTATGACCGACAAAGACATTTTGGAGCTTGTTCAAAGCTCAAAAAATATCATTAATGCAGATTCCGACGACGAAAATAAAATGAATAATGCGGCTCCTGTTCCCACGTCATCCGAAACGAGGAACATCATGAAAAGTATGCGCAGTTATTTAGACGTACATTTCAATGGTGAAATGAATAAAAAGATGGACGAGACGTCGAACAATTTTTTTGACAATTTGATGCCAAACAAGTAATATAAAAAAAAAAGTAAATTCCTACTTTGTTAGAAAACATACTGGCGCCATCGTTTGGAGATAAATCTAACTTCGTCAGAAATAACGCAAAATAAATTTAAAATTAAAAAATAACATTTAATTAATGAATTAATACTTGAGAAAACTTAATTAACCTCAAGTGTCCTCCACTACAAGTTTAAAAAATTTATTTGAACTTGAATGAATGAATAAAAGGTATTTTATTAACGATTGAAAGTTCGAAGATATATATATAAGGAGAGAGTGAACTATTAGTAGGAATTGAAAAAGGCAATGCAAAGAAAAATGTCAAGATTGTTTTCCAAAAACTCAATAAATGCTTTATTTTTCAAAAAACTTGTATTAAATTTCATTATGTTCTTGTGAATAATTTTGTTTCATTGAGTTTTATTTAATATCTGCAAATATACATACCTATGTTCATAAGATGTATTGTAATAAATTTAATTTTGTTGCATATATGTTTAATTTTTTTTTTTTTTTGCAATATTTTTTAACACGAAAAAATGTTTCAGTCCCCTCAGTTTCGTGTTATAAACGCGATTTTCACTATACCTTTAAAAATAAATAAAATCATCTTACATTTCAATAAAATGCAACGAAAGCCATTTGTATATTAGCACACATTCAAAACAATCGAGTTTATCAAACCGCCAGCTTAAAGTGCTTTCCATCTAGCCTCCCCAGAACACGTGTTTCCACATTAACTCCGAAGAATAGGGATTCATTTATTGAACAAACAGAGAACTACGCTTGGTTTAGCTTCCATTCCCAATCAAGACCAATGTTTCCATTGGTGCTTTGGATACGCAATCAACCCGACTGTCGTTCCATCTGAGGGGGATGGGGAGCGGAAGTGAAGATATTATACGAAACCTTTTCCCGAATATAAAAAGGGGGAATGAGAAAATAAAAATAATAAATTGGCAACGGTGCCACCGCAGAAGTATCCTTAACTCCATCTCATTCCGTGTGCCTTAGGGCTACAGCGTTGCTGCAGAAATTGTCCCTAAATCAACCGGGAATTGAGAATCTGGGGCTCAATCTCCAGTCCTCATTATTGGTGGCATCTCTTTCCTGCAACCCCCCACCCTCGTCTCTGTTGCCGACCCTCCCAACCATCGCCCAGAGATCCAAATATTGCTGTGTGGTGGCAGGGAGGGGGCGATCACGAAATTAACACCTTCTCTCAGAGCTTCTAAATCCTTAACCCCGTCTATTTGTTCAAGATAAATTGCATCGATAGCCCAGATCGTCTTACACAAGCGCCAAGGCTTGGCACAGATGGTGTTCTTATTGCAAATGTGCTCGTCGCAAATGCCAATAGATGGTTGGGGGAATGACACGGGATGGTTGGGGGTTTAACCCAAATTGAGATAAGATCAGTACTCCCACTGAAATTTTGGCGACTTCGGATGAACTAGATTTCAAACATAAGAAAGTTTTTTTTTTCTATCAATAGCTTGGATCTAAGCTTGTATTATTGCAAAAACGTGTTTGGTGTAATCATTGTAATACTGTGAAAATCGCTTAATACGGAACTGAGAGTACTGAAATATTTTTGCGTGTTAAAGGATATTGCAAAAATATAACAAAAATTTAGTTTATTAGAGAAAATTTTATTTACGTAGATGTGTATATATGTATGTATTTAATAAAAATCAATGAAACAAAAACATTCACAAGAACTTAATGAAATTTAGTACAAAACTTTCAAGTTTTTTTGAAAAACAAAACATTTATTGAGTTTGGAGAAAATAATCTGATATTTTTCTTTGCTTTGTCTTTTTTAGCATCAAACTGTGAACAAATTGTTCAATGTCGTCCGTTTTGTTATTCATTTCACCATTGGAATGTGCATACTTTTCGTGATGTTTCTCATTTCAAATGACGCGGGAATATAGCAGCTGCATTATTCATTTCATTTTCGTCTGCATGAAGATTTTTTTTTTCTTTTGATCTTTGAACAAACTCCAAAATATCTTTGTCTGCCCTAATTGGGGCAGTACACATATTGCCATCATCTACTGCAACGAATTCTTCCGATAATACAGTAGGACAGTGCAATTCGGCTGGTGCTTTCCGTATTTTGTTCATTCTCAGAAGGGAAATCTTTTCGTGTTAAGTGATTTTCGTTTGCGTTAAGAGAAAAAAAATGCATGAGAGAAAATACATAGTAGTTTGTCGGGACCATTGTATTATTTCGTGTTAACCGATATTTCGTCCTAAGAGTTTTCGCTTTAAACGTATTTTACTGTACTATAAATTTAGAAAAAGGATTTTTTTTTTTAAAAAATTAATGCATCCATTTTGTAGTCTAGAGAAATTCGCTCTAATGTACACGTAACTATTTAATAGCAGGAATGTTGTATCAATGCTTATGTGAGGAGGAAGGTGAATAAAGGTCATTTTTTTTCTTGAAATAAAATTTTTAAAAAGGTATATTAAATATTTATTTTGGAGAATTAATTCTGCAATTTTCGTTATTCAGATTCATTACGGTATGCGAACACGTTCAAATTATTTTTTAAAAAATAGTACACAAAAAAATTATAAATACTTTTTTTAGAGATCAATACCAAAATATTTTAATATTTAACAACACACATACATAGCAATATTTAAAATAAATTATCTAAATTTTACAAAAATCCCAATTATAAGTGAAATTTGAGCAATTTTTAGCCCTTTTTTTTTTCACTTTGAAAATTATAACAATGGTTTTTATTTACAAAATGTATTAAAAAAATCCCTGGAATACTATTTATGAATATTCCAAACTTCTCTGAATATGTAAATAAAAAGAAAATTTGTTAATGTTACAATGTAACTGATAAAGTTTTGCTTAAGTCTGAAAAAAAAATATCAAGCTAGATCTTAAATCAAGACATATATGACAGGAAATGATATTAAACCTATCACAATAATTTTAAATTATTATGATTGAGATTGTACACATTGATACCGATTTAAAAAGTATATTTTTAAACAAATAAATAAAACGCAGAACTGTTTCATAAAGATACAGTCATGATATCTACGCAGTAATTAGAGACTAAAGTCTACCAGATATTCAAACTTTTACACTTTTGAGAGCCCTTTGAGTTTTCCACTTTTTTGAAGTAACCTCTGGATTATAGAGCAGAAAAAAAATAGAATATCAAAGATTTATCCTACTCAAATCTTCTAAATTATTATTGCATTTTCATTTTATCCCAATACAAACAAATTAATAAGATAATACTAAATGGCAAGGTAGTAAATGTGTTTTTTTTAGGGGAGGGGGGTTTAAAATATATTCTTTGAAAATAATAATAAAAAAAAGCAACAATATTTTAAATTATACTAAATTATAAAAAGAAAAAAATGACTCGGCTGTGATTGTTTTTTTATAACAATTGCTGAAATCTCAACCTAACCTCTCATCTTCAGTATATCCATTCTGTGGCGGCGGTAGCCGAGTGTTATAGGTATCGGATCGTGGCTTGCCTTATCACGAGTTCGAGCCCAGTACCACTAAAGACCCGCCGTGTAGGGCAG
>BMAV01012729.1:39820-51467 GCA_019973955.1 Trichonephila inaurata madagascariensis
TTTACGGCTAGCGATATTCATTACAACTTTACAAAATAAGATTATTTTGTGTAATACTTTTTGTGTTTAGTGTAGTTTTTTGTAACGAATAAGTCCCATAACTGTTTTTATTTTCTATCATGAGTTGCTTCTTTTTTTTATACATACTTAGAAGTGGGCTTGAAGAATCGACCAGTGAAAAATAAGTGAAAGAGTTGAGAAAAAAATATCTCATTAATTAAATAAATTAAACATTATTTGATCATAGCATTATTATTATTATAAGTTTGTATACATAAAAAATAATGGAAGAAATAACAACTCATTCTGCTTTCAACTTTCACTCCAATAAATGTTTGTTTTGAGTTTAAATAAGAAATAAAGCTACATATTTTTTTCACATGAGGCCCGCGAGATTATGTTTTTGCGAAGTGGTCCGCATGGTCATTTAGGTTAGCCACCTCTGTGGTAGGGGAGTTAGTTTTACTTACTTGAAAGCGTTTCAAACTGATATATTTAGGATAATAAATAAATGCTCAATTTAATGTCTTAAAAATATTTTTTTTCCCGTGTGGTCTTGTATTTGTTGAATCTATGTAGCAAAATTTCATTTTTCTCATATAATGATATAATTTCATTTTTAGTACTTCAAAACAAATGGTGTTTATAATAAGCATCTCATGTTCGGAATTATTGGTTTTTCATATTTAGTTCAGTAGAGCTAAAATTCAAAAGACATCGACCGATTTTGAGTGAGTGAGTGTTTATTTACGACGCACTATAAAGCGAGGGCTATTGATTGGCAAAGGACCTCTTAAATTTGAACGGCCAAGAGACAAGGACTACATCTGATCCGACAGTTCACACCATACTAACTGTGAAGGACTGCGAAGCTGGACAGATTTAACGTGTACCACACGGCAGCTCTTTAGTGGCACTAAGGTTCGAACCTATGACATACCAGCCACGAATCCGTGACCAGAGCCACTAGGCTACAATTGCCAGCCACTGTTTTTGAGAATCGAAATATTTTAGAATACGATTTACTACAATTCTAAGGTAAGTATTACTTATATTTAACATTTATTTTGAAAGTATATGTATTATTAATGAATTTTTCTTTTAACCACTGTATTTTATTTTGGTCTGAAAATTACAAAGCCTTTACAGAAGTAAATAAAAGTTGTTTTGGTTTCCTTAAAATAAAATAAAGGAAGAAAACAACAAGAAAAAACATCAGCATCATAATAGTTTTTAGGCAGCAAACATAGAATTCTTTTTTTCTATGCTGTGGTGATGTGCCTAACTGTAATAGCAACTTAATATTAACATATGATTTTAAGGGTAAAAGACGCTCAAATCATATTTCAAATGGCTAGATATTGAAATTAAAACAACTAATAAATGCTCTTAAGTTTGTATAAGACATAATAAAGTTTATTTTGAGAGAGAGATAAATTCATTCCTTTGAGTGTAAAACAGTACTGAGTGAACCTTAAAAAGAATAATTTTTAGAACATAAAATCAGCCACTTTTCTGCTTCAATCTTCTCGAACAACTTTTATGACTTACATAAAACATTGTTCTTTGTCAGAATTTCCCGCCCTAGTGTATCTCTTCTTTCTGAGGTCGCATTAAATGCTTCACAGATGAGTCGGCATAGCACCCAGACATTCCCGACCACCAAAGAAGAAGAGAAACAACACAGAAGCTTTCCAACTCCGGGATCGTGACACATCCAGATGGTACTCCAATTTGTTCCCCCTCCTTCTGTTGACTCGCCAAAAGACGATGATCCATTCCTCCCATATGCCGGATAAATCCCTTCGATTCAGATATTTTTTTGCAACTTGTGTACAGATGCAGGCGAGGAATGACGAAGAACATTCTCACTCGATCTCTTGTCTGGTATGTCGTATCAACGACTTCTGCCATGTGCCCGAGTAGTTCTTCTGCTGAACAAAAGCATCTGGAAGGGCGTTTTTTGGAATGGAACTATTTGGTGTCAGCTAAATGACATTGGGCGGCGCGCAACTGTTTTGAGAATAAGAATTACAGTTGCAACAATGGTGACATCGTGTCGATTGCAAAAAGAAATGGCATGTATTTAAGAAAGAAGTTTTGTGACCGATATTCTTTAGATGAGTTTAGAATATGAGGAATTCTGATTGCTGTTTTGGGTGGTTGTAAGAAAAGTATTTTATGGTGGGCGGTTACAAATTCGAATGCTATTTCAGGAGCTCTAATGCTTTTTTTAATAGAATACTTTGTGTAATGTAGCGCAATTATATTCTATCAATCAATTCAAAAGTAAGGTAATAGTAACATGTACTCTTTGACATTTAGGTTATTTGAAGAGAGACGTGCTAGTCTCTATATAGTCAAATATCATAACTCTTGTAGATTAAATCTGTTGAATATTGTGATTCATCTATGTCTCAAAAAGGTCATATGTTCTTTGCATTTATCTGTAAATACAGTTTTCTATGTAGTTCTTTCATAAAAAGAAATGAATTAATACTTTTTTTGTTGCTGTTGCTTTAAAGCAATTTAGCTTAAAATTGGACTTTTTTGTTGGTATTTTTTTAATTTCATCCTCATTTAAAAACATCATGTTTTACAATGAAATAAGAACAGTTAAATACCATAATTAGCAAGAAATAAACAAATAAAAGAATAAAGAATAATTTGTATTCACACATAATTTTCATTTCTTTTTGGAAAAGTATTTCTTGTATTAATAAAAATTTATAATGGCTTTTTTTATTTCTTTAATTTGGAAAAATAGTACAACATTTCTATGACTAAAAAAAGTCGCGAGCCCTTTTTTTTCCTACTATAAAACGAAAATTTTCTTTAGGAATCGTCTTAGGTTCCATCAATAAATCGTACATTCATTTGTGATATTGATGTTTTTAGAAAAGAAAAAGATATTTTAATTCTTTCAATATTTTCAACTTTTTGGTTCCTATATTAAAACAATTTATTTTTTTGACAACTAAAAACAATTAAGTGTTTTCATAAGCATTTTGCACCATTTTTTTAAAAAAATTATTTAAGTAGAAGTGAGATTTAGAAAGTTCACATCATCAAAGTAACTAAATTGTGAAGAATAGAGAGAGAATTTGCTTTTTTTCTTCGTTTAATATTAAACTATGTTTAAAGTGAAGCCGCAAGTTTTAAACTAAAAATAAAAAAAACGAGGGTTTGACTTTAAACTCCATATTTAAATTTAGAAGAATTAATTAAGGCTTACCACTAAATCTAAATTTAGAAATTCTAACTGAAGACTTGCTTGAATTTTAAATTGAAATTTTCGTTTTGGTGAGGCATACTTAATTTTTATTTATTTGAATGATTTTCATTATAAGTTTAATTTTATTTTTATTGTTTTACCGTAGGAATTTACTTTGGTCTGTCAGTTCTATATCTTTCAGTAAGCTCATGGTTTTTTTATGTACAAATATTCTAAAAACTGAAATGAACTGAATCTTCTGGTTTTGTATCTAGTGTTCTTTGAAGAAATGTGCTGATGAAGGGATTAAGAGGTTTATTTATTCCTCCTGCATCTTCCTTAGTAACTAAACTAAATTTGCGATACATCAAATCCTGTAATTTTAGAAACATGATTTATTTACACATTAATTTCAACTTCCGTTGAACCTCCTCCTCCCCTCCTTCAAATCAAACCTACTTCCGTTATACTTTTCATGCTCAAATATTTGTAGATCAATTTGTAGAATAACAAGTAATATTATTTTTTTTGTAAGCTCACTTCCTACTTCGTTAGAAAAATGTACTGGCACCCTCTACTGCAGCTAGTTGTAACTACGACAAAAGTAACGCACAATAAATTTAAAATTTCGAAATAAAATTTAATTAATGAATTAGTATTTGAAAAAACTGTATTAACATCAAGTGTCATCCACTACAAGTTTAAAAAATGTATTTGAACTTGAATGGATGAATACAAAGTATTTTATTAACGACTGAAAATTTGAACAAGATATATAAATATATATATAGGGAGAAAGTGAACTAATAGTAAGAATTAAAAAGTAAGCTTTGTCTTACGTGAGTGATTAACTTTGGGATCTCTACGATCTCTATCTGAATCATTTAAACTAGCAATTCTTAAACTTTAGGGAGCGCTCCCCCCCCCCCCCAGGGGGCATGATAAACCTACGTGGGAGCGCGAGCATGTCGAAAATAAAAGATTATTTAAAAAAATTATTAACTTACTGAAAAGAAGGAAATACATTCTGACACATTTACACTGATATAATATATACTTATCAGTACTGCGCAATGATAATTCATTTAACAATACTAAGTTAAGAATATGTTTAATAATGACTGACGCCTCCTATGAGCCTGACATATACAAAATTTAGTACTTATCTTAATAACTTGTACGGTTTATAATTAAAGTCGTATTGTAGCGTTAGCGTCATAGTACGTTATTATAGCATTCAATACATTGTTATTGTAAGGAGGGGGGGGGGGAGTGCGATGAATATAATGATTGAAAATTGGATCTCAAACATTGAAAGTTTGAGAAGCCCCCCTTTAAACAAAAATTTAAGTTCAAATAGGCCCCAGGAGTCTTCGGACTATGAAATTGAAAGTGTCATTGAAGATCCACTGTGTATCGGGGCTAATGTTCTTAAAATCTGTCCAGGTTCAAAGATTTCCCCATTGGTGTGGTGGGGATGCTTTGGAGAGGGAGCGCAGTGAAAGAGAGTTTTACTAACATCGCACTACAAGGCATCAAGAGGCCTCGTGATTTTTAACCACGGTCAAGTGATGAGGTCGATACCTGAGTCAGAAATACCCTGTCCTAACTACCATCCCACCCCAACGAGAGGACTTTGACCTTCAACACATTTTTCATATATTTGTCCCCTATACACGGCGGGACTTCAGTGGCACCAGGACTCGAGTTCGTGACACTCCGGCCACGTTCGTGACCATAACCACTAGGCTACCACAACCCCGGAGAAGGGGTGTCAGCTCAGATGTCATCCTCGTCACTTGAGAGGAAAAAAATTACGGTCATTAAAATTAGTCTAAAGGTCTTTGAAATCACGAGATCCGTCGTCAATAGTTCTCGTGTAGCTTAATAGAGCGACGTTAACAAATCACTCACTCATTTAAATCGAGCTTTGTAACGCAGCGCTTCTTAAACTGTGGGGCGCACCCCCTAAGGGGGCGTGATAACTATACGATGGGTCGCGAGCATATTAAAAAGTCGAAAAAAAGATTATTTAAAAAATTATTAATTTATTGAAAGTAAACAAACAAAATACATTCTGACACAATAAAAAATAAACATTTACTCTGATATAATACACTTATATAAATGTTTCAGTTCTACACAATGTATTTTATAATTAATTTAGCAATACTAAGTTAAGTACAAGTTTAATAATTACCAGTGACCCCACGGGCTTGTCATACATATACGTAAAGTTATATGCAAAAATTAACACTTATCTGGATACTTTTTATGGTTTATAATTAATCCCTTAACTGCCGATTAAAATTAACGTGATTCGCTTCCCAATGCCACCGTTTTGCACGTATGCAAGCGTATGTGGTGTATTGGCGGGGAGGGATAAAGGGAATAAATAAGAAAATCCTCTAAAATAAGTAAATCCTTCATAAACACTGTCAAGGTCATTTTATTGTATTCCAAAGCGGAATAATTTTATGGATAGCAGTGGCAGAGCAGATCGTACATCGAAAAGACGTATATATACGTCAAGAGCAATTTACGCACTGGTTGAGCGAAACGTTTATATACGCCGGTGACACTTAAGAAATAAAAGTCGTATTGTAGCTTTGGGGTCGTATTATCGAACTTAATGCATTGTTATTGTATGGAGGAAAAATTATGGTTGAATATTGGGTCGCACGTAGTAAAAGTTTGAGAAGCACTGTTGTAACGGAAATAAACTTTTCGACTATGTTTTCAAATAAGTCTCATTCATCGATTTTTTGCCCCATAAGCACAAAAGGAAATGAATCCATGATAACCAGTAGCGCACACAGGAATTTTCCAAGGTGGGGTCCGGGGTATAAAGTTCACCATTCTTGTATCATGCTCCTTTTGATTTTGTCGATTTTCGGGAACAAAACACAGTAAAAAACTAATTATTGACTAGATAATTAGCATTAATTACTAAAATTAATCATTAATAAAAATACTTAATTAAATTTTACGTACTATATACTTAGAATTATAATCAATCGAAAAAAAAAATCAAGGGCTGGGGGGAGGGCCTGGACCCCCCGGACCCCCCCCTGTGTGCGCCACTGATGATAACTCATTCGACTGTATACATATAAAAAATCTTTCTAAAAATTCAATTTTGTCATTTATATTCAACGATAATGCATATTACGGTCTTCCTTAGATTTTATTACCGAAATTACTCTCTTTCTCCAACACCCTTTTCCAAGAAAAGAAACACTTGTCAACATCCCTCCTCCTCAATAGTTGAATTTTTCTGTTTATATCACCCTCTACACTCCTAATCTCTCAATCCAGCTGTCTCTTATCGAAAGCCCAAACACGAAATTTCGCGCAGGAAGTAAACCCGTGGTTGTGTGGGGGCGTCAAATGTCACTTAGTCCCTTGGGAGGTGTTCGGCCTTTCGTCAGTTGCGCCCTAAAAGACCTACACGGGGAGATGAATCCAGAACAGATGACAGGTTTTAGCATCTTTTATTTACTTAGATTATAAACGGGTGTTCCTTGGCTTTTTTCCCTTTTAGCTAAGCTGCCTTTCAGTAGATGTGTTTATGATTCTCTGGGGATATTAACGGATTTCGCTGAGATGGAAATTTTTGAGTATGCCAGCAACTGCTTGGTTACTTTGAAAAATGAGTGCTGGGGGCGTTAAGTCTTAGATACACAGTTAAAGATCTTCTCACGTTGATAAGACGGAAGAAAGATGTTACTGTTATCTGTGGAATTTTTCCTCAGAACTAAGTATGTGATTTGCTTCGTGCTCAAAAGAATTAGTTTTGTTTTAAAATCCGATTATATCAATTTACTAGCCACCTTTATCCGCCCTCTTCGCTGGGTATTTTATGATGTTCTTTGACCAGTGGTGCGCACAAGGGAGGGGGGTCCCCTGGTCCGGAACACCCCCCCCATAGCTCTTGATTTTTTTCGATTGATTATAGTCCTCTGTATATAATACGTAAAATTTAATTAAATATTTGTTATTAATAATTTTTTTCATTAATTAATGCTAATTATTTATTCAATAATTAATTTTTTATTAAAACCGACCAAGTCTAAAGAATATGTTGGGCGGCCTATTGGAGCATGATACGAGAATGGTGGACTTTCGACCCTGGAAGCACCCCCCCCCCCTATTGAAAAATTCCTGTGTGCGACACTGTCTATGACTATGTAGCAGTGGCACACATACAAGGGAGGGAGGGTCCAGGAGTCAGGATCCCCCTTCATCGCCCTCGATTTTTACATTTATTATTTACACAAAATTCTTGTGCTTTCTGGTAATTTAATTAAATATGTAACTCACCGTTTAATTCTAAGACCGAAATGTAGGTGGCGGTACTTGTAATGGACCGAACAAAACACTGTGTTACCGTCAGAGAGAGTTTGAAACCGAATGAGTGAGTGTTACCCGTCTCTCTGTCCAATCCTGGACTATGTAATTTACCTAATTTTCACTTATTTCCAGTAAATGTTTACCCTGTATTGTCTAAGTGAATGTCCATTGTAACTGTGTTATCTTATGTCATTAAATATATTAATTTGTGATATGGTCGATCTTTGGCGACCATATCTTTGGTTTTCAGCGTGAATTAGAGGTGTGGGGTTCTCGAAATGAATCGACATTTTAGAATTCTTAATATGACTTTATTAAGAGTTTAACTTAAATTTCTAGTATATTGGACAAACTTATATTAAGTGAGAATAAACCAAAACACGTAGCCGTAGCTAAAACAGATCGCGCAATTGGATCACTTATCTAAATAATTATATTATCCGCCTACTTTCAATTCTAATAATATTACGAATTCTGATTTCAAATAATCTGTCCTACCTTGAATTCCACGCAACGGTTCAATCACTTTCAGATAGGCTGTTGGGCATGCATGCAATAGTATGCACCTTGTAGTAATAACTAGATATCCGTGCATCTTTGGCAGGCCGTCAAATTACACTTATATCTTTTCCAAACAGAACTTTCTCTAAATTGCCATCCCGCTTACTAAAACTTCTGTTATTTTAAAGGCTATCTTATTAGCATTTACTCTTGCATTCACTTCTTGGATTTGGGTTGGAAAAGATTTGCCATTAATCTTGGCCGTCAAAGAACCCAGAGGTTATGTTACAGAAAAGACGCGTGAGCCCGTCACAAATTTACCCCGAGATTTTGTAAATTACTATTGGTTTACCCCAGTAATGACGTAAGAGACCGTTACAAATATTTGTTAAAATTAATTTATTTTATTATTTAATGATAATTATTTATTTGATAGTTTATTTTTCACTGGTGTTTTTGTTTCCGATAATCAATAGAATAAAAGGAATATTTTTGGGGGCTTGATACGAGAATGGTGGACTTTCTATGCCCCCTCCCCTACTTCCTTAAAAAATTCCTGTGTGTGTGTGTGCCTTTCTATATATTACTTATATACAGAGTCGCACACAAGAATTTTTCAAGGGGGGAGGGGATCCAAGGTTGAAAGTGCACCATTCTCGCATCAGGCTCCAAAACATATTCTTTTGATTTTTTTCAATTTTCGGGAACAAAAAAACAGTAAAAATTTAATTATTGAATAAATAGTTAGCATTGATTCATAAAATTAATTATTAATAACAAATATTTAATTGAACTTTACGTACTATATACATAAGATTATAATAAAAAAAGTCAGGGGCTATGGGGGGGATCGGAACCGGGGAACTTCCCCCTTGTGTGTGCCAGTGCATATATATTATTGTAGTTATAGACATCCAAGTCCTAAGATTTCGATTGCATTGAAAAACATTCTTGTAATCACCTCTTGATTAAGACAATTGAAATTCCAAAAATTTAGTATAATTATCTTTTACACCCCATTTCCTTCCTCAGAGTCGATTTCCGCTAACTCTCTTTCAGCGGATCACTACTCAATAAAATAAACATGCTTGTCAAGTTTCAAGTCTGTAGGTAAAATATTTCAAAAACGGAAATTTTATTAACAACACTCCCTTAACCCCTCATAATTTCCCTTGGGAGTCGATTGATGCAAGACCTGTTCTAAGTGGACCTCCATTCAGCAATAGAAACGTGCGTGCGAAATTTCAAGTCTATTGTTTAATAGTTTCGGTGATCTAGGGAGTGAGTGGCTCATTTTTCTCCTAAAATATACAGATAATATTCATGTTATGATTGTTTTATTAGAGGGTTGATTGATTTTTTATTAACGTTGCAATTCCCACACACACAAAACAACATCAGATCTGTTAGCGATTAATTTAGTAATTTTATTTCACGTTCAAATGAAGGGGATGACATCAGTGGTGACTCTGAAATCTCCAAACTTCCACTTCGCGCCAACGTGTGAACTTTGAGCTTTGACAAATTTGACGTTCATCTGCCCCTTTAACCCGCGGTCACTCGCGCTTGTTTTTGCTACCGTCGTTACTCGCGGGGTGCAGAGAACACCCCAAACTTTTAAAACGTGTATTTAATTATGAAAATAAAATTAAGTCATTATGATACATATTTATAAAGTACAAGATGTTTTTTTGCATTATACAAATAAAATTATTAAATTTATTGCATACAAATGAGACTAACATTAATTTAAACTAAACATACAAAATTTTCATTTAAAACACATAATTTCATATTTTTTCATAAACAAGTATATATATATATATAAAGCGTATATACCAGTAATAAATATACTTTATACTTAATGAGATAATGATTGTAGAAAAGTGTGTAATATTTTAATCATTTTCCAAACATTCAGAGCAGACTGTATAAATATGCTCAACTTCTCGCGGGAGTTTTCAGCCCTCCAGATAAACTTTTGAAAGTCATTATATTCCAATCGTTTGAGAAAGAAGGATTGCATCAGGCCTGAAGGTTCAACGACCTAAAATGTGCAGCTACAGAAAAAATTGTGGTTCTGCGCATTCTTTTTAGAATCCTGGGAGGATTTTCTTGTTGCTGGGGTGTACAGAACACCCCGCGTGAGTGATCGCGGGTTAAAAGCGGATAGTCAGAGGCACCAGGACGCGGACCCATAACTCGACAGAAGAAATGCGACCATGACTGTTCGACTACCACGTTCGTATAATTATAAGGAATGATGGGAATTATATAAAATAACGAAATTTTCAACTAAAAAAGGGGGGGGGGGAAAGTTGCTATTCATATGTTTTTTCACAATGCTCGTCTTAGAAATCAATTGTTTGTGTCCTGTTACAATACATAAGAATATTCAAGATGCTTAAAGACTTGATGAAAGACCATTGAAAATAAACGAATAAAGAAAAGAGAAATTCAAACTCAACATTTTTTTATTATTATTAACACTCTTTTATAAGCTTCACTTGTATGTAACGGAATCTTTACCCTCAATTTTTACCCACTTGAAAAAGTCATATTAATTTGAAATTTTGCTCACTTTTCCAGGACCGTTAACAATACAATAATTTAATAATTTTGTTCCATGACCAGGATCATCAGGATTAACGATTTCCCATTTTCAGATCCCATCCTGCATCTGGTGACTAATTTCAGATCCCATTTCCAGATTTGGCGACTGATTCCGGATTTGGCGACAAAAAGATTAAGTCACAGCTTAGATTCCATTGACTATAAAAGGGTGTTTTTTAGTTTTTTAAACTGTAATTTATTTTAAGAAAGTCTAACTTGCACATTTCGTGGTTTTCCTAAACGTATCAATTAAGATATTTTAACTTTCAAGTGGTTTACAAGTATTTTAAAACAATAAGAGATGAATTAGTAAATGAAAACGTAACGGATTTTAAGAACAGTAGGTATCCCACAGCATTATACTTTCTTGTAAAAAGTAAAATGTTCGATAAAGACTTAACAAAAGGATTTAATTTTAAAAAGACTTAATACATGCAAAAACATTTATTTTGAAAGTGATAATCTTCACTTCATGGTCATATTTCTAACCGTTAAATTGAAGTGATTTGTAATTTTTACGCAAGAGTTGACAACTATTTATATTTTTATAAAGAATCTAAACTTTTTTAAATTTGAAATTTAACAACTTTACATTTAATTAGTGATGATGTGACATATTTTTTTAAAAAAGTGTTACTAGTGAATAAGCTTGATTAATGAAGTCTTTTAAAGCTGAAATTTTAGATTGACACACTTGCGAAATTTTAATTAAATGTCGAAATGTAAATTAATACTCGTGGTTTCTGTGAATCAGAAATCAGCATTAGAAGGAACTGACTTTTATCCCTGATCTAAAATTAAATCATATACAGCATTTATGATGTAAAAAAGACAATAATTCATAATTTTTCATATGCTCAATTAGATTGAAAATTATGGGCTATTTTAAAATTTTAGTTTTTCCGTGACAAGTTAAAGCACACAAAAATAAAATAAAAACTGGCAAAATTTATGGGGGGGGGGGGG
>BMAV01012729.1:55991-129810 GCA_019973955.1 Trichonephila inaurata madagascariensis
TTAACTCGAAATAATATAACGGTCCCGACAAGCTACTATGTATTTTCATTCATTTTTTCTCTTAACACGAAACAAAAATTGCTTAACATGAAAAGATTTCCCTACAAGGAATGAACAAAATATGGAAAACCCCATCCGCACGGGCGAGATTTGAGAAGTTTGCAAAATGAAAGAGGTGGTTTCACATGTTTCGTAGAAAGAAGGCTAAATTGGCTTTGTAATACCTTCGAAATAACCTATGAACGAGCTAGTTTTGTTTATCTACGCTATTTTCAACCTTCATCCCTAAAAAACGCCACGCAAAAACATCTCATCTCTCAACAGTTGGCTTTGAAATTCGGTGACGAGTACACTGCAGTGTGAGTAAAAATCGGCGAGTTGGTTCGCATTATTTTCTCTATTGAAAAACTCTTTTGCAAGCACAATGGCAAAAATTTCAGGGGGAAAGCTAGCTTCCATTTCGCTTAAAATGAAAATGGAGCTTCTTAAACCTGTTGATCAAAAACAGAAGACGAAAACAGAAATCCGTAAAGATTAAGGTATTGCTAACTCTATTTTATCAAAAATAATTTTTAAAAAAAGAGAGAAAATTACGGAAATGTTTGAACGGTTTTTATTAAATATATCCATTGCAAATCGCTTGACACGAAATTAAGGGGACTGAAATATTTTTTCGTGTTAAAGAAACAACATATATCAACAAAATTAAGTTTATTAGAGTTTATTTTATTTACATAGATATGTATATATGCATATATTTAATAAAAATCACTGAAACAAAAACATTTACGATAACTTTTAAGGAAGTTTAATACAAAGTTTTCAAATTTTTTGAAAATCAAAACATGTATTGAGTTCTTGGAAAATAATCTGATATTTTTCTTCGCATTGCCTTTTTAGCGTCAAATTGTCAACAAATTGTTCGATATCGTCCATTTTGTTATTCATTTCATCATTGAAATGTGCGTCTAAATAACTGCTCATTCTTTTCAAGACGTTCCTTACTTCGAATGACGTGAGACCAGGAGCTGCATTATTCATTTCATTTTTATCGACGGAATCTGCATTATAGATATTTTTTGAGCTTTGAACAAACTCCGAAATGTCCTTGTCTTCCCTAATTAAGGCTGAACACACATTATCATCATCTACTGCAAGGAACTCTTTCGATAATACAATAAGGATAGTCCAATCCAACTGGCGTTTTCCATATTTTGTTCATTCTCAGAAGGGAAATCTTTTTGTGTTAAACGATTTTCGTTTCTTATTAAAAGAAAAAAATGCATGAAAGTACATGGTAATTTGTGGGGACCTTTGTATTGTGACGGGCTCACGCGTCTTTTCATTAACATGTCCTTCGGGTTCTTTTGGGGCCAGAATTAATGGCAACTCTTTTCCAACCAAAACCCAAGAAGTGAAACGTGAATAAAAGATGCAAATTAAAAAGCTTTTAAATATCAGAAGTTAGAGTAAGCGATATGGCAATTTGGGGAATGTTAAGAGAGTGAGTGATTCAATTGTGAAGTGACAGCCAACAGAGGTTATCCCGAAGATAGAGCAATTAGGTCAAGGTGCGTACCATTGCACTCGAGTAAATACGTAAATTCCTTTAAGTTTGGATCGGCGATCGAAGTTAAGGTAGGACTGACTATTTAATATTAGGATCTGAGATATTGCTGGAATTGAGTTTAGGCCTGTTAGTTATTGATAGTGATCCGGGTTAAGTTATTTCGGTGTTATCTATATTGTGTGTTTTGTCATCGTAGATTCTCTCATATATATTATTATCTAATCTGTTAGACGTTTAAGTTCTTAATAAAGCCATATTAACCCGCGGTCACTCGCGCCTGTTTTTGCTACCGTCGTTACTCGTGGGGTGTAGAGAACACCCAAAACTTTTAACACGTGTATTTAATTATGAAAATAAAATTAAGTCATTATGATACATATTTATAAAGCACAAGATGTTTTTTGTATTATACAAATAAAATTATTGAATTTATTCCATACAAATGAGACTAACATTAATTTAAACTAAACATACGAAATTTTCATTTTAAAACACATAATTTTATATTTTTTCATAAACCAGTAAAACGAATAACAGTAATAAATATACTTTATAATTAATGAGATAATGATAATAGAAAGTAGAAAAACAATATTTTAATCATTTTCTAAGCACTCAGAGCATACTATATACAAATGCTCAACTTCTTGAGGGAGTTCTCAGTCCCCAGAAAAACTTTTGAAGGTCATTACATTCCAATCGTTCGAGAAAGAGGGATTGCATCTGTCTTGAAGGTTCAATGACCTAAAATGTGCAGCTACAGAAAAAATCGAGGTTCTGCGCATTCTTTTTAGAATCCTGGGAGGATTTTCTTGTTGCTGGGGTGTACAGAACACCCCGCGTGAGTGATCGCGGGTTAAGAACATGGAAACTTCTAGTTCTTTCGTTAATCATACACCTCTAGCTCACGCAGATAATCAAGGAGAAGGGCACCCGAGGGGGGTAATTTCACAGTATTATTTCGTGTTAACCGATATTTCGACTTAAGCGTTTTCGTGTTAAACGTGTTTTACTATATAATCCGATTATTATCAATTTCGAAACATATATTTATTTTCATACGTATATAATGTTCCATGTGCGACATATTGTTATTTTATTCAGTTGTAAATACCACAGTCTTGCTTACTTTGCAAATGTGATTTCACTTTACTTCATCCTACTATCAAACATTTCTAAAAATGATTCGATGTTCGAAAAAGTGATGACAGATTGAGTGATTGATTAACAGGTGTGCCTCTAGTCGTAAGTGAACACAAATACACAGAAATGTTATCACATTCTTCAGATTTATGTTTAATATTTAATCAGAACTCAGCGCTCACAGACATTCCCTAATATTTATTCTACAAATGGAATGTTTCATGATCAATGGGGCAAAATGAGCAGAACCAATGTTTTCGTAAGACGCACATCAAAGGAAACCGTTTCCTGTGTTTACTTTAGTCTTTTCTCAGGCGTTTCTCCTTTCAAACCCTGGACTGTCAGATAAAATTCTTTCCGTCGGGTGTGGTGTAACGAAGAACAGGTGAAAATCCCAAGATAACGAACATCATTGGCCAAAGAATGTTATTTACTTATCGATGGGAGAAGACAAAAGAAATTCTTTGATGAGAAATTTTAGAAGTATTTTACAGAGATAAACGGAAAAGATCTCTCTCTCTCTCTTTTTTTTTTAATGAAAGTATATCTTCAAGTGATGCATACAGGAAAGGGGTGTGAATCTGTTCGTTCTAATTCTAGAACAAAATTACTTTTTCAGTTTTGAATTAGTGTGTAACGCGTATATACGTCAGGGACGTAGCTACCTCCATATCAGTCGTATCAATGATAGGAGGCCCAAAACTACAGGGGTCCCAACTCATATAAGCAAAAGAATCGTAAAATATTAAGATGCCCCAAAAAAGGGCATCCAAGAAATTTTAATACATTGCCCACTCAGAACTAGTGTAACGATTATTATTATGACAACACATGATGTCATAGTCGTAGAGCGGATGGCGTACTGCCTGAGATTTTGTAGGGGAGAAGGGCTGCCCAAAATGCCTTACCTCTACGTTCCGAATAGACTCCTCTAGAGAGGGACATGCGAGAGGACCGGTTTTGAGTTTTCCGGGCTGGAAGCAGAAGGCAAAAACGTGCTCTGTATGTAAGATGGTTTTTTTAGATGTTCTTGTAAATAAATGTATATATTTATATCTCTAGCCTGACTGTGAGTTTTCGTACTCAATACGCTACACTAGTTACGCCAGGGATATACTTAAACACTCACATACAAATGCAGGGACGTCTTAAGACTTTTCTAGACCCCGGGCCCAGAGAAATCAATATTTTCTGAGGTCCTGGGCCCCTATGCAAAAGTAGGTCCTGCCTATGATTTTTAAAAATAGACAATGTACAGAATGCATCGTCAAATACTCGTACAAACGGTAATTTGAAATAAGTAAATGTGCATGACTGGCTCGACCGATGACCGCATTTCGACTAAAGGAGTTGAGTGAATGAATAGTAACGCCATACTACTTAGACTCTCGAGTGTTTTTGGCGATGGCCCTCATAATTTTGAACCATGGTCAAGTGACGAGGACGACACCTGAGCTGGTACCTCCTATCCAAACTACCACACCACACCAACGGGAGGACGTTTGAGCTCTCGACAGATTCAACGTGCATCGTTCCCCAAAACGGCGGGGCTTTAGTGGTACTGGGCTTGAACTCATGACACGCTGGCCACGAGTCCGTTGTCTTGACTACTAGGCTACCGCAGTCACACTAAGGGAGTTGAAGGGTTTTTTATGATATCAGACTATGGTCTCTAGGCCTAAACAGGGACAACGGTCTTGTCCTAAGCATTTTTTCCTCACCCCTCTCTCCATTAATCTTCATGTTGCAGCCTGCGTGAAATAGCTAACATATGTGTGTGGCCCAGCAGAAAAATGGTTGAATACTCCTGCTTTAGAGAGTGTCACGTAAATTAACATTCCCTCACAATCTATAAAAATGTGCTAAATACCTTATATTTTGACCTAAGGAAAATATATATACTAAGACAGTACAATAATAATATAATACTATATAAAAACTATTAGTGAAAAATCTTTATAACCACTCTTTTAATTAATAAATTCATTCGATACCGTATTTTGTTTAATTAATACTATTGCAAGATTCCAACGTGATAGTTATAATTTAGTTACAGTAATTATTATAGAATCTTTTAAAGTTTAATTTTATTAATTTTTCATTGCCCAGATTTGGGAAACCACCCATAATAAATGGGATCACGATTGAATATTATTTTAATGTATCAAATGTATTTAATATAACTAAACCTGACGGAAAAAAATCAAAAATAATTTTGTTCTTGAAGCAGGGAGAAGTGAAAAGAATATACGAAAATTATAAATTAAGAAATTAAAATGAAAGTTGCAGCTACCACAAATGTCCATCCTACAGATAGACTCGACACACACACACATATCAACGTCAGCGACTAATAAACAAAACATTAATACCATACACGAGAGGACAGTATGATTAATCTTTTCTTTATCTTCTCTGTCGTTTCTCCTATCGGTTACTAAAATAGCAAGCGTATATTGAAAAATCAAAGAATGCAGAATGCCACTATCTTAATTTCTTACTTATTCGAATAACTTAGGAGAAAATACGCATACTGGCTAGAAGAGGTAGATTCTATAACAACATAAAAAAAAATGCGACACATAAAAAAATAAAATCATGCAAAATAAACTAATCAAAACAAAAGCTAACCTCATTCTTTAAAAATTAGCACAATTACCCTAAAATCCCCCTAACACATCCTTCTTAATACCCCTTCCCCTCCAGTTTCAAGCTTAATTTAAATTTCAACTTTATTGCCGAAAAAACATTCTCTTTAAAAAATGTGCGTATATATTTTCCGATTAATATAATTACTTTATTTTACATAATTTTATAGTTATTTATCCTATTTTTATAGTTATATTTTACTCAACTTTTATGTGCTCCATTTTTGCGTACTTTTTCTTTTATTAAAAATTTATTTTTTGTCTGTTATTCTCTCTATTAATATGCGGATAATTTAATATCTTTAATTAAATTTTTAAAGATAAATTTTGTTTAAATATTTATTTTTAGTTTTCTCTTAAGTTAATTTTTTTCCCTCGAAATAATAAGGTGTTGTTTACCAAGATTTTACAGTGAGTGTTTTTAAATAAGTATTTCTCTTTCATCTTGCATGTAAACCTTAGATTTAAGAGGTTTTATTTTTGAAAAAAGATGTATTATCGTGAGTTCACCTTCATAAATGAATGCATTTAAGCTTTTGAATATACTTTTGATCAAAATCTTTAATTACAGTGCTCTTATGGAAAACTGAGTGGTATATAAAGTGGATTTTGTCTTTTCTCCTAGAGGTAAGTTAATTACTTATAAAAACGTTTAACGCTCCGCCAGGCACGCTTCAAAAAGTTTCATCCGTTAGGCGCGTGGCATCTGACAGATGCATCACCTGATTGATACTTACGTTTGAAGATGATTTAATCATTTTTTTTGGTAAGATTTGACCTTAAAATATATTCGATATAAAGTAATATTTAAAACAGAATCAGAAATTGAATATTTAAAGGGACACAGTACGATTCAATTGACAAAAATCGGTCAAAAAATCAAATCTAATTTTTCTAGCCTAAATTATTCTTTATACACTTTTCTCTATAACCTCACAAAAATTGAAAACTCTAAACTTAAAAAACGCAGAATTATGATAGCTTTTTACATTCATTTTTATTCACATCCCTATGGCAAATCAAAATTTTAAACTTACTTATCTCAGAAAGGTAAAATAACTAGTTTGTCTTCATTTAAAATGCTAAGGCTTTTTTTCTATTGTGCCTAATGTTTGAATTTCTTTTTACCTATTATTAATAGTACATGTAACAAAAGTTGGTATGCATTTTTGAATCAAAGCAACACTTTTTTTTTAAAAAAAATAATTGAAGTTAGAATTTGCACATTTTTTAAGGAATTTTCAATAAGAATTCATAAAAAGAAGTATTGTACAAATACCAATTGTGTTATCTCAAAACCCATACCAACTTTACTTTTGTTATACATAGTTGGACGTACTTGTAAATCAAATTTCATGCGTGTACGTAAAGTTTTGTGGGAAGAGTAGCATTTTAAAATTACTTCACAAATTTTAAGTTTTTCCCTTAAAAAATTAAATGGCTAACATTTTATGAAATTTTGAGCACAAAGTCTGTTTTACATAGTATACACACATAGGAGGCAACCAAAAAAATTTTGAAAATCCTTAAATTAAAAATTTTTGCTTAAATCGTACCATGTCCCCTTAAACGAAAAAACATCAAAAGGGTAATGGTTAGTTAGCACTATCTCACCAGTGCTTACATTTTATATAAGATGCCTAGTTGCAATCTTCAGAAATCATCGCACAATTTTCGAAGAACATAATTTTTCGTATAACACATTACAAAATCTTAATAATCTTTTCTTCATATGCCCTGACAAGAGGGAATAATACCTCCTTTCCCAAGTTCCTGGTGATGTTTCTCTTGGTTTTTTTTTTGTCTTGAATGGGGCGTTGTATATCAGAAAGAGGCTTGTGGATGCCTTTGCAGGTGCGCTTTCAAAAGTTCGAGACCTAATTTTCCTAGACATGTGAGCGAGAATCTGATTTATTTTGATTCCCATATAGATATTTTGGGAGTTTATTCCAGCTACATTGTGAATTGAATTAAATACAGTCACTGACTAGGAGAGTGGGCATCCATCAGATATATCTCAACTCTCAACAACAACAACAAAAACTATCATACAGATGTTATATAAAATACTTGTTTCGAATTATTTTCATATAAAACTAAAAACTGGACTATTTTACAAGGAAAAAAAAATGAAAATTAAGGAAATAGTACAAAGTCATAAAAACTGACATTGTTGGGCACGCTGCATTAATCAGATTCAGTGGCCCCTGCCACCCAAAATATGAAGAAATTGTCCTCGTCCTTGACATTGAGTCCTAGGGCGAGCGACGAAAGGCAGATAGATGAAGGAAGGGGCGTGTTTCAATCCACCGTGTGGACGGAGCACGAAAACTATTTTTACTATGCATCTGAGAAATTCACCCGCCTAACGGAGGGTTAAATGTAAGGTATTGCAATAAAAAATTGCATGGTTATCTTAATCGTAATAAATGTGAATGTATCTATGATATATATATATATAGGATGAATCCCCAACACTTTAAGTGTCAGTTGGGGTAAACTTCCTAACAGGACAACTTAACCTACCTCCCGCAAAAGAACTTTGACTTCTACTTTCACCGGACACGTGTACTAACGACTCACTCGCTGCTGATCAACGCTGAAAGAGGTCTCGTCTTGTCATGGCTTGGAGTATAGACTGTTTTGCTGAACCTTGAAATAAAATATAATATGATAAACGGCTACACGTTGAATTTCTCCTGCCAATCTTTAAGAATTACTCCACAATACATGATATATATATACACTTTCATTAAGTCGCATTTCAGTGATGTGGCTATAGACAAAGTCCTTAAATTTCGATTCACTTTAGATCCTTTAACGAGGAAATTATAAAGTTAATTCAAAATCGCTGGTGTAGCTAGCTCTGAGGGGGCCCTGTATCAAAATTTCTTCGGGGCCCTCTATTAGATATGGTAGCCCTGTTAGTGGGGCTGTAGTTACTCATGTTGGGGCCCCTGTAGCTTGGGGGCCCCGTGTTATTGATACGGATGATACGGCGGCAGCTACGCTCCTGTTCTAAATACTACTCAGTTGTCACCTCGTCCCTTGACCATGGTTCAAAATTGCAAGGTCCATCGCCAAAAGCCCTCATGTAGCTGAACACTGCGGCGTTAATATTCAATCAATCAATCAACCGAGACTATTAGACATATAGACTTGGCAGGCATGTTTCTTTCACTGAGTAGCGATCTGCCAAGAACGGGGTTTTGCGGAAATTGGCTTTCAAGGGGAAGGTGAGTTTAGTGTAAAGGATAAATACACTTATAATTTAAAAATTCAAATTTTGTTCTTCTTACATCAAGAGATGAGGGCTATAAGAATGTTTTTGTATTCAATCTCAAATCTTAATGCTAGGACTTAAATATCGATAACTTAAATATATAATATAGTCAAAAGTCATACAACATCATGAAATACTCAGAGAAGAAGGAGGGTTATGGCTAACATATATACATTTGTAAGATTACATAATAGCAATATACGAATAATTATAGCTTTAATTTTCTAACCATTTTATCTGGTTTCATAATTAAAATTTAGACATATCCGATAGATCTCTCTTTGTACCCTTGTAGCATCAAGAAATATTAGTTTCTTAAGTTATTTGTCATGTTATTATGAAAATTAATTTTTGTTCATTTTTAAATTTTTATTACCAGTAATGACCTTCCATTAAGGTGCTGGTGCCTTTTATTTATTAGTGTCATTGAATTTTTCCTTTTTGAAAAATAATTCATTAACAAGCAAAAAGTAATTCCATGACATCGCAAATGTATAACTTGTCGAATTTATATATAATTCACACATAAATTAAAATTCCAAAAGACATTTGTGCTTTTGTTATTAAAATTATATGTGTTAATAAATTAAAATAATAAATGCGCCAATTTTTTTTTTTTTTTAGAATTTTTTAAATTTTTTTTGGGGAAAAATATTCATTATGTTTTGTGTTGTTATTCTAATATAAGGGTGGAGAATAACCCAATACATTGAGGCTACATGCAACTTATAAGTCATTAGACAGGTTTATTGAATGGATCAGAATTTTTTCTAAGCAAAAATATCTTTTGATTTTTATGAAGGGACTTTTTTATTTGTTTTATTTTGATATTAAAAGAAATGTACACACTCTGTGATATTAAAAGCAACATACTTATTAAGAAATATCCGAATAGAAGGAAACTGCATATCTACATTCCTTACGATAGAATATACAAATGATTTTGGTGGCCATGACATACTAGAGCTTGAGTTCCAGTGCATTGCAACTCAGTATCGGGATAACAGGTAAAACAGAGGACATTCCAATGCTCAACTTCCATGATCTGTTGATCCACATGGGTTGTATAAGTGTCCCACTGATAGATTCGAGAACAGTATGAGCAGATGTCACCATTTGAGAAAAAACGTGCGATCGGACTTAAAAAAAACAGGGTCGATCGACATTTGGATAGACTATGTTGATAAGGATGTTGAACAACGGCCGTACAGAGCATCAAAAAACTAGCGGTAGACTGAGAGTGACGATAGAAGGTGAGGCAGCAGCTGAAGCACTCTTATGACGACGTGTTCCTGGACACCAATGACTGCAGTGACCATGATAGGTGACACAACGAATAGTAGCTGAAGTCACGAAGGCCATTGCATCGACTGCCCCTTACTGTTGTGAACCAGCAGGAGTGTTTGTGGTGGTGCCCAGGAATGTCTTAAGACTATTTGAGGCCCTAGGCCCCTATGCAGAAGTAGGCCCTACTTGAAACCTTTAAAAATAGACAGTATATAGCTATATTGGGCATTAAGTCGATCGCGATCGACCAGTGGACTGACAAGACATTTTGGGGGTGACCACCTTCTCATAAAGCGTTAGACACGCATACGAAAAAAAACACAGGTGGTTATCAAGATAATAGAAACACCCGTGAATAAAAGAGACATCGTGAATAAAACTGCAACCCAAATTTGAGAGACGTTTTCAAGAATTTATTAGACTAGAATCAAAAGTTGCATTCATGGGTTATCCATTTGGCAATGCTGATGTGAAAAATATAACTAAAAACATGTCATATGTTCTCTTTATCTCTTGAGGAAAACGAAGATTTTCTCCTACAAAAGGACGTAATTTGTATAGAATAACTTTTGGAAACTAATAGACGAAGTAAAGTATCCCAATTTTAAAAAAAGCTGCAATTTATTTAACATCGTCCTTTCGCTCTACCTATCTATGTGAATCTACATTTTCAATGAAGAATATAATTAAGACAGCAAATCATTCTCGTTTCACAGACAACCACTCAGAATCCAGCGCAAGATTAGCAGTTAGTTATTATATACCGAGGTATTCAAGATTGGGGCGAATAATATGAAGACTACGTCTTCTACTGAGACTATAGCTACGAGAACTAATTTTAAGTGAAAATTATTTATTCTTTGATGTATTGTGAATTGTTTGAAAATGCATCATTTGATATTATTAAATTTATGGGTATAATTATTATGTTTGTATTTTGCGCTTTACTCAAAACGTAGTTTTAAAAAAGTAAGTTTTTCTAAAGTAGATAAGTAAAAAAATTCTGTATTTATTATTGTTATAGTACAAATATTGTTGAGCTTTTTTTTTTCTTTTTTGTTCATCACACCTACGTCACAAGGTGGACCGCAACACCTTGAAGAAAATTAAAAGTAGACCATGCCATGTAAAAGCCTGCCCACCCTTGGTATATAGCATGCATTGTCAAACACTCGGCTCAAACGGTAATTAGAAGCAAATTAATGTGCTCGACTCAATCTCAAAAACCTAGACACAAACCGGCTCGACCCATAACCACATTTCGACTGATTGTTTCTGATTGATTGTTTAAGGAATTAGGCCTAGGCCTAGAGATGTGGACAACAGCCATCACATAATAATACAGTCTTATCACTTTTGCCAGTTGACATTCCCTGTTTTTCGGATATTATGTACGGGAATAATATTGGAACATTAAAATTATCCAGATCATGATCTTATTAAAACAAAGATGAGAACGAAACGAGACCCCCACTTAGGGCGAGGCCCTGGGTCTGAGCCCAGTTGGCCCATGCCTTAAGACGTCCCTGGTGATGCCGTGTGTAATTGACCAAGAATGTCACGGATTGATATATAACTGTTTTCAGTGATGAGTCCTGCAACGAAATGAGCTTCAATAGTCATCTAAGGCGAGTTTGTTGACGTCCAGGACTCACCTGACTGCCAACCGCTTTACAGCACGACAACTGGGAATAATGGTATGGGATATCGTTTCATTTATAGCAGGATCACTTAAGTTTTCATTCGTGACACTCTTGCAACAAGGGAATACGTCGACGAGTATATATACTTTGTGTAGTGTTGCCTTTGTTTTCACAAAACTCTGGGCTTACATTTGCTGAGCAACAGAATAATACTCGCCCACCCACGGCAGGCCATTCTTCTGTTTCTATTTGTGCTCCTCCAATACTTCTCTAATCATCATAATAGCTCTTCAGTAGAGCACGTGTGGGTTCTGATGAGTTGGCGTCTCCAACCGCTCCTGGATTTTGCCTATCAGAACTTGTATGACAAACAATCCAAAAGACGACATTCGCCAACTCTACTGGCTACCCTGCTGGATAATAGCTTGCATCAGAGCCAGAAATGATCCAATGCAGTGGCGCACACAAGGGGGTTGTCCTAGGGGTCCGGACACCCCCTATAGCTCTTGATTTTTTTTTTCGATTGGTTATAATCCTATGTATATATTAACATAAAATTTAATTATGTATTTGTTATTAATAATTAATTTTATTAATTAATGCTAATTATTTATTCAATAATTAATTTTGTATTGTTTATGTTCTAGAAAATCGACAAAATCAAAAGAATATGTTGGGTGGCGTATTGGAACATGGTACTAAAATGGTGCTTTCGACCCTGGACCCCTCCTTGAAAAATTTTTGTGTGCGCTACTGATCCAATGCATGATTTATTTCCTTTTTTGCTGCTATTGCTGTACTTCCTGAATATATTAATGAATTCCTAAGGTACTTATTCACGTTTCATTTTCAATACATGTGCACCTGTCAACTGATTTTTATCCCACTCGGATAACTTCTTCTTGGTACTTCTTTTTGTGTTTGTGTGTATTTAAAATATAAAGGAATTTTAACCTAAAAACAAAATGCTAAATAAAAAATTTTGGAATGTTCTATTACTATTAAATAAATGACAAAAAATATTTAATTAAGCTGGTTAATTGGTTGAATTGACAAGGAGAAGGCCTAAGAAAAAAAGATATAGAAGTTTTGAGGTATGTCTTCAGAGCCAATCACCCATGTTTACTAATGATAGCAGATAAAATGGGAGAAAAAAAAAATTCTGGTGCACTTTAGGATTGTACATCTAATTTTAATTATGCTTTTTCTTATAGAACAATTTTCAGAGGAAAAAAAGAGGAACTTGCATACAGTTCGTGAGATTCAGATCTCTGCAAAGAGAGAACAACGTCGTCATCGTACTGCTACTGTTGTAACAAACTGATTTATGATAAGTGTTGAAAGGAGCTGCAGATTTTTTTTAAATGAGATTTTTTTTTGTAAAATTATATATGTACATCTAATATATTTATTTATTTAATACCTTTTTTTATCAAAGTTTTCATATTAGTTCTTTTTTATTACCTCGGAAAATTTACAATGCAATATCTTCAACGACTCTATCTACCTTTTACAAAGTTAATACAGTTCCTAGAGACTGAAAAGGATCTTTAGCTCTACTTTAATACGATTACACGCGCCGAGAGCTCTCATAATTCCTTCTCTAGTTAATATAATTCCAGCAAGATGCCGGCATCTTTTCAATTTGGGCACACTCCCTTGTTCTAAGATTTGAAACAAGTGCGCATCAGCGAGACGGTGGGGTTTGTGTCTGGATGTGCTTGTGTGCTGAGGCAGATTTCATTACGCCGAGCAAGAGTCTCCAAGATTATCAAACTGTTTGTCTTCAATTCGCCGGCTTTAGCATAATGTGTTTACAGAGGTGTGGAAAAGCGGCCATATTAAGCCTTCACTCCGGACTCTTAGGCTTTTATCAGGTAAAGTCCGGACACCCCAGATGTACAGGGGGGGGGGCAGAGAATACAAGCGCATGCATGCACACATGCGTGGATGGAAGGGGGGTGGCATAAAACTCGGGTGATTTTGCAAGGATCGCGAGCCGAGCGTGTCCGTATCGTGCACTAGTGGGTAGGTGAGGAGCAGCGAGCAGGGGTGAGAGCAGTATGTATTTCTTTATTGTGAGTCGTAAGAGGATGGGGGCAGGGGTACCGGAAATGAGTCATAAAATCTTGATGACTAGTCGGCAACGGAGTTAATTATATTTACTTTTAATACCCATTAGCTGCAAATAGATTGGCTGCTTTAATTAAAATCCGTGATTTGCGCTTTGCCTTCATAAAACTTTCAGGGCAGGGGCGTTAATCTGGTCTCTACCTTCCCGAAGAGAAGTGAAGAGGAAAAGGGGTGTAGCGATACGTAAAACGTGATTTTGGAAGACGATTTTTATGCCCGGAAAATAAAATAACCCCCCGATTGAATATATATGACGTAATTAATGCAAATAAGCCCAGGACAAACACTCGTAAAATGATGTTAATATTTTCACGTGCCCCTGTGCTACTATGGAGTTGTTTGAGTTTTAGATGTTCTTCGAAATTTCAATTCGGGTAATCTTTTACCGGGGTTAAATATATGTATGTGTGTGTGCAGAGTTAGTATTGAAATATATAGCGTAAGGATCAGGAGATTAGTTTGCAGGGGTTATTAAAGTTTCCTGAGAGCGAAAATATTTCAATGGGAAAAAAGTTAAATACTTTTTATAAGCGAAGGATATACTAAATTAAATATATATGACAGTGTGCTGTTGGTACATACTACCATAAATTGACATTGCAAATCTATATCAGAATTTCAATTCTAGCATAAATACTATTTTATAGATATATTTCAAAATAAGTAAATGTTTCCATCCTAACATTAAAAGCACGAATTCAATCTAATCAGAGTATTTAAAGTACTAGGCATAAATACTATTTTATGATTGGCATATTTCGATAAGAATTTCATTCTTAAATTTCATAAAAGGGTCGGTAAAAAAATGTTTCTGCTTTTGATAGAATATATATATATATATATATATATATATATATATATATATATATATATATAATAAATAACTTTTGCCTTTTAAAATACCGAAAAGAAAATTTTGAATAGCTAATAAATTTAAATTATAGATAAAAGAGAAAAAAAATTACTTAATAAAACAGATAAATTCTTTAAGTAATTATTTGAAACTTTTGATCAAAATATTGGAAAGATTATAATATTATATTATATTCATGAAATGTTTCAAATTTTTCCTTTTAATAAAATGTATCTTTTTCAGAAACAAAACACTAGTTATCTTCGAAAAGTAATTCCATTGAAATAAATAAAGGGAGGTAGACTTTGTTTAACTCTGTAATCTTAGCCCTAAGGTTAAGAGATGGTTATATATTATTTTTCATATACGATCAACTGATTTTCTTGTTTAGATTTTATAGTATTTATATAAATATATAAACTAAAACTTCAAAAATGAGAGAATTTTCATATGTGGTCGTTTATCTCTAAAGCTTCCGGACATATTTTAATGAAATTTGATTTGAACATAGGGTTGATGTATAACACACACACAAAATAACCATTCAACGTTTATAATACACATTCAAGATCGTCGAAACACTCCATCGGAGTGTCGGGAGGTATGAAACAGAGGTTGCAGAACAGAACAAAAAAAAGGGGGCTAATACTAGGTATGGTCCCCTTTTACAGATACATCGCATCGTTATTTTACACAGGAAATAAGTGAGCTTATAGTTCCTGTGGCAAATGGTCCCACTCGTTTAGCAACGCTGTTTGTGGGCCTTGGATAATCCTCGGAGGGAGGTAGTGAGTTGTAATTGCCCTTCTCAGATCGTCCCAGGCATGCTCTGTAGTAGGGTGACCAACCTACGGCACACGTGCCACAGTGTGGAACAGCGGAGTTGTAACAGTGGCACGCGTAGACTCTGAAAAATTAAAAATAAAAATAATAATTCAATAGCATTTTTTTTTTCAATTTTATTGAAATGCAATTGTATGCAATTTCGAAATTTGGATCAACAGTATGTCTGTGAATAAATGTTTTCTATCATGAACATAAAATCAAAAATATCCCTCAAAACTAGCTGATATGCACCTAAAACAACCTAATTTTGTTAGCATCTTCAAGAGATAATCCTAACATAGATGATTTCGTAATAAATAAATAAATAAATAAATAAAATTAAAAAAAAATTTTTTTAAAAAAACCCCTTCAAATTCGAAGGCTACATTATTTAAGTGACTGACTGCTTAATAATTATTCAGGAATTAAAATTTTTCAAGTTACTCATTTTTATCTTATACTTAATTTAACTGATTGGTCATCTAAAAAGTTTTTTGACAATATAACCTAAGTTTGTACTGTTGTCTTATTTATTATATTATTTTTAAATTTCCACTCATTAGACTTGCATTCAAAATGTGCTATTTGAGCAAAAATCCCATAATAATCTTATAAGTAACACTTTTTCATCTTTTTTCTGTTTTTGAAAAGGATGGAAGATGCACGCATAATTTTTTTTATCACATACTAGCACTCTTTTCAAAAAGGTTGGCCATTCCTGCTCTATAGGCTTGAGGTCGGGAGTCTGGAAGGCCATTCTATTTGACTAATATCCTCACTTTCCAAAAATTCGTATTAGTCATCCATTAGAATGAAATCTGGGCCTACTGCATCCCTGAAAAGATTAACACAGTGCTCCAAGACCTCATCTCTACACCTCACAGCATTCACAGTGCCTCTTTCAAAAGACATGGAAGTGTGTGAGGCCATCCAACGTGGTGCCTGCCCAGACCATAAAACCTCCGTTGGCATAATGGTCGATTTCTTGTATATTGGAGGGTAGGTAATGAGTCCCTGGTGCCTCCATATAATAGTACGGCGAGAATCAATGGTTAGGTTGAACTGGGACTCATCAATGAAGGAA
The DNA here is from genome assembly GCA_019973955.1 of Trichonephila inaurata madagascariensis. Classification (NCBI taxonomy): domain Eukaryota; kingdom Metazoa; phylum Arthropoda; class Arachnida; order Araneae; family Nephilidae; genus Trichonephila; species Trichonephila inaurata. Next base: position 72,461 of record BMAV01012729.1, read on the forward strand.
CAATCACCCACCCATTAATCCATGCTCCAATCTCAATTATATTTCCACCATTTTAACAAACTCTCCTGCTCACAGAACTTAAACAATGTGGGACATAAACAATATGTTTTCTTGCTAACAGTGTGTCCTCTCTTATGAAATCTGTAAACAGTCACCCTTGCAACTCGTGTTTCTGTGACCACATGCAACTCACGAGAGATCTCAGAAGCTATAGAAACTCTTTTATATCTCGCTAAAATGGACAAATGGCGATCTTATCGACTTTGCCCAGGCTTTTTCTCGACGAATCGGGTATCCTGAAACTGTTTCCATAGGTTGAATGAGACACTGGGCATTAAAATGATTTTTTAAATCTGGATTTGAGACATGCCTTCTTCTAGTCTACCCACAATTCGCCACCTCATTTCCTCATTTAAACGTCAGTGGTTACTCATTTTTACTGTTTGAATTTAAATTTAACCGATTGCTGTAAAAAAACACAAAGAAATTTGGCAAGGTGTTTTTAGCGAAAGAAATGCGGATTTTTGCACTCGCGCTTATAAATCCTGTTTCTCGACTAACTCCGCCCATACACACATTAACGCTTACGTATACGCCCACACACATTACACTTAAGTATACTCGGAACAAGATTTGCATCTTTGTTTCGAAGCAGTATTTTTACATTTCGTTCGATTATTTTCCATAAATTTCGACAAAATATGCAAATTTTCTCTTAATTTTGAACACCAGCGTATGAACTTATTTCTTCTTTCAATTATAAAGTTTTCTACTATGAGTTCAATCTATCGGTAAGAGAGTTTTGTATTTCTTTTTTCTTAAATAAATTATCCTTCGTATTTGAAAGTACAAATATAATTTGTTGAGAAAAAAAGAAGCTAATTTAAATTTATACAGAAATCAGGCACACGAATCTTTTACACGAATGCAGGATATACATTTTTTTAAAATTAAGTGCTTCATGAGTCGTGAGTATTTAACTGAATTTATTTATTTCACTGCTTCAGCAATCCTTTGGCGCAGTTTGGTTGCATTTTCGATTGGTTTAAAAGAATTTTGAAGGCAAATACTTTGAACGTTTAATTCATTAAAGTATTACAAAAATGTTTTCCATTTTATTTTTAAATTTGTTGCCTAATTTGAGTTACACCATTAAGATTAAGGTTTTTGAAATGAAGTAAAAAAAGGGCAATAATTAAGGCACAATACTATTCTTAGAGGTGAAAACGAAGAAAAATGGATGGGACAACGAAGTGCCTGAATGAGAAGGAATTGGAAAAGGAATACAAATATAACGAGAAGGAATTGTAAAAGGAATAGAAATATAATGAGAAGGAATAGGAAAAGGAATAGAAATATAATGAATCATTTTGTTCTACTAAAAATAAATTTTACATTCAACTAAAATTTGAGGAAAATTTAATTGCGTTATTTTATAATCTTTCTTTTACATGTTTTTAAGAATAATTAGAAAAATATTTCGAATTAGCTGTAACAAATATCAAAAGGTATGTAATAAATTTAAAAAATTTTAATTTTTTTTGAAAAATACATATAGTTAAGATCACATCACAGTCGCTTTTTAAAGATAGTAAAAATAACAAAATAAAGACCCGGTAATTTTTTTTTACCTTTTTTTTAGAAAAAAGAACTAATTCGTTAAAATTATTTCCACTTTCTTTTTTCTTCTATTCATCCTGTTCCCCCTTGTTTCAGAAAAAAAAAGAAATCTTTGCTATAAGTTCCATCTCCACGTTTTCAAACACCGGTATGAAATTATAACCAAAAAAAAAAAGATACGAAAACTTTCTATAAATACTTATGTACCTAAGTCTCTTTTCTTTTAGTTTTAACTTTCTAACTTCAAACACGAATTAAAATAGTGCATTAGAATCTTCGAAAAAAGCTATCATTAACGAAATTGATAGATATCGTTCAGTAAAAGCGAGAACTAGTCAGAGAAATTTTTCTTTGTACTCTCTGGAGACCAATCTAATTTAATGCAGAAAACGGAATTCCGTGGGGGAACTGCCGAGCCTGGAAGCAAAAACGTTTTAAAAATATGAAAACTAAAGACCTCTTCCTGATTTAAAAAAATAAAAGGGGAAAAGAATCATCCCAAATTAAAATGTGTACATAAACAATTTAAAATTGGTTTTTCGAACGTTTAGTTTAGGAACTCCTGTGTTTGCTTTGGTAATGGGAATTCGCCGAATTGAAAGAGTTGAAAGGCTTTTATCAAATGGAAACTAGAGACAAACCTTTAAGATTTCTAAAACTGAACCCGTTTTAAGTTTGCTTGTAATTAATTGAAGTGTGAAGTTTCTAATAGTAAGATTCCGAAGCAAACAAGCGATCGGTGTATTTGCCTAATTACACTGTTACTAAAGAATCTCGAATGAAAAGCCTTCGCAATGTTCTACGCCAAACGAATCCTTTTCAAAGTAGTTTCTGTAGCCGAAGCCATCTTTGTTCGAATGAATGTAATCATCCCTGGCGAAATTAAACCGAACAAGAATTCCAAAACAGCATGTCTACTCTTCAGCAGCTTAAGAATATTCTAGAAGATCGATTTAAAAGGTCTTTCATTCGATCTTTTATTATTTTTTTTTATTTTCGGTAGTTTTCAAAAGCTTTTAATAACCGCGTGCAATCTAAATGCTCCTGTTCTATAAAATGGGTTATTTACCAAAGTTAAAATCGACTTGCGTCGCTAAACGCTGGTGACTTACGTATATTTGATTGGTTTTCGTTAAAGTTGCATTCAAAGTCGGCAGATTTATTAGATGTTGATTTCAATGGGGATGAAGACTTATTTTTGATTATGTTGAGCCGAACGCTTTAAATGCATATTTTATAGAAGAAAGCGCGCAAGGTAAATATTCCGTCGCTTCTATTTGAATATTGATATTTAAATAAGCAGGGCTGTGTGTGTTTGCAATTCATGCGTTCGGACGCCTTCGTCGCTATCAACTGAAGTGAAGAGGTATTCATCTGTACTCGATTAATTTTTCCCACTCTAGAGCCTCGTCCTCCGTGTTTTTGAAATATGCAAAATAGTTTGAGTTAATAAGCGATGGTTGTGTATTCAGTTTAGAAATTCAATAGGAGAAACAATTCAGGAGTGTTTGAATGGCAATTATTAAGACTGGAGTATTAATTTGTTTTGACTCCAATTGTGTCAAGAATCAGGGATAAATTTCTGGAATGTTTTAAAAAATAATCAGAAACGTTATTGATTTTAATGTGCAAAGAGGATCCAATAGAAAGGTATTTCCGTAGAGTAGGTACATAATCACAGTAATAATAATATATATACTAAATAACAATAATTCTAAATAAGCAAAACAAAAATAGGAGTACAATGAGACAGTGTATGTGTAAGACATTATTATTTTATCCTTGATTCAATGATTTCATTGTATAAACTACTAAATTTTAACGAAGCTTCAATTTTTATTTCATCCATTAAATCTCGTTAAATATACAATCAGGCCCCGATTTAACGAAACTGTATTTAATGAATTTTGCGATTTAACGAGTATTTTTCTTTCCCGATTAAAATGAGGGCGAAACCCCTTATTTAACGAACAATAAACCTCGAAGCAACGAATTATTTCAACAGCTGAAATCCTTTTTCAGTTCCTACTATTAGCTCATACTATATATATATTTATTTATTTATCTTGGTGGAATTTTCAATCGTTAATAAAATACATTTTAAAGCGCTGAATTGAGCTGAAATTTTATATACATGATTATTTTGGATGACAATACAATAATTTAATTATAATTAATGAAAATTAATTGATTAAAACTAATTATTTAAAGAATTACAAATACAGCCACGTTGCCATCATTTTTGGCGACTTGTGTCAAAACTTGAAAAGGTTTCTTTTCTCCCATTTAAAAGCATTCAGTTGAACTGAAATTTAAAATACACTATTGTTTTGGATGACAATACGACACTTTAATGATAATTAATAAAAATTAATTATCACTCAATGTTGTGATTCTGTCCTTTGTATATACATATTTATATATTAATTGTAACTATTTAAAAAAAAGTTGCTAAAAGAAAATTTTTCTTTGTTGATCTAAGTAGGAATTGACTTAAATTTTTTTTATTACTTGTTTTTTTATTAGTTTGTATTAGAAAAACTGAATTTTTTTTTTCAAATGACATATTCTTTTATTCTTTTTGCCCGGAACAGAAAAACTTTTCTTGTAAGCAGCAGATTTCACCGGTAAAGGGTTCAGACCATTATTAGACTTTACAGGCGTAGATGAGATGTGAGTGTAACCACTAGTGTGAGGTTTGAATTGGACAGGAAATTTCCTCCTTATCTCATCCCACTCCACAATATAGGCCATATTTTAAAATTTTGACGATTATATTACATTTGAGGATGAATTGCCTGTTTGTGCAACTGAAGTTAGGGAAATTGTTGATTTATTGGAGCCAATAAATAGCGATTCTGATGCAGAAATTGATAAAAAGAAACTCCTGCCGAAATTGATTCCTTTTGTAATGCTTTACATTGTTTGGAAACACTGAAAACATACCTCACGATGCAAGAAAAAGAACTCTTTCGAGTAAGGAATCAGAAAGATTGTCAAACATCTATTAGTCAATATTTTAAAATTTCCATTTAACTGGTGGGTAATAATTCACTAATAGTATTTTTAGCTGTTGGATAAAAAGGGAGTAATTTCTAATCATGAATATTTTTGTGTGTATTTGCTTACTATAGAATTTCCAAAAGCAAACAATTTGTATTTTGTTTTTATCCCGATATAACGAATAAACCCGAATTAAAAAACAGAATGTTCTGTCCCGATGAATTCGTTAAATCGGGGTCCAACTGTATATATTTCTTAAAAATATATTCTTCCTTTTCTTTAAGTCATGAATATTCAATTATCGTTGCAATATAAATAATTCATACTAAATTTTTATTAAAACATCAACCAGTTGGAGAATTTAGCTTTTGTCTTATATTCTAAATTTCTCAAATTCGAAGACTTTGTTTAAAATTTCAAATACTGCCTTTTTTCTCGTGTGACTTTTTATGCCTGAAATATTCCATGCAAACCACTGAAAATAATTTTTTTTTCAATTTAAATTCTTTTTTCAGAATTTATTTTAGCCCAGTGGTTATTGTCACGAACTCGTGGCCGGCGTGTAGCAGGTTCGAATCCAGGTTCCCTTGAAGACATCCCGTGTAATAGGGGTCAATTTACGTTAAATCTGTCGAGCTCAAGGTCTTCCCGTTGGCGATATGTGATAGTTATGGCATGGGGGTGTTAACACAGGTGTCGGCTTTGTCACTTTATCGAGGTTTAAAATTACCAAGTTCGTCATCAATAGCCCTCGTGTAGCTTTATAGTGCGACGTTAATATAAGTCTCACTCCCTTATTCAAAATTCATTTATCAATTACAGTGTATAAATATTTAATTTTCATTTCTTACTCAAATTGGGAAAATCAGAGCTATGTACAAAATTATAAATGAAGTGCTTTTATAGCTTTGAAGTCGGTTTAATGTTTCATATTTTAATTTGGTATCAGGATATGAGTAACCAGTTTTAAATTCAATATTAGTTTACGGATGTTAATTTTTCATTTTAATAGCAATTCATATGTGTTTTTATTTTAAATTTCATAAAAGCAAATGCTTTTTAATTAAATCACATATAATATATTATTATATACATTGTTCACTTTGTAGAGTTCAAAATTCTTTTCTACGCTATAGAATAGGAAATAATAGAATAAAATTTTAAATTTTATGTGAATTTATAAGTAACAAAATTTAAAGGAAATTTTTTCCCCCCATATATATATATATATATATATATTTTTAAAATTTAATCTTTTTAATAAAAATACTTTTCTATATTTATTTTTTTACGTTTTCAAATACATCTTTTAAACTTGTAGTGGATGACCCTTGATGTTAATACAGTTTTTTCAAATATTAATTCATTAATTAAATTTTATTAACTAAAATAAAATTTTCTTTGATGACCAAAGTAGGAATTGACTTAATTTTTTTATATATTACTTGTTTGATTTTCATTTTAAATCTGTAATTTCTAATCACTGTTTAAAATTTTTTTTTTTGTCCAAAATAGAATTTTGTTGTCAAACTGTATTTCTTACGATATGTTAAATTTTTAAAAAAAACAATGTTCAGTTTTGTTTAATTTTAAACTTAAAATAAATTTATTTATGATTGATGTTGGAGATGCAGTCTGGTAACCTTGTTTCAAGGGTTTTTCTATATAACAATTCTACAGTCTTAATCTTCATTAAAATGTAACCCTTCACTGAAACTTCGGAAGTAGAAAAAATGTTTCGTCCTTGTCTCTATAGCGAGATTTTTTACATTTTACACAAATTATTTAAGGTATCCGACTACGTTCGGAACCATGATTTAAAAAAAAACGCATAAATGTATAATTTTCATATTTAGTGTCACTTAGATTAGAATGCATGTATAAAATTGTTTTAAGGACATTATGACAAAAAAAAATTATTTAAATACAATATTTTGGGAAAAAATTAACTTAGAATAACCTTTTTTCCAAATGTTCTTTGTAAAAAATGCTTCTATTGTATTAATAGTTTGTTGATATAGCTCAGACCTCTGTACAGAGGCTCAACTATGATTTTGAAACTTCACATTATTTTCAGAGTTACAACCATTTGCAATAATTATCGGCGTATTTTCTTAAAATTTCTCCTTCTGTTTTCGTAAAACATGGATAAATCGACTTCGAGTTATGCATTTCAAAATTCTAGTTGAGCCTCTGTACAGAGATCTGAGTGAATCTAGAAAATATTAATACAATTGAAGCATTTTTACAAAAGGAGAACATTTGGAAAAAAGGTTATTCTAAGTTAATTTTTTGCCAAAATATTGTATTTAAATAAATTTTTTTTGTCATAATATCCTTAAAACAATTTTATACATGTATTCTAATCTAAGTGGCACTAAATATCATAAATATTATCCATTTACACGCTTTTTCAAAATCATGGTTCAGAACGTAGTCGGATACCTTACATTGGAAAAAAAAAAGATGTTTATTTCCTCGATTTTTAATCCTCGCGATTATCGTACATATGGAAGTACGATGAATCCAATTTTCGTTTAAAAAATTTTATTTCAATAATGATGTCTTTATTTGCTTGCATAAATAAGGCAACATTTTATAGGGTTAAAAAAAAGAGCCCAGATGGAATTTTCTTTTTCTTTTTATATAACCAAATAGTTTGATATCTCAGTATCTTTCAATAATATTTCAGTGTAAATAGATATAATTTTAAATTTTCTGATTTCATGAAATTCGTAAAAAGGCTGAGTTTATTTATGTTTTGAAAAAGTTAAAGGGAATTGCTCCGTTAAATATATGAAGAATAATTAATTATTTTTCGAACATCAGATGATTTTAGTCAGATCCAAAATTTTTAACAGAGTATTACACATATGACATTTATAAAAAGTATTGATTATTAAGAATAACCAATTGAAAATAAAAACAAAGATTAGATAGTTTCTTCTTTTTTTTCAAATCGGAAATATTTATGTTTTTATGTAATAGTTATAAATAAATGAATAAAACCTCTAAATGCATAAATTTTTAATAGTTTATTGAAATAATTTGAATATTATTTTCTATTTTCTACTAAATATAATACTAATAGCAATTAGAAGAAATGGCCTTTATATTTGATAAATTAGAAGGGATATAGAAACTTCAGCGTTTATCTTGCAGTTTGAATGTAGCCGATAATTACTAGGTTCGATATTAATATTTCTAGTTTTATTCTCGGTGACATTAATTCAAGTGAACTAATTGTTTTTCATTAAATTAGTGATACATTATTTTGATAGAAACAGGAAGGTACTCAAATCGTATATTAGGTTTAATATAAGGATTGCACAAATGAAAAGTGGACACGTTGTGATAACTCACGGGCTGTGGGCAGCGGCGCACACAAGGGGGTGTCCTAGGGGTCAGGAGCCCCCTCCCCCCAAAGCCCTTGATTTTTTTCCCGATTGATTATAATTTTAAGTATATAATACGTAACATTTAATTAAATATTTATTTTAATGATTAATTTTATTAATTAATACTAATTATTTATTCAATAATTAGTTTTTTACTGTTTTTTGTTCCCCAAAATCGACAAAATCAAAAGAAGCATGATACAAGAATGGTGGACTTTCGACCCTGCCCCCTTGGAAAACTTCTGTGTGCACTACTGGCTGTGGGTATCATCTCTTCATCATCCACGCGACCTGAGGGGATAAAAGATTGACCACTCAGAGATTCCATACTAAAATTAGTTTATTGTTATCTCAATTTATATTCAGCAAAGCAACACAAGCTTAGGAGGCTTATGATCAGGAATGATGAGACAAAAACTATAATTCTAACAAATAGCGCAATAAAACACCGAATCTATATTTATAGATGATTCCCTGACTTTACTAGAATCCGTTCTAGTATTAAAGTTTAATATATCTTACCGCTATTCCACGGCAAATAGCTACAGTCCTTATATCGTTAATATAATCCTGGATCCGACTTGCTGTGGCAAATGGACGATCTTCTGGCTTCGAACTCACTTCGAACTCTCCTTCTTAGAATTCACTTAGAACTCATAGAAATCCCCTAGCACTTCCTAGAACAGGGATGGCGAGTCAATGACACGCGTGCCATCAATGGCACGCGACACAATATTTTGGGCACGCTACCGATCAAAAGGGTTTGCATTTTAGTTCAAAACAACAAAGTTCACTGTGAAGTACTCCGACCAAACGCGAGTGTTCGGTCGTAATGCGCGAGACGGCAGGGAGCACACTCGTTTTTTATTGTCTTATAATAATAATATAAGTTATTTGTCATCTGAGCTGTAACAACAAGAGTCCCACTAATATTACTTCAATTTGAATTACACGTATAAATAAAACATTTGTAGCAATACAGTGCAAAATGTATTTTTTCGTAGTGAATAAAGAGTTATGAGTTGTTAGTATTTATAATTTCCCCAATAATCGTAAGTCAAAATTATTTGACGGCACGTCTATACCTCATTAAACATTTTTTCAGAAAAAATGGCACGTTGATGCATAAAGGTTTGCCACCCCTGTCCTAGAACTTTCTCCTCTTAGAACTTCGCTAGCACTATTAGACCTCCTCATAGAACACGCGAATACTAAAGCTCCGATATATGCACAATTTCTAATCTGCATAATCGCGTTCCCTTCATGAGTTGGTTGGAAAAAATTGCCATTCTGGCCCCAAAGATTTCCCAAGAAGTTTTAATAGAAGACGCGATAAAGCCCCGTCACAACGTGCAATTGTGTCAGAATGATTGCAGCTACAGCAGTGCTACCGAACATGGATGTAAAGGGAGGTAGGAGGTGTACACAGCATACTACATGCAATGATGAAATCTGTTCTTGGTAGAGGAAAAAGATCAAAAGTAAAGTCGTGCTATTCATAGACGCGTCCATATCGGTGCAATGTATATTAGTATGGTTTCTGATTGTGGAAGGTATGCTGAATGCGGGCAATTATTAGCGAATGAGGTCAACCTATGGTGAGTACTGCTTAGTTCGAACAATTGATGAAAATTCTTTCGTTAAGGGTGGAAAAAGATACCAGATCTCCATGACAATGTCGGCCCAAATGTCTCTCGTGAAGCCCAGGCAACCAAAAAGAAAAAATTTCGTTGAAAAGTGTTGGAAAACCACCGTACAGACAGGATTTGTCTCCTTGAAACCTACACTTTTTTCCACTTAAAGAGAGCGTTACGTTTCCATTCGGGCGATGAGGCGAAGGAAGCTATGTAGGACTTCCTTGAGAATCAACTACAATCTTTCTAAAGCGAAGACAATGGGACCTGTGTTACAATTCATTTTAAATTCCAATAAAGGTATTTTTTTTTTATTCAATTTGTCCACTTTTCATTTGGGCAATTCTTATATAAAGTGGAAATGTCTATGGGGAAAATGAATTAAAAATTAGTTATGTGGAATATAATTTATGCATAACAAATATGTTATATACATTTTACAAAGCTCATTCGCTGATTTGCAAAGTCTGGAATGTTACGAATTCTTCAATTTATTATAAAAGTATCTTATCTTCGTCAGAAAATATTTGTTAAAATTATGTGTGATTACTTTTCATAATATTTTTGAATTAATTAGTCCTTAAATTGCCTCAACCACTTAATCCCCTCCTTTCGAGAGGAATTTAAAAAACTGAAAAGTTGTGGGTTAAAAAGCTAATTTGAATTTCATATCCATCCCTCACAATATTCATAAACAAGTTAAAAATAATAAAATCGAACGTTTAAATGGATATCAAGTAAATATTATTGTCGCGAGCCCTAAGGAACGGCCATATATCTACACACAAAAAGTTAAAAAGTCAACGAACCAAAAAAAAAAAAAAAAAAATTGTATAAGTTCCAAAAAAAGGGAAGAAAGTGAGTAAAAAAAAAAAGAAAAGAAAAGAAATTAAAAAGAAAAGAGAGAGAGAAAAAAGAAAAAGAGTTTTCCAACACACCATTTTCATCACTCTAATGTAAACAAGTAGCGAAGCTCAACAATTAAAGCTCTTCGTTTTGGGTGAAAGCAATTACATACAAGTGAATAGCGCCCATGGGTAGGGGAAAGGCTGGGGAAATGTTGTTAGATGGGGAAAAAACCTAACATTTAACCCCCTTTTAATAAAAAGTTTCCCTTGCAGTTTGTGGGGGGGGTGAGGGGAGACCCTGGTAAAACCCAAGTTTCGGTTAAAAAAGTAGTTATAGGGGAAAAAGAAAGAAAAGATGGGGGTTTGTATACATAAGAAAATGGCGACTGAAGTTTTAGGTCGGAGTTTCGTTTTGGTTAAAAAAAATGGACAATTATCTTAAATATATTTAAAATTAGACAGCTTGATTAAACAATAATTTTTTTTAAAATTTTGATATACTTTAATGCTTTTAATTAAGTAAGTGCTTTTGGGAATTTTTTAAATTAAAAAGTGATTAAATTAACAAATTTTTAAAAAATTTTAAAAAGATTCTCCCCATAAGAAAAATTTTGTAGCTTCGTTTCTCTTTACGTTATTAATCAACTTCATTTTAAATAAATTGCTTTGCAATCTTATTTAAACGTATTGGGTATAATTTTAAATTAGATTATTCATCATTGATAAGTCTTAAAAAAGAAAGTTAAAATTGAGAGGAACGTATTATAATGTTTAATATCTAGTGGGAATTTCTTTATATTTCTAATAAAATATTTAAATAATATTTGCGAGAACTACTTTATTAATTAATAATTTCAATTAATTGTTTACTTAAGATAATTTAATTATTTTACTCTTAACACAAGAGAGTCAAGAGTTAATCAACTATGAAAGATGTATGAACTTTAAACCTCTTTATCAAATCTATATTATTCATTTAGTTTTTCTTGTAAATTAGTTACTTTTTCGACCTGATTTTTTTTGATAAAAAAAAAAATTATCCGTAAATTTTGGTAATGTGACACTTTTAATTTAAAAATATTGATAATATAATATTCCTGAGATACCTTTTCTATTTAAAAAATTACCCCCATTCTCTTTTCTGACCCCCCCCGGAGGTCTACCCTTTTCAAACCCGGGTTTTTCCCATCCAGAAAAAAATAGCACTTTAACAAAGAAATACCACGCACGCACGCACAAAAAAAGAACGTAAAATTAACCAGGGAATGGGTATATAAATGATGAGCGAGTTAGTTTTCAGTGCCCCCTAACCTTTCTATCCCCAAGGGGCCCGGCCAACGTTTGATAATTTTACCGGGCCCCCCGGAAGGAGGGGACGTTGATTGTTTATATTTTAGATTGTTTTTTATTTAATAATTTTAGTTTAATTGTTTTTAAAATTTGGGCCCTTTCAGGAAAAAAAATACAGTTACCAAGAAATTAAATTAAGTTTTTTTAACATGGTGTATAAAATGATTCCCAAAAAAACCCTAGAGAAATACACCACAATATAAAAAATGAAAATAATTTAATTTTCCCTTTTGGGCGAACGGGAATTTTTTGGGTCCATGGGATCAGTCCCGGTCCGCGGGCCCGGGGGTTGCGGATAAACTGAGTTAGATCAAGGAGATGGTAGATGCTGGGGGAGGGTTTTTGCCACATGGGATTCAGGGAAAAAATTTGGGCCCTTAAGGGGGTTTATCGCGTATAAGCCATAAGCCCTTTTCAGTTTTACCATTTACTAAAAAGAACAAAACAATTAAATATAAATTGAAAATTACTTTTTTGGGGGTGGGATCCCCACTGTTTTCCCGGGGGTTTCCCAAATTTTTTCCCCAAAAAATTGTTTACAGACTGATTTGAACCCCCACGGTTGGGAAGGTTCCAAAACAAATTTCCCTACGGGGATTAAAGAGAAGAAAAACCGCCACGGGGTTGCATTTTTATTGGGGAATGAAAAATTGATTTTTATCTTTTTTGCTTTCTTGCGGGGGAAAGTACATCCTCGATCGGGGGCCCAAAGCCTGACTGACGCCAAGTACGCATTTGGGCTTAGGACCCAAAACCTGACTTTGCAGGTGCCCGAATATTTCCCGTTAGGGAATTATTGTCTTGTCTGCGTATCGTGCAGTCATTTCTAGTGTTTGACTTAATAAAAGTTAATTATTGCAATTTCTAGTTGGTTATCATTCTGAGTTTGATTCAGTTTCTTCTCCAACCATGCTGCGTTTGGATCTTTCCGGGAACCTTAATGAGCGAGACCTTCACTTCAACCAAGATTAGGAGCAGAGGCGTAACTTAACCCGAGCATCGCAGGGAGAGGGCGGGGCAGGATTCTAAAGGACCCAAAGCCTGACTGACGCCAAGAAAGTAATTAACCAATTTATAAAATATTAAAGGCAAAACCTGACTTTGCACGGGGGCCCTAATATTCTCCTTTGCCGTGGAGGCAAATGTAACATAATTATACTGTGCTTTTGCTCCTTTAAATGACGTTCACGTTCATTTTCTGAAGTTGTTTATGTAAATATGATAAGAGCAGAAATGAAATGGAGTTTCTACTCTGAATGAAATAGCACTCTACATGCTGTTGGGTATAGATCAGATTATTCAAGTTGTGATCAGGGTGAGGTATTGATTGCACAGCTTTTTATCATTACATTTGAAACAAACAAATTAAAATTCTGGGGTTAAAGAATTAATTTAGATTATCTTGTATTGATTTTCCCATTTCTTTTAAAGTTTGTTTTAAATTTTTTTTCCCCTTTCCCCCCCGTACTTTTTTTTTTTTTGGGCTCCTAAGTTGAGATTTGGTTTTTTATTAACTGAGTAATTTATTCAAATTAATTATCAGTTTAGTTGGGGCAAAAATTAAGCTTTTAATAAATAGAGTCGAATCCGAAACCCGGAAACGCAAGAAAAACCCAATTTTGGTTGAATACATTCATCTTTTGTTATTGGTAGCCAAAGGAATTTTTTTTGGGGGCCCGGGGGGGAAATGTTTTACCATTTTTGAAATCAACCCTTTTTTTGATTTTGTCGATTTTCAGGAACAAAACACAGTAAAACAAATTTATTGAATAAATAATTAGCTTTAAATTAAAAAAAACTAATCATTAATAACAAATATTTAATAAAATTTTACGTATTATATACTTAGAATTATAACCAATCGAAAAAAAATCAAGGGCTTGGGGGGAGGGGGTGTCCGGACCCCCAGAACCCCTCCCTTGTGTGCGCCTCTGTTTGTTATCATTTTTATTTGTTAAATCTTTGGTATAGTCTATTCTAATGATTTAGCACAGCAAAGGGGGAAAAAATTTTTTTAATTAATAAAAATTTCAAAATTGTTTAATGTACCGGTATATTTCACTCAATCAGTAGATTTTTAATGAATTTTTTCCAAATATTTGGAGCATCAAAATCGGTTATATTTAGCTTTTTTTAACTATTCATTTCTACTAATGACATGCATTAATTTTATGATAAACAGAAGCAACGAAAGATCCAGAATCATGATTTCAGTTCGCATCAAGTTTTTTTTTCCCGGCTCGTCCTTTTTAATTAACGCCACAGTGGATCTTTTTGTTTTGGTATTCCATTAAAATGGGGAAAATTTGGGGCAGGAAATGAGTCAACTTTTTTGAAATTTTTTGGGGGTTCCTGAATTTGGCGAACCGTTCTTTTTTTCCCGAGTTTTTCCCGGGAAAACAGGCCATGAATAATCCATGAACTAAAAGTCCTTCTGACTCAGCACGGTGTTTTCCATAGAATTTGGGAAACACGCATCGGAACTCGTGTTAGAATTTATTTAAATGATTATCGGGAAATATATTTAAGCAGATGGAACTAATTTGATATTGTGCTCCCGCTCAATAGTTTCTGCCAAATAGTTGCAAATTTTCGCTAAGTTGGAACGATAACAATATAATACGATGATATACTGGTTTCCAAAGTTTTATTAGACTCGATTTCAAAATCACGCCAAAAATGATCGCCACGAATCGATATAAAATTATTTAATTCCAATAAAATTTATTGAACATATATTTTTTTGAAATAACAATTTAATTTTTCTTACAGAGCGTCATATTCCGTCATCCTTCGAGTTCACCTTTTTCGTGCTGCTTTCGGTCATACCTTCTGTTATATGGATGACAATGGGACATGTCATCGGAAAGGCCCTGTTCAGAACTGTATAGACAGCAAAGATATTCAATGTCTTGTCTGGGAATCACGTTCCCCAGATTTAAATCCATTTGAAAATATTTTTCAGATCTTGAGATGACATTTTGCTGCTAAATACCAGATTTCAATAAACAAACATCTTTCATCCATGCGCTAAAGGAAAATTGGAAACATTTGTCTTGAATGTTATTAACAGAAAGTCCTGACGTGTTGACTGTCGGCAGTACTTACATATTATACCATCGACCAATTTCGCCAAATATAAAGGTATCGTGGTAATTCAAAAGATGTCGCCAAATGCTGCCATTGTATGCGCGTACAAGATTATTGTGTTTGAACAAACCTGAGAACAGTTTTCCACTATTGGCAGCACAGCATGGCATTTGGCGACGCCTTTTGATTTGAAGAAATTGGTCGATGGTATAATACGTGAGTGTCCCATACCCTTAGTAACAAGTGTTTCAGACGTGCCTATGGTGCGTTTTTTGCACGATTTATGCAGCTGTATATTCGGTTCCCCTGGCACAGTTCTACCAACAATGCATGCACCTTTTGTAATTAGTTTCAAAATAAATATTTGACGTCGCGTAAAATGTTCTGGTAGCATCACATTTTTAAGTATAACATTTTTCAATAATTCCTGATACTTATTTTCCGTCCTTAGGTTTAGTTCATCAGTATTTGAAAGAAAAAAAAGAGCATAACTTCTTAGAGACATTACTTTAGTTTAATAACCCAAAGCATAAAAAAATTGTATACAACCTCTACATTCTCCATCAATGTAAATGCTCATATACTCCTCTTAAAATCTATTTTGCTTTTTATTATTGTAATTTCAGGGCAATTAACTTTTTATTTACTAATTAAAATAAAATTAGCCATTGTGCTCTTCATTTTCCAACTAACTTACTTTGAAATATACCAGTAACAAACAAAATGCATTAACTGCATTTTAAGTGCACTCTGAAATGTAGAATTCCCCGAAGTACCGTCACAATAATGTGTCTGTGTTTCTAAATGGTTAATTACCCAAAACAAGTAATATTCTTCATTAATTGCATCAAATGAATATATACTGCGAAGCAATTCCTTAGCGTTCGTGGAATTTAGAGAGCCAGAATTATTTAATGCAAACATAATTCTCGTAGAAGTCTCATCTTAATTTAAAGAGGATATTTTTTGGGAATTAAATTTTTTAAAAATTTAAAATTTCCCCGGGAAAAAATTTTTTTAATTGAATTTTTATTTTGAAAAATGGGAAAATATTGTTTTAAAACCAAAAAAGGCAAAAAAAAAAAGAACACATCTGCCGGGGGAAATTTAAATTTAAATTTAAATTTGAGTATCTTTTATTTGAAAAAAAGTGAATGAATTTTTTTAAAAATATCACTTCTGGGATTTTTTTAAAACTTTTTTAAAAAAAAAAAAATTTAGCCCGCATTGAAAAGGTTGATTTTTAAAAAGAGTTCTAAAAAACAATTGGATTTCGTTTTAATAATAATGGATGAATTCTAAAAAACAATTGGATTTCGTTTTAATAATAATGGATGACATTTATTTTTGTCTTAATTTAAGTAAATATGTTTTCGTAATTATTAACAATTGAATGTGCTTTTTTCTTCAGAAAATATAATGTAGCTTGGAAAAAAAAATTTTTAAGGAAAAAAAGGGAAATTAAAGCTTCAAAGATTGATTTTCGACTAGCCCTTTTTAATAAAAGACATACATTTTTGACTTTTAAAAGAATTGCAAATCCACAAAACAGAGAGAGAAAGAGAAAAGAATATTCGACGTATTGTTGATTTTACTCAATGAAAATATTAAAATCACAAAAAATAACTTAAATTGGCCAATTTCTTACAAAAATTTAGGGTATGTGCAAATAAATGGAAGAGATAAGTTTAATAAGAGGTAAAACCAAGTTACCACTACTGAACAGGGGGAGAAAAATCTTGTGTATCACACATTTGTATACTATCTTTTTCTTAGAAAAACGTATTTTGCCCTAATAAAGAATTCATTAACCGAATTTTAATGAATATCTTAACTATAACTTGAAATATCTAGAATTCTAAATTATAATTTAAATTTTTTTTTTTTTGGGAAATTTAAAAAAAAATTGGATCAATTAAAACCTTTGGGAAGTGGGTTTTTCATAAACTCTATATATATAAAAAAAATGGGATATATTTTGAAATCGCTTTTTCCCAAAAACCCCCGTTTAACCGGGTCACTAGGAAAAAAACGTGTATTTCGGGTGTTGGTGAAGAAGGTTTTTTTGGGTATCCTTTTTTGTTTCAGATTCCCCACCAGGTGGGGGCTACAATAAATCAAACCCCCAAAATTTAATCAATCGCCGCTGCCGATGTGGTTTCTAAAAAGGGGTGTCAACTTGGCTCCCCTTTTGCCAAAATTCCGCCATGGCCCCTTTACAATGGAGGACAGTATCTTCTTTAAACCCCAACTCATACACTACAACGCACTCTCTCCCCACTGATAAGTTCCCCATTTCGTACTGGCAATTAATTTTTATTTTTCATTACTCTAAATTAAAAAAGGGCAAACTATCGATCCAAAGTCACTCCCCAAATTTGAAAGACAGGAGGTGCAGACCCCTTCGGGGATCAGGTGCTCCAGCCCCACTTTCAACACAATCGCCATTATAATGTAAGGAACTGCGTTGTTTGGGGGAAAAAAAAAATAAAAAAAAATACAAAAGAAAAATAATTTTTAATCTATTACATATCCAGGGTATAAATTATTTTTTCACTGTTTTAAGGTTTATTACACAAAATTTTGTAACAATTGTTACCTTTTTTTGAGAAGAGGGTCAGCTTTGGGTATTTTCAAAAAACGACCCACAAAAAAAGTTACCGGGGTTTTAAATAAAAAAAAAAAATCCTTTTTTTCAGTTTTGATCTACAGACTTAAAAATTTAACAAATAAGGGGTTTTTTTTCAGCTGAATTATGCAAAAAAGCCTTTTTTTTGTTTTTAAATTTCCCCAAATTTACGTAAAATTAACTTGTTAAAAACTTCTTTTTTTTCCTTTCCCAAACTGTATTTGGTTTTTAATTTTTTTAATTCACCGGAAGAAAGGGTATTCAAGCTCGTTAACTATATATCATTTAAACGAATATTAAGAGATAATTAGGTTAATTTAAGTCTCAAGACTGCTGTGTTCCTTTTAAAATTTATTTTTCTCCAACCCCCATTTTTCAACAAAAAAAGCTGATGATGCACACCAAGATATATTGTTTTACTAAAGAAGCCATTGTAATGAAATCCATTACATTGGATGAATAAAAGTACAGTAAATATTATGCAGTTAAGTTAAAGAAACTTAACAATTTAATTTTTTATTCAAGCAGTCAAAACTAGAGCTGCTCAAAGTGACATCCGATGACGTAGCATTGTCTCTTACATAGCTGTTTGTCACTCCTCTTTTTCTTCTTCGACACCCTGAGGCGAACAGAATCGCCAGAAGGCTTTTTCTTCAAACTATACATGGGACACACATGTTTCAATGGATGTCCATTCTTTTGTTCCCTCTAACATGTGACCGTGTTAAACATATTGGAAGGGAGTGTCGGGTATTGTGAGGAAGAAATGCCAAGGAGTGACAGGTCGGGATTTGTAAGCCCTTTACGTTTTTTAGGGGGGTTTTGACTTTAGGTTGAGGCCAAGAAAACTGGGGGGGTGTTGGGTGCAGATCCGTGTTCCTTCCAACCAGAAATTATTGGGGGGGTGAAAGAGGCCCACCGGCCCACCCAAGGAGTTAAAAAAAGACTGATCGGAAGGCGACCGGAGACTTGGCGATATACCAGCGATCAGCGAGAACCGGAAAAATGCGAAAAGGGGTGCTAGGGGAGCAGGAAGACGGATGGGGTGGGGGGGCTAAACCCAAAAAAAGGGGTGCTGACAAAAGGAAGATCAAACGATTGGGAAATTGACGATTGAGAAAAAAACCGTAGGGGAGCCAGACTCCCGCAAGGTGACTTACCGAAAAAATTTAACCCCACAATTTTGGGGGGAGGTGGGCATTTGTTGTGTCGGGCAGTTGCAGACCCTTGAGAACGAGCCCAAGAGTCGATGATACCCAGTATATGATAACTAGAGATTCAAAAGATATATCTTATAGGGTACAAAAAACATGTTTTCCCGTTTAACGTAAATAAAAGTAATTTTTTTCTAAAGTTGTGGGTCCCTCTCACCCAGGAATTTGGGAAACATCGGGTCACGATGTAACAGTATGCAACTGACATGATTCTGGGTATGGCGTTTGTAAATTCTTAAGGCTCTATCACACACGCAAAAATTTTGGGAACCGTTTAGGAAAAAATTTTTCTACCAGCCAGGGGGAAGGGTTGCTGTAAAAAAAAACGGCATGCCCCTAGCGTCAGCAGGCCTGTCTTTTACGTAGAAGAATTACTACCGATTTTTTTTGCCCGGGAAAAAAAAAACATCCAATATTATTTCTTTTTTTTTTTACCACTTTTGTTGAGGGATTTAAACAAAAAAAAGGAGCAAATTCTGCTTTTTTAAAAATTATACGCCGTTAAAATATTATACACCAAAAAATATTATAAGCCATATCTGGCGTTTGGGCGGAAACCCGAAGCCACCGTCTTGTTTATGACCTTAGGCGCCCCAAAAAACCCCCCCTTCTGGAATTTCAAGCTATTTTTATGTGGAAAAACTTTTTAGCTCACTGGAAAAAATTGGGTTTGGGGCCTTTCTATGGAAAAATGGTAGAATTTTTTAAAATTGCTAAACGTTAGGCCTTTTTGAGTTAAATTGTTTTTTAGTAAAAAACATTTCTCCAAAGAGCCCACTAGTCAACCTAATAAATTTATATTCCTATGACCCCAAAAAAATAAAATATTTAAATGCAAAAATATTTTCAAACTATTTTTTAAAATCAAAATCCCCCCCTCTTAATTGGTAATCAAGATACAAATATTTCCTCAAAGTAAAATTTTCATGAATTATATATTTATATGTTTACAATAAATTTTTATTCCCCGGGAAAGGGGCCTTAAAATTAGGTAAAATTCAAACTTCTAAAAAATACCGAAAAGAAGGTTGAAAAAGGATTTAAATAAGGGAATACAAAAACCTCATTGAATCTTGGGGAAATTTTTATACGTGTTTCAAAGAGTTTATTGGAAAAAAACTTAATCAGCACATTTTGGTAATTTTTGTTCCCCTACCCACGTGATCAGGGCACTACAATTTTTTTAAAAATTTGTTGGGAAAATTTTGGGGAAAAAGTTAAATGACAAATTATCAAGTTTGGTTGGTAGAAATGAGGTGGTGAACAGTGGAGAGACTGGAAGTAGGACAGTCTGATGAATAGATTGGTAAAGATTTGAATGCAATTTAAAAGGGCCTGTCCAAACTTATAAAACAACTTTGATATTGTATCCTTTTGGGGATAATGCTTGAAAAATTTTAAGAGTCCGGGCCGGCTTATTAAGATCTATATTTGTTCACTTCAAAGAAGAATAGGAATACAACAACTTCTCGGACCTCATCATCGTCATATGGATGCAAGAAAAGGAAAAAATCCCTGGCCCAATGTTTGGGAAAAAAGGGAAAAAAAATTTTTGGGCGAAAAAACCCGGTTTTTTTTTCTATTCATTCTGTGTCCATTTTGCCTGGTTTAGTAAACATCGGTTTTGTACAAGGGGCCATTGAAGAATCGTCCTATTAATAGGTGATTCATGCTTTAAAAGTTGATTCTACTGTGACGTCTTCGATTGGGGTGAACCTCACCCTTCTATTCATGCGAAGTTTTATGGCTCCAAACAGACGTTAGGTGACAAGAGCACGTGGCCATGGGGTCATTGTTTATTGTCTGACCTCAGACAAACGCCGACATCGAGTCTGGAAGTTACAATACCCAAATAGAGCCGGTGACAATAGGTTGACATGTAGGCGAAGTCTGTATGGAAGAATCCTGTCGCCTCGGCCGGTGCCGAGAGAATGGGGTTATAAAACCCAGGTGGTGTGATGAATAAGGGTGTTTAGAAGTTAGATGAGAAATATGGCGCCCTTAGTTTCCAGACAGACTAGGAATGTGTTTGTGTTTGCCACACAAATAGGAGACGAATGTGGCCCGGGGACGAGGGCAGACCTTTGGCCTGCCAATGAGAAAGACGAGGGGCGTGTTGTGGACCCGCCTCTGGTGTTTGAAAGGGGTTGATTTTGAGGAGATATGGAGCCCTGGAGTGAGACAGATAGAGAGCCCTGGAGGGAGACAGAGAGCCCGGGATGGAGACAAGAGAAGGAGAACCCTGGATGGAAAACTTGATGTAGAACCCTGGATGGAGAAAACTGGAGAGGAGCCCTGAAAAGGAAAGGGATTAGCGAGTGCCTTTCGGAAAAAGGATTGAACTCCCGTGAAATAGACTGTCCGCTCCCGGGTTGGCATATTTATTGACTTTTTAGTAACCTATGAAGCAAATAAATACTGCTTTAATTTTAAAATGAGGCTGTGACAAAATTTTCTTGTTTGTTAACTACTCACGACGTTACACTACATACATGTTTATGTCTGGAAAAAGATAGAGGTCTCGCTATTTGTCCTCTGTCAACCCAAGAAGGTCATTATCGCAGTGGACGCTTGATGACCTGATCAGTGCGTGTTTATAAAAGTCGCACAAAAAAGGCAACACGAGGGCTATTAACGAAGGATCTCATAATTTTGAACCACGTTAAAATGATGAGGATGGCGCCATGAGATGGTACCCCCTCTCTGAACTTCTGTACCACGCCAATGGGAACACTTGGAGCCCACGATAGATTTAACAAGTATCAGCTCTCTACACGGCGGATCTTGAGTAGTGCTCATGAACTCATAACATGCAGGCCACGAGTCCATGACCACAACTGTAGCGTCTGAGACTACTGTTGGCGAAGTATGGAATGTTGGCGCGAATCGGTGCGGCTTCAGAGGGGTTGGTGTGTTTTGGCAGAGAGGGTTTTTGACCCCGGAGAGAACGGTCGAGGGGAGAAAAGGTCCCTTGTGTTTTGAAAGCGGGAAGCGCTGAATTGTTTTGGGCCGAAATTTGGGAAATGGAATTCCTTCGGTGAGAGACTGACACACAGGCATGGTCTGGTGTAAGAAAGAAGAAGAGATAGTCTCTTGGGACTGTGTTTGAATTGATTTGAGAAACGACGGACATTGTAGCTTGATTGTTATTTGATTGAGTTTGACCAAGAGAGAGAATTATATGTGAATCAAGATGAGATATATTTAGTCAAGATAATTGTTTGAGTTGATCTAACTATGTTTGTATTGATTGATTTGAGAAGTAATTAAGAAAGTAATAAAGACTTTACAACAACCACTAGGCTCCTTGCGGCCACAATGGTCTGATCAGACATTAAAGTGATAAGTACACAACAATTAATGATTTTATCAGAAACTACGTGACTGTTTTGATATGCAGCGATGATATCTGGTCTATGTTCGCTTCTGTAGGGATGTATTTGGATCTTTCATTTTAATGTCCGACAACGTGTGCTCATATAGAACTTGTCTGTTTTACGAATATGTTGAAATGGGAATATTTATTTGATGTACTGGCCATTTAAATCTTAAGTTCTTAAACCATATGGGACGTTTTGGAGGATTTTTGGGAAAGGAGTTATCAATTTGTTCTATTCGGGATTCTATTCCAGCTTCTCCTAATCTTTTTCGGGAAAATACTCTTTAACTGTGATAGTTTAAAAACCGCTTTCTTTAGAGATGACTCGTGTTTTAAGCAAACGCAACTTCTGTTTAAGTACCAGTCGTTGAGTAGGCGAGGTACTGGCTAAGAGTGACCGTAAGCTGAAATCGTAGTGTTAGAGACTGGTGGTCGCACATCATAAGATTAAATATCCAGGGAATAGTGGAAGACGTCAACTTTACGTCTGAACGAGCTATCAGGCCGAAAGCTGGATCATACAAGAGATTAAGCTAGATAAGTCCATTTCATGATTTTGATATATTAATTCGGGTTAAGAATTCTTATTACTCTTCAGATTTAGTAATTAAAGTGCATTCACATAATGTTAAAGGTTGAATAAAAATAGTTATTTATAGATAATGGCTGCTTCTTTCTCGAGCCCTCTCACACCCGCGACCTCTGGATTGCGACAAATTCTCCCTCCCCCCACAAACACCTAGAGCCTAAAAACAACAACTTTGAAAGAGTGAGAACGAACGCTGCAGGGGCTCAAATAAGTTTCTCATTTTGTTAATTGCTACAGGACTGGATAGTTAGCTTCTGTAAGTTACTAGAATTAGGATTCAGACAATTTTTGTCAAATGCTGTAGGGCAGGATTACATATAGTTTTTAAAAATGGACAAAAGATTCTGTGCCATTAGTTAATTATTCTAGACTAAAATATTAAGTTTCTGTGAGCGCGATTAAAACAGGGACTTGGAACTGGTTACTTTTTTTGTTTGTTGTTTTTTGTACCTCAAGGTGGAGTATTTAAAACAGTAATTTCATCACCATTATCGTCTACATTTTAAATTTTCCCAATTCTTTTCCGAAATTGACTCTAGCAGTCTCATTTTTTACCCACAGAGTAATTCTGGTGCGATATAAATCAAAGCTAATACAATCTTTAGTAATACAATATGGATGCATTTCATTCGATATTTTCTTACGACGTGCCTCTCATTCTATCTTAGCTCTAATGAGATTTTTTTTCTTTCTATCGCTTTACTGAGCTCGAATAAAAAAAAAATAACGAAAGCAACCCCCTTCTGACATCGGTGTGAAGCTACCCAAAAAGGCCACGTGTTTCTAAAACAAACACTCAAAGCAACTGCCGACCCCTCCACCCCTAATCAACTCTGCAGGAGTCCTCATTAAATTTCGCCTCAAGTGGGCCGATGATGGCTTGATGACTAACGAGCCATTTTCCTCGGCGGGAGGTCACCACATAAGGTCGCAAAGTGCTCTTTTGGCGACAGATTGAAAGTCCATTTGTTTATTTTCCGGAACCATTTCAAAATAGAGCAATAGGGATATTTCTTTTCCTTCCTTGCAGTTTTTTCCCTCCAATAAAAAGTATTTTCCTCTTAATTAAGTCTGCAGCGAGTGTAGCTTGTTTGTGATGATGCATCTTCTAGCCCGTCGCGTTTAATGAGTTGAAACAAGACCTGGGACATTTTTATGACACGAAAGTGATTTGCATGCCTGTCGTAATGAAGTTGGTATTTCGTTTCATCAAAATGGATGGAAGAAGTTTTGAAAAAAGAAGAAAAAAAAAAGGAATTTGGGTTCTATTCCTAGATGTTTTCTTTAGATTCCTCTCATGAAAACAAGTTGTGATCATTAGGACATTCTCATGGGAATGATGTGGGGTTTGTACCGAAAGTGATGAAAACAAAATTCCATCTAATTTACAAAACATTACCTACTTCTACAGTCACTTTAGAAATGGTGTCAATTGCATTATTCTTTAAGGCAGCCATACTAAACCTGCGGCCCGCCTAGACTTTTTAAGTGGCCCGGTCATGACTCATTGCTCTGAGAAATTCACTTATTTAAGAACATTGTATACAAAATTTGGTGGGAAATACTTTATCAAGAAATCAAATATATATTACTTTTGCTTTTTGTTGTCGGTGTCGTACGGGTACGAATTGATATTATTTTTCTATTTGGAATAGTTAGGGTTAGTGATAACAGACAATAGTGGAATGAACAGTGGGTGGAATTAATTTTTAACTATCTTTCATATCTTTCAAGCAAAAAATATTCGAAAAAAATATATGGTTTCAGGACGATTGAGAAGTTGACTATTTTGTAGTGAGAAACAAACATGTATCAGTAACTGTTTGATTTGTCACGAAAGTGACAAAATTCACAAAATATACCAATAAACAGGAATCATTCGATGACACTTTTCCTCGAGGATCTCTTTCAAGAAGTGATAAATAGGCTTTTTCTTGAATATTCCTTTTGTGACAGCAACAAAGTGTTTGTCGGTGGTAATATCACAGCGGTAACAAAGACATCCCATGAAGTTTGTTATATTAATGGCAATTATATAAAACCGTTTGCTGATGCATAAATTGTGAAGGAGTATTTCTTAAATGCTTCTAATTTAGTGTTAGTAACAAAAATAAAAAAAATAAAAAATAATGATTAAATAAAGCAAAGCAGGAGCTATAATATTATGATCAATTTTCCATATTTTAAATTTCCAATGTTTTGATCTCCTTCCCCCATTTATCCTCATGTTGCGGCTCGCGTGAAATGGCTGAAATATGTATGCGACCCAGCAGGAAAAAAGGTTGAGTACCCCTGCTTTTTGGTGTCACTCTTTCTATGACTTATTTCAATGGAATAAGCAAAGAATTTTTTAATAATGTTTTCCTGTTACACTTAAAATACTAAATAATAAACAAATAATGAACATTAAAAAACGAATCATAAAAAAGAAATTCAAACTGTGATGCCAGTTAATTCCTACTCACGCCATTCTTTTAGAATCCAGCAATATACTATATTTTTTGAGGAAGGGGAAACTTTCTGGGCTGGCAGCTTTTAGGCATTTATCTTTTCCTTCCCAATGAGTGAATGAGTAAGAATATTTATTAACGTCATACCATAAAGCAACATGGTGCCTACTGGCGACCACCCTCATAGTTTTGAACCCCGGTCAAGTGACAAGAATGACACCTGAACGGGTACCCATATCTCCAAACTACTACACCACGCCTATGAGACTCGATAGATTTAACGTACATCAGCCCCTTTTGCACAGCGGGTCTTCAGTGCAGGACAACCGGCTAGCGGTTGTTGATATTTGGGGGTTCGAGTAAAGATCAGCCATATGTATGCGACCCAGCAGGAAAAAAGGTTGAGTACCCCTGCTTTTTGGTGTCACTCTTTCTATGACTTATTTCAATGGAATAAGCAAAGAATTTTTTAATAATGTTTTCCTGTTACACTTAAAATACTAAATAATAACAAATAATGAACATTAAAAAACGAATCATAAAAAAGAAATTCAAACTGTGATGCCAGTTAATTCCTACTCAAGCCATTCTTTTTAGAATCCAGCAATATACTATATTTTTTGAGGAAGGGGAAACTTTCTGGGCTGGCAGCTTTTAGGCATTTATCTTTTCCTTCCCAATGAGTGAATGAGTAAGAATATTTATTAACGTCATACCATAAAGCAACATGGTGCCTACTGGCGACCACCCTCATAGTTTTGAACCCCGGTCAAGTGACAAGAATGACACCTGAACGGGTACCCATATCTCCAAACTACTACACCACGCCTATGAGACTCGATAGATTTAACGTACATCAGCCCCTTTTGCACAGCGGGTCTTCAGTGCAGGACAACCGGCTAGCGGTTGTTGATATTTGGGGGTTCGAGTAAAGATCAGCCATAACCAGTTTCGAATTTATTATCCCACTGACTTAAACCACACAACCAAAGGTAGGAAATATCCTACGTAACTAATAAGAAGAGCAATCGCACGGAAGGATATGAAGGATATGAAGGATATGAGGTACCTTCCGTTCCGAACGCGAGTACTTAACCCATCGCGCCAAAACGATCGTCCTCGCGTGATATTGGTGCTAGTTCATGTAGATATCCCACCGCCACATACTCCCCTGTCAGTGTTTCGGCGAATAGGCGAACAAACGATACCATATTCATGGAGAGCATGTAAGCAGTTGCGTCACTCGTGTGAGACGGCTTGAGAATTGCGTCATTTGTGTGACGGTTTGATTGCGTCATTTGTGTGAGACGACTTTGAGAAGTAACGGCTTATTTGCGTCAATATTTGACGGCTTAGTTGCTTTTGCGGTGGATAGATGGCACCACGACTGTGGCGCGTGAAGGGTGCGGTTCCTTTGCACGGCCAGGGTCACCAATGAAGGAGGAAGGTTCGTTCTGGGTACCTTCCGTTCCGAACGCGAGTACTTAACCCATCACGCCAAAACAATCGTCCTCGCGCGATGTTGGTACTAGTTCATGTAGGTATCACACCTCCACAGATACTTAACATATAAGTATAATTTACTACATTTACTCATGGAATACTTTGGACTTCTACGCTATAATTCATCTTAATTCTCTTACTAAATTGTCGACTACCGGTCGTAATTCTTAAGCTTAATTTTATCACTTATTCTCCAATTATCAATAATTGACTATTCGTCGACTAACATCGCGTACCTAAATGTCAACGCTTAAATAGAACCATTCATTTGCATAAATAACGTCTTCTTCTTCGAGAGAAAGTTTTTTATAGAACTTACAGTTAAAAAGAGTTAATTTATCCCAAGAGGATTAGTTGAAAGTTCACAGATAGACCCGTTACTAGTGGTACTAGAGCTCGAGCTCATAACGCACCGACCTCGAATTCGTGACCATAATCACTAAGCTAACTAAGCTACCACGGCCTTCTCATTCTTCTCTTCCAGAGTGAGAGGGACATGCTGATATTTTCAGAAATTAGATTTTATCAGTGAGTTTAAATAATTGAAAAGAAAAGACAAAATTAGTCTGAAAAATCTTTTGTAAATATACGAGTAGTTCTTGTGCATTTAAATTATAAAACATAACCAGAAATAATCAATAGAATGTTACTATTCTAAAGGATGACACACACGCACAAAAAATAACTAACGGAAGTTTCTAAATATCGTTTAAAAAAAAACAGAACGGTTTTTCATTTATGGAATCCATAGTTTTGAATAGTAAAAAGTGAAGAGCAGTTTAGCTACCCTAATTCAAGAAAATATCAAAATAATTTTTCTCAAAAGGTAAATGCTGTCCAATATAGTTCTCAAAAGCAATATTTGTTCATCTCATTGCTCAAGTTAAAACTGTTACAAATTCAATGAGTTTTGAGTGTATGTGTGTGTGTGGTGGGGGTGACCTTAATTCGTATAATGATTGCATTTCAAAAGTTTTTAGGAAATTGAACGCGCACAAGTCGAATTAAAAAAGAGACAACAGTCCTTTTTTTTTTCTGTTTGAATGATTTTACAGATAATTATATTTTGAGAGATAAACAAAATAAGTTTCATCTGTAGTTCTTTTCACGCCCTTTTATTAATCCTCTGGGGGAAATATGTCACACAAATTGTTTGATTTGAGAATCTCTTTCTGTAAAGAACAGAAATTTATGTAAGGAGAATTATTGTTTAAAATTAAGCGAAATGAGCTCGCCAGAGATAAAAAGAGAAGGCAGGAATTGGATGCGTTGTTAGATTAAATTAGAGTTTATGACGTGGTGGGCGCCAAATGATAAAGGACAGACGAGGAAGGGGTTCTTTACTAAGTCCACTAGTTATTAAAACACGTTTATTAGACAAAACAAACATATTTGCATACATAACTAGAGAACTAACAGTTGACATGGAATTGAAAGGGATCGGAGCGCATGCTCATACATCCTTACAGTTCCAAAACTTGGCCATCACTGAAGATTGTTCTGTTCGCTAGAGGGCGCGAAAGTCTCTTTACTGTTAATATGGAAGAGTCTAAATAACGGGGGGTTACAAGTTTATATTTGAATCCTTAGTGTGTCTAGAAAAATGGATTAAGAACCTTGTAATGTGAGTTCAAGGAATTGTAATGACTTCACACAGCTCTTGAATACTATTTATTTTATACCATGAAAATTTAAGAAAATTAGATTCATTACACTTTGATTGTAAAATGAGTCCACAGAAAAACAGTCCTCTTTCGCCGCACTGACTTATTTCTCTCGCATGAAATACGTTACTAAAGTGTTTCTTTAGAGGAAAGTCCTATACATCGGGTATATCACAGGGATCCGACAGTTCTCCGTTCGATCTCGGTAAATCCACACCGAGTTCGGGTGAGTTCGCTGATTCGCAATCCGCCGTGCAGTCACTCCTTCGCAATTTCCACGGTTCCAAAATCCGCCTTAATTCGCGGACTCAGTATAGCTTTATTTATCGCTGAAGGGGCCTCAAACGGTTCCCTAAAGTCAAGTCTCCACAGTTCGGAATCTGCCGTATTTCGCGGACTCACTATCGTTTTCTCTGTCTCTGAAGGGGCCTCAAACGGCCCCTGATCAATTCTCTTGCTGGAGGGGCTTCAAACGGTTCCCTCAAATCCAGTCCCTTTCGTTGAATAGGCGTTGTACTTTGGGCATCTGGACTGTATAACAGTCCTCAATCCCATATCATGACAAGTCTTTGATGGGGGGCTTGACGATTGTGGGGTTTTTCTTTCTGCTGAGTGGCATGACGGCGATTGGTTAGACGATGGAATCAGGGAGGCGTGGCTACAGTGCTTCGTCTGGGTTGAAAGTTGGGAGGAAATTTTGGCTTGGGTGAGAGCTTAGAGGCTGCTCTCTGTAGTCCCTTTCGTACTCCCTCGCTCTCCTTGTATACCTTTCGTCTCTCACGATCCCTCACCTCCTAATTCCTTCTTTGATCTCTTGTTCGTAGGCCACCTATGTCAGGACTCATTTGATCTCATGTTCGTAGGCAGCCTATCAGGAGTCTGTCTTGGCCTATATTGTAAGTTCTCCGACGCGCTGTCGTCAACGAATCGTGAGAAAGCGAAAACACAATGTTACGGTGGCTCCTTTGATGGTCGGGGATAGCCTGGAAAAAAGAGGACCAGAATTTCTGACTACCCAGTTGTGAAATTCCTTCCCAGCAATTAGGGAAACTCCTGGAATCTTCCCACGTCTGTCGCAATTAGAGGAAAGAGACCGGCTTCGTCACAGAATCAAGCTGCATATCTGCATTTAATGATTTTTTTCTTATTATAAATATCTAGCGTAGGTTAAAACTGACTCACTCCCCATCAGCTTCACTAAAATTTATAGTATTTAAGAGGTAACAAAATAAAAAAATTTTCAATGATGGCTCATCATTCCACCAATGTGAGCAGAGATTCGCTGTAGGTAAGTACTATAATTTACCAATTTAACAGAATAAAGATATGAAAATTGCAGCAGAATCATTCTTCAGTAAGATTTATTTTAAGTTTAAATAATTGTACTGCGAATTAAATCTGCTTAAATCAAGTTGGAAACTATTCCTTTTTAAAACAAAGTGCTGAATTTTTCAATATCAAACTTTAATTTCAATATCAATTTTCAATTTCGTCTGAAAGAAAACTGAAGTAAAAAACACTTCATTTAAACTCTTTGCGTATTTGCAAGTGTATCTTCTTCTTTGCTGTAA
The DNA here is from genome assembly GCA_019973955.1 of Trichonephila inaurata madagascariensis. NCBI lineage: Eukaryota > Metazoa > Arthropoda > Arachnida > Araneae > Nephilidae > Trichonephila > Trichonephila inaurata. The sequence continues at coordinate 102,403 of BMAV01012729.1, forward strand.
AAGTAGAATCAAACAGAAGTCTTGTCTACAAAATGAAATGTGTTCCATAAAAAGAAGTGAATAGTATAGACAAATATAGGGTAAGGTTGGCTGACTAGGGATGGTGATCTGAGATGGATTAATTGAGGAATCGATTTCTCGGGAGAAAAAAAAATCGATATGTAGCACTGAAACGATTCAGTGAATCGATATTTCATCCTAGAAAATCGACATTCGATTTTTTCTGTTTTGGTCAAAACCATAAAATTATTTACAATTAGTTGAAGGTATTATCTTTAAAAATATAATTAGTTAAGTGTACTATATAATTAGTTAAATGTATGCTATCTATACTTTACTGGTAAGAACAAAAGAAAACTCTATTATCACGTTCACTTAATAGCCATGATGTATATGATTATTGTGGGATCATCTGTTCCTTGTGAGCGTAGCGCTTTTTTTCGATTGCCGGCAACATCGCTAGTGATGAGCGGAACCGCTTGGATTCCAGTAGACTTGACATACTGTTGTTTTTAAAAAGCTTAGATATTAAGCATTGGAAGCTTTTAGCCATATTATCTATTTTCTAAACTTTTGAATGTAACAAATACATTTAGAAAATAAATGTGTTATTTTATACTTGATACTTTGATATCGTCATAAAAATATTTGTAATCGCCGAATTCCCTGAACTAAAAAATTCCGATTTTACTGATAAGAGATCGTTTAATATGGTATCTTTTTCTTGTTTTTCATAAAATGGATTTATATTTACATTGTAAATGCAGATTTGAAAAAAAATCGATTTTTTTAGAAATCGATTTTTTAGATCTCGATTTTTTGTGAATCTATTCATCCGGTTACGATTAGAATCGATTTAAAAATCGATCTTGTTCGAAAAGAATCGCCATCCCTATGGCTGACTAAAACTTTGTTTAACCCTAACTTTGACAATTTATTTTAAATCTAAATAATTTTAAATATAATATTTTAATTTTTTCAGCATACGTTATATTAATTCAATAATACAACTAATTAAAAGATAGCAAAATGGAACTAATCATTCATTATCTTTCACTTTCAATCCATCTTTTTAAAATATCATCCTTTCAACAAAGGCAATTTATTATTATCAACATTTAGAACAAATATTCAAGCCTCATTTACATAGTATTTACCATCGTCAAATGCCAGCTGTGTTTATTTTTCAACGTTCGTTTACTTTATCGTACAAAAAAATAGTAGATTCTATTTAAAATAATTGTAAAACTGCGATCAGTCACTGATATAGTTTAATTAGACGTTAGTAATGTTTACACAATTTTATTTTCTCTTGCTTGATTGATGGGTAAAATATCCTTTCCTTAGTTCATATTATTTATAGATATAGCTATATTTTCTCTCTTTGTAGAAGAAGGTAAGAAATGAGAGAAATTTCACATTACGGTATCCGACTACGTTCGGAACCCTGATTTTGTAAAAGCGTAGAAATGGATAATATTTATGATATTTAGTGCCACTTAGATTAGAAAATGTATGTAAAATTGTTTTAAGAATAGTATTACAATAAAAAATTATTTAAGTACAATATTTTGACAAGAAATGAACATGGAATGACCATTTTTCAAAATATTCTCCTTTGGTGAAAAATCCTTCTATTATAATAATATTTTGTTTGTATATAGCTCAGACCTCTGTACAGAGGCTCAATTAGAATTTTTGAAATATATAACTTAGAAGTGGGTTTATCCATGTTTTACGACAACAGAGGGGAGAAATTTTAAGAAAAAATGCCGATAATTATTTCAATGGGTTGTAACTTTGAAAATAATGTGAATTTTTCAAAAATCATAGTTCAGCCTCTGTACAGAGATCTGCACTATATACAGACAAAATATTATTATAATAGAAGCATTTTTCACAAAAGGAGATAATTTTGAAAAAAGGTTATTCTAAGTAAATTTTTTGTCGAAATATTGTATTTAAATATTTGTTTTTGTAAAAATGTCCATAAAACAATTTTATACATGTATTCTAATCTAAGTGACACTAAATATCATGAAAACGATCTATTTACGTGCTTTTTTAAAATCACGGTTCCGAACGTAGTCGGATATCTTAAGGGATTTGAAAAAGATACTAAGAATGGAAATATAAATGATATTTAAATAATAGGGTGAAAAAAAGTTATTTACAAATAATACGTTTATGTGAATTGTTCATTTATTTTCTTAGACTGTATTTCTTTTAGAAATGTGCGTAATAATATATAATTTAAATTAAATACTTTTTTTTTATCAGTTTCTTATAAAATTTAGTGTGAATATATACCACAGTAATACCGCTTGCGCGACTTTTGCTACCCCAACTTACGTAAACCCAAATTTACGCAATTCGTTTTTTTGTTTGAGAAAAAAAAAATAGTGAAATTGGTAATGTGGTTGAAGTTATTGATCTTGCCAGCCAAATTAATTTAGAAGTGTATTATGTGATGACTTTCAAGAACTGCTGGATTCCCACAATCAGGAGCTCATAGAAATGCATTGAGCTAGAGCAAGACATTAAAAAATTTGAGTCTTTAGACCCAGTTCGATTAAAAGATCGAATGATGGTTGGGAATTTAATAGAAGGCCTCAGTTTAATTGAAGAAGGGCTACAAATTTTAGAAAATATAAACACCAACAGTGAGCGCATTTTTTTCAACAAAACAAGGAATAAATAAATTATTAGTATGTTTCGAGAAAATTTTGCGGGAGAAAAAATCTTTTCGCCGGCAGACTACTTTGTTGAATTTTCTGAAATCTCTTACATCAAAATAACTTCGGTTTGCGATTTTCTATTTGAATCTTAGATTTTATTGAATTTTTGTCTAAATTATTAATACCATTCATCTCAGGCCCCAAATAAGAATAATTTATATGAGAAATCATACCCGACTTACGCGATTATCATTCTGTCCCACCTATCACGTAAATTCGGGGTATTACAGTACATAGAAAAAATTTCTTATCCTATATTTTATTAATTTCCATTAAAATTTTTCGTATCTAAGAACTGATAATATGCTTCAATTCCTAGATTAACACAAATTAAGTGCATTATTTATATTATTTAAGGTCTTTTTAAATCAAATACTCTAAGAATACTTCGCCATTTCTCCATTTTATACTAATTACTGTTTTAATCTATCAATGGTGTTATAAAATTGTTATTTTTTTAATTAAAAAATATCTTGTGCAGTAGCATAACGTACAATGACTTTAAATGAAACATTCAACAAGAAAAAATATTAATATTAAGTGTACCGGAATGTTCTCTATCTGTTGTGGGTACAAGTTTCCTAAGCGGGAAGATTTGATTAACTCAATAAATCATTTCGGATCGTATTCGGAAACTAGGATGGACGTGGAAATATACGAGATGGGTACCATATAGGTTAAGCGAGAAGAATTTGAAGGTCTTGTCAACATATGCACATATTTGCTTACACGGAACAAAATCGAACCCCCTCAGGGATCGTATGATAACTGGGGATGAAAAGTGGACAGTGGCGCACAAAGGAAGGGGGTCCTCGAGTCCGGATCCACCCCCAAAGCCCTTGATTCTTTTTCGTATTGATAATAATCCTATGTATATAGCACGTAAAATTTAATTATGTATTTGTTATTAATAATTAATTTTATTAATTAATGCTAATTATTCATTCAATAATTAATTTTTATTGTTTTTGCTCCCGAAAACCGACAAAATCAAAGGAAAATGATCGGTTGTGTATTGGAGCATGATACGAGAATAGAGGATTTTCGACCGGGGAACCCCCTTGAAAAATTCCTGTGTGCACTACTGAAAGTGGATTACCTATGAAAACATCGTAAAGGAAAGGGCATATTGTGAACCCATAAAACTGCCTTCTCCTCTACCATTGAACCAAAGTTTATCCAAAGTAAGAAAATGTTATGAAAGTGGTGGAACATCAGTGGCCAGTGGCGTAACTTACGACTCCGCAACCCTCCACATCGCGGAGGCCCAGGATTCTAGTGGGCCCAAAGCTTGACTGACGACAAGTACGCAATCCTTTGTAAGATCCGGTTTGAGGTACAAAACCCGACGTTGCAGGGGTCCCTAATATTCTCCGTTACGCCACTTAAGAGGACTACTAAACTTTGAGCTGTTGAAACCGAACGAAATACTAAAGTCGGAAAGGTACTGTCAACAACTGGATAATTTAAAACAACACTCTAAGAAAAGAGGTCGTCGATGTTCGATAAAAAGGACATCACACAGCTTCGGGATAATAACAGGCCAGCATGCTGCTTTGGGGATTCGACAGAAGCTAGCAGAACTGGGCTGGAAAATTCTATCGCATTCACCGTACTCTCTAGACCTAGACCCTCCGATAATCACTAACTTCTGTTCCAAATTTTTGCTCGGGTAAATATTCAAAATCGAAGATATCAGACAAGCATTGGATCAATTTTTCGCCTCTAGGGATATGCTGGCAAAAAGTCATAAATAATGAAGGCAGTTATATTACTCAACACACACACACACAACAGACACACACACACACACACACAGACACACACACACACACACACACACACACACACACACACACACACACACACACACACACACACACACACACACACACAACACACACACACACACACAGTTTATTCAAGGCATGAAAAAAATTTATTTCTTTGCTTACGTTTTTTTCTCAAAACGGACAGAACTTTGCGGTAGACCTAATTAAAAAAACACAGAATTTGTCACAATAATACGATAAGACTTCGTCCACTCACAAATGTACAAAAAATCTTTTTAGGTTCTAGATTTCTATTCGTTGAGTTAAGGTTTCCGACTACGTTCGGAACCGTGGTCTTAAAAAGGCGTATAAATGGATAATTTTCATGATATTTAGGGCCACTTAGATTAGAATACATGTATAAAATTGTTTTAAGGACATTCTGACAAAAAAAATTTATTTAAATACAATATTTCGGCAAAAAATTAACTTAGAATAACCTTTTTTCAAAATGTTCTCTTTTTGTGAAAAATGCTTCTATTATAGTAATATTTTGCCTGTATATAGCTCAGACCTCTGTACAGAGGCTGAACTATGATTTTTGAAAAATTTACATTATTTTCAGAGTTACAACCCATTGAAATATAATTATCGGCGTTTTTTTCTTAAAATTTCTCCCCTCTGTTGTCGTAAAACATGAATAAACCCACTTCTAAGTTATAAATTTCAAAAATTCTAGTTGAGCCTCTGTACAGAGGTCTGAGCTACATACAGGCAAAATATTATTATAATAGAAGCATTTTTCACAAAAGGAGAATATTTTGAAAATGGGTCATTCTATGTTCATTTTTTGTCAAAATATTGTACTTAAATAATTTTTTATTGGAATACTATTCTTAAAAGAATTTTATATACATTTTCTAATCTAAGTGACACTAAATATCATAAATATTATTCATTTATACGCTTTTGCAAAATCCGATTCCGAACGTAGTCGGATACCTTAAATCGTAGATGGAAAATAAATGTTTTTAAAAATGACATGATAACTATTGGAGAGAATCCAGAACTGGTTGATCTATATGCTTTTAGGTAATATATTTCTGTATGTTTTGGCACAAATCTATATCAACATATCTATTTATTTTTAAAAATAAAATATTAAATAAGAACTATTGATAAAAACAATTCTCAATAAACGAAATATTCTTCTATCAACTGACGAGAAATAACTAACATGTGATTATAGATAAATCAAATTGCATCAATTACCTTTTCTTAAAACACGTAATAAAAACCGATAAGCAAAAGAGAAAAAAAAATCTTTAATAAATCTTTCTACAGTTAATAAAATTTGACCATAAGGACGAAATGCATCAATTGAAAACGCACATTGAACTGATAGTGTAATGCAATATAAGTAGCCCTCCTATTAGAATTAAGGCCACTTGAATTTCAGTGATAAAAGGCCATTGATTGATGATGTATTCTATCTTCTGTTTATAAGTAGTGAAGTATAAGGAAATAACTCTTTTACGAAGCAGATGAAGTAATCTTATATCTTTTTTATGTCAACAGAGACACTTATGGTTTTTCCAAAAGCTCCCTAATCAGAGTAATTATGCTGCGAGACAACGTAAGACAACCAAATCTGATTATATTACTAAAACCAGTGGCGCACACAAGGGGGTGTCCTAGGGATCCACCCCCCCTAAAGCCCTTGATTTTTTTTTGGATTGATTATAATTCTTAGTACGTAAAATTTAATTAAATATTTGTTATTAATGATTAATTTTATTAATGAATGCTATAATTATTCATTCAATAATTAGTTTTTTACTCTTTTTTGTTCCTAAAATCGACAAAATCAAAAGGAGCATGATACAAAAATGGTGGACTTTCGACCCTGGACCCACCACCTTGAAAAATTCCTGTGTGCACTACTGACTAAAACTAACCAAAAATTTAAAAAGAATATTATTTTTGCGTGTACAAGTTGCATTTGATACATTTTTAATTATTTTTACTCTCAGTTTTTGAATTTTAAATGTTTTTAACCAAGTGGAATAAAGAATGGTTGATACTCGTTCTATTTTTACACGACTGTTATGTTCCCGAAAAATATGCGTAAAGAAACTCGTGAAAAAATAAATTGCATCTACGGAAAAATAGAAGATTGATTCTAACTCTAAGAAATCAGCAAAATTAATACAATAAGCCATGAGTCTGCATGTTAAGATCTAAAACATTTTATTTCATATAGATTGTACGTGTATCATACTAAATCTATTACCATTTGAAAGGGAGAAAAACACTAACACATGAACGTAATTGAACCCATGAACATGAACATGTATTCATGAGCAAAGCTCTCTCATGAACGTAATGGAAACACATGTACTTGAACATGTACTCATGAGCTTGAACCCATGTACGTGTCCCTAATACATGAACACAAAAATTAGGTAAAATGATATGAATTACACAAAAAAAGATTCTACTCGTTGTCACTTTCTGACAATAAACGTATATATTTGCATACGAATGCAATATTATTCCTATCACTAGAAATCGTCATTAATAGCTATCGTCTTCGTTCCTCATTGATGAAATTCTTTCTGCAATCTCTTGAGCAAAATTAGGAATAGCCGTGTTTAGTATGGGGAGTTCGATATCAAGATATTTGCAAAGCAGAAAAAATTCCATACTCAGGTTATAAAATTCGGCGAATTCTCACAAATGGAAATTACATTATATTCTTCATCTCCAATGCCTCAGTTATAAAAATAAAATTAAACAAATTTTTTTCTTATAATTTGAGTCGATTGTGTTAAATAAATGCAAGTCGTGTGAAAAGGTAAGTAGTTTCTTAAAATTCGTGTTAAATCAAAATTGTGTAAGAGATTTCAATGTAAAAATAGATTTGGGAGTATTTGCATTTTGTAAAGAAAACGTGTTTGTTATTCTCCAAGCACAGACACAAAATGTTCCCTCTTATTGTTCCACATTGAAACATTCATGACACTTCAACATTGTTTGTTCAGTATTTCAAATTAAAGAAAATTGAGCTTTTATATTATTATTATGAAAGTTATTTTATATTAAAAAAAATATAAAAAAGTTAGTTACAAATATCAAATCGATTAACTCTTTCATCTAGAATCCCAGTGGCGTAACGTACACCCCCGTAACTCTCGCATTGCGGGGGGGGCAGGGTTCTAGGGGTCCAACGTCTGATTGCTACCAAGTCCTACCCTTTGTAAAATCCAACTTGGAGGGCAAAGAACTTGACTTTGCAGGGGTCCGAAATGTTCTTCGTTACGCCACTGTAGAATCCGTATCAGATATGAAAAATGCAACAGTTTTTAAAAATACAAAATAATTATTCATTAATATATTATACATATATAAATATAGTTACTCTTTTATTAATACACAATCGATAACATTAAATATGTACCTTTATAATATCTTAAAATGGTTAAGATATTTTTGACAGTAGCAATATACAATAACCCTTTTCGGACATTCACATTTCTACACATGTATTATACCAGTTTTTTCAGTTGTACTGATAGTTTTAATCCCTCAGAAACGCAAACTACGTATTTAACGAGAAATATTAAGAAATATATAAAAATCTTTTCATAAATTTTTCAGCAAAAAAGCAGTTTTTTAAAAAATTTTTTTGTCCCTGTACCAAAAGTAATTACTCTTAAAAATACATTAGCTGATGATTTTCTTTTATGTTTCAAAGGAGAAGAAAAAAAGGGGAAATCTCTTTTAAATAGCAATCTCTCTCAGTAACAGTATCATTCTGTCTAGAAGTTTGTAACATTAGTTTAAAAGAATTATTACGTTTTTGCGTTATGTCATGGTAACAATCTTATTTCCGTTGCCAAATGGTTCATATAATTACCGGATCTAAATTACCGTTCTTCCGGCTTACTAATTGTTTACTCCTAGATGTTGCAACTAATTTACCCAAGCGAAATTGGCGCCAATTAATCACTCGCTTCTAATATCGGAAGATAAAAGTTTTATTATGCAAGTACGTGCATTTTTAATTATCAATATTTAATTAAAATATTATGAAATAATGATATATGTGCGACGCAAAATCGAACAGTTACAGTTATTTTTTTAATAATGCTATATTGTATTGAAATTGATGATTATACAAATGGCTGGGGCTGTTTTTTGATTTGTTTGGAATAATTATTCCGTTACCGAACGATGTAGTTTTTTTCTATACGTTTCAAAAAATTTTCTTTTAATTAATTTATTTTTTAACCCAGAAAGCAAGACAAAATTTTAAAATAATTCGAAAAATTTTTAAACATAAATATTGTAAAGTTAGAGAATGCTTTTTAAATAAAAATGATGTGGAATAAGAACATTTTTTTTTTCTAATAATATTGTGCAATTAGAACATTTTTTAAATAAAAATATTACCCAATTAGAACACTTAGGAACAAAAATATGTACAATTAGAAATTTTAAAAAAATATATTGTATATTTATTAGAAACAAACATAAAAATGTCGAAGTATTAAAAAATTATTTTTTTATATTATGAATCTTAATTCTTGTGAAAGCCAGAGCTAAATTTGAAATTTTTTTACCAACTTTAAAACGTACCACGGTGCAATATATCTTAAGAGATCAAGAAATTTAAGCTAAACAATATATATTACAAAAGAAAGTGTACAATGTGCGTGCCACTGAAATTCAGAAACGAGACCCGGTACTCGGGTTATATGGTGTATAGTCGCCCTCTGTAACCCCTCCGTAATGAAAGGTCCCGTTCTTACCTGAATCGACCCCCAAGGAGCGTTGCGAGGGTTTAAGGGGCGTTACAGGTAAATATTCCCGTTTTTTAACTCTTAGACCTACAGACTTGAAATTTAACAGGCGTGTTCCTTTCATGGAGTAGAGATCCGCTACAAAAGTGGGTTTGCGAAAATTGTCCCCCAAGAAGCCCTTTGCGAGCGCTGAAGGGGCGTTATAGATAAATAATAAGTGCACTCGTTAAAAAATTATTTTATATTTTTCTATACATTGTTTTGCCCCAGGTTTTACTCTCTTTACAATTCAGTTATTGTATCAAAAATAATATTTTTTTTTATTTTTAAAAAATTAACTAGTGCGAAGAACGGGTACTTCAGCTAGTATATATTAAGTGTTTTTAACATGTTTTTAAAGAACATCGTAACGAAAATTGGAATATATATTTATAAATATACTTTTAACAAAAAACTTCCCTTGTAAAAGATTCACCAAAACTCAAAATATGCTTCAGTAATTACTCAACAGTAACATACACTATACCTGCCATATGTTCCATAACCAAACACAAAGAAAACCTAAAAATAAACCCCTCACGCAACTATTAAATTTTTTTTCCTTTACGAAACCTAAACCTACCAATCAATTCGCAACCCAAAACCGAATTCATTACCAGAACTCGCCCATTGTCTATTATTCTTCGGTAACATAGATTCAAAACGACAATCATGCAACGGAAAAATACTAATTAAACAGTCTCATTTGTTATTTGTTGGGCATGCCTTCTCCTCCTCATAGCTGTTTTCCATCCGCCCTAATTGTAACGATGAGTGTTTCAATAGAGGAAACGGAAACCTGTCTATTTCTCAGGTTTCTGATGCAAACCAGCTGCCGCCGTGAAACTGGAGGACTGCGTTTTCTGTTTTAGCCATTCCGCCTATCGGCGGTTCCGCATATAATTTGTTACCTGACGCCTCGCCTATTCTACCCGCTATGCCGTAACAAGGGGCCCTTGGAGATACAGAATAAAAAAAAAGAGTGATACATTCCAATTTTCTGAGCTACTACATGGAAGTCAAAAATCAGTTTTTGGAAGTTACGCTCGTATATTTGATCGCCCTTGGAATTAGAGGTATATGTACAGAACTTGTATTTTTAGCATTGACTGGAATTGAGAAAAATATTTTGCGATTATTTAATAAACAAATTCAGTAAATTTAGAAATCAACATGAATATGAAAATTTTTGTGCTTTCCATGTGTTCCCGAATGAGCAGTAGCGCATAAGGAATTTTTCAGGAGGGGGCGTTGCACATTCTTGTATCAGGCTCCTTGATTTTCGATTTGGAACAAAACACGAAAACTAATTATTGAATAGATAATTAGCATTAATTAATAAAATTAATCATTAATAACAAATATTTAATTAAATTTTACGCTCTATATACTTAGAATTATAGTCAACCGGAAAAATCAAGGGTTTGGGGGTCGGATCCCCCTTGTGTTCCCACTGCGAATGAGTGAGTGAGGGTTTTATTAAGGTCGCATTATAAAGCAACACGAGGGCTGTTGGCAGAATGCCCAAGAAAATCGAAATCCTCAGAAAGGAGTTTAGTCAGTGGCGTAACGTACACCCCGTAACTAACATCACGGGGAGGGGCAGGATTCTAGGTCTGACTGAAGGCAAGTATGTACCTTTTGTAAGATCCGGCTTGGAGCCCTTAACCTGACTTTTGCAGGGGGCGGCTAAGATTCTGGGTTAGTACTACACTGGGCTTAGCACTTAGTCTTTGTTGAACAAAACCTTTGCTTACATTTTTTGCGAAAGTACACAGTAAATTTACATAACACAAAATAAAGGTAAACTCACAATTGCGTTCATAGTTATCAGTGGCACAACAGCCCATGAGGGCTAGGGCCTATTGTGCCCATCTCGGTTTTCATGACCTTGGGCACTGAGGTGCATTAGCAAATGTTCCATCCAGGTGGTCAGTCTGACGTCAACCCCCAGTATTTAGTTCCAAGCTAGCTTGGTACTCATTTATCGACCCACTGAAAGGATGAAAGGCTAAGTCAACCTTGCACAGCCCGAGATTTGAGCCCCGGACCTGTGGCGTGGAAGCGCGATACGCTACCACTCAGCCATTGGGCTTTTATTACAACAGTGGCGCACTCAAGGATGAGGGGTCCTAGGGGCCCGGACCCTCCCTAGTCCTTGAGTTTTTGATTGGTTATAATCTTATGTATATATTAATCATGTATTTGTTATTAATAATTACTTTTATTAATTAATGCTAATTTTTTATTCAATAATTAATCTTGTATTGTTTTTGTTCTCGAAAATCGACAAAATCAAAATATGTTGAACGGCGCATTGGAGCATAGTACCAGAATGGTGAACTTTCGATCCTGCATTCCTAGATATAAGCAGCAAACAATTCTTAATAAGAAATTAATCATATTTGTATTTTTTTGTATTGCGGTGTTCAACAAAATGAGACTGAAAGTTTTTGGAAAGTCATTTGCAACAGTTCAAGAAAATGCTCTTTAATTTTTATTTTTTGATTATTTTTCAATTTCTTCCAATCCATAAATTAAGCATTTAATCATTAAATAAATAATTACGTTCTTTTTACAAAAATTAGTAAAGATTTCTAGTAAAATGAGGGGGGAAGAAATTTATCACCTTTTAATATCATAGATTTGTAGTTATGCTTGTTGCGTAACAGAGATTTCATTTTTACAAACACAGTTCACATTTCCTGTTTAGTAAAAAACAATTATAGTTTGTGTAATTTTAAAAACATTTTAGGTAATTTACTATGCCAAAAAAAATTTATAAGAAAAAATGAAAAAAAGTTATATTTTTAGAAAGAAAAAATTAAAATTCTAGATCGTCTGTAATATGGAGAAAGAGTAACAGATGTTTCTAAACTTTATGAATGAATAAATGAATGAATGAAACAACAAAATAAGAACCATAAGAAAAAAATGAAAACTACTAGAAAAAAAAATGTAGCAGCTGTGTCTTTTACGAGTGTTGTATTGAAAAGTATGGAAAACCATTAAAGATATCGCTGGAAGATAGCACGCAAAAGCGAATTCCCATTGATATTTAATACAATAACAAATAAATTTTATATTTTACGTTGAAATTATAATATATGTATGCCTGAATTATGCCTATTCAATTTGTTTTCGACTTACACGGTTTTCTATATTTAAAATCAACGAGATTTCGATTTATACGGTTTCTAAGTAGCCTCTGTGCAAATGGGAGAACAGGTGTACTTTATAAACTATTTTAAGCATTTCATGTTTGAGTTACGTGTACTTTTTAGTTGTAATGATAACAATGCTTTTTCAGCAGGTACGATTATTGTTTTGATTCAAAAACTTATAGAATGTGAAATAACGGACATTACTTCAACTTAAATAAATTAAATCTTGGTCACAAAATTCTTCCATGTCCTAATGTAATAATTAAAAACGAAATATACTGTTACGAATTTTGTGTAAAATAGTGTAAATAATTTGTATTTGGATATGTATAATGTATTTTCATATTAGTCTATGTTATATTTATTTTATGTTAAAATTGTAATATTCGTAAGAAACGCCGTCCTTTACGTTATAATGGTGATTCAATGGAAACTTGGCGATAGAGCCAAGTTGGTATAATTTTAGTCGACCAAGTTGGGGACTTGGTGACCATGTTGGCGTCGATTTTGGGACCCTACGGATTCTTCTGGAAATTAGTGGAGAAATACACTAATTTCATGATTTATGACGCAAGCGGATCTTTCTCGAAGGATCCGTGAGTCCTATAAATAGGGAGACACTCGCCGAAACTGAGTTAGTATTTTTTTGACTAGCGATTAGTAGTCTTGCCTTGGCCACGAAGAGTCGTCTAGCGATTAGCTCGGCTGTTGAGTAGGCCGAGCGGTGCTTGTGAGTAATCTTTTACATACGTGTATTTTAGGCACTGGGAGTTGTGTCTGAGCGCTGTTGAAGGTGTGAAGCCCTTCTGAGATTTATTCTGCGAATTTCACCGTGTATTCAGTATTTCAAGAATTGGATTTTCAACAATAAATTTCCATCGCTGTTGAAGAACTGTCTTGTTCTTTTCGACTGATCTGCATATAATCCTCTAACCACGATCAACGTAACAATAGTATCTCTGGTTTCGTGCTAGTCACGTTTTTATAGATATTATAATGTCCTCTTGTTGTTCGAGAGCAGGCGTCGGCAGCCTATGGCAGGTGTGCTATATTTGGCAGATGCACTCTGCACCGCTCTACATAGTCAATTTTTGAGTGAATTTAAGTAGGTAATTTTGAAATGTAGATTAATGAATTAAAGATTTTAAAATTATGAAAAGCCAAATTTATGGAATTGTGAAAAAATCTGGAAAATAGAGCTAATGATAAATCGATAGTTGTTTTAAATTGTTGAATGTCATTTATGGAGAGATTTAATCTGTTGAAGAAAACTGTTTTCCGTTTTTGGTTCTGCATATCTATGTGAACAAATTTTTTCTCATATGAAAAGCATTTTGAGCATGCACAAAGAAGTTGCTCAACAACTGAACATTCAGAATCATGCGCCAATTAGAAACTCACTCCTACTATTGAAATATTAAGTAAAACGGTGCAGGGAGAAGGTTCACATTAACATTTTAATTTTCCTTTAATTATATTGAAGGAATCTTTATTTCTTACTTTAAAAATATATATATTTAAAAGATTCGGAATTCATAACACATGTACAATTTTTATTCTTCATTTATGTTGTAGGAATATTTATATTTGATGTTGTTTATTTTTATGTTACTAAATATCTTTAAGTGATGCATATTTATGTAGTAAAACTCTAAATCTGTGTTCTTGACATCTATCCCCTAACTCTGCATGCACTGTCACGTGAATCGAATTGTTTAAAAAAATACAGGGTGACAATAATTAAACTGCAAATGTCCAAAGAGTTCTGGAGAGAAAACCACTGGGAATATTCCAGTGAAATTTGGTATCTACCCGTTTCACATCATGCGCAAATGAAATATGCAAAAAAAAAAAAAAAAAAAAAAATCTCTATTTTTATTTGTATGGTGCTGTACCGTATTTCAATGCTTACCATTGGTATTACAACTTCTAAAACTGGTAGACAGAGCATAATGACATTCTAAAAGCTATATAAACAATATAAAACATCACTTACAGTTTATCAAAATTTCATACAATTCGCTTCAGTAATTAAATTTTTGCAGTATCATGTAATCAAAAATTAACGTAAATTAAGATCACAAATTAAACAATCCAAAAAGACGCTTTGGAAAACAATTAAACTATCATTTATTCAATGAAATTATCACATGATGTGCTCAATATGCGAACCACCACATGTAACCACATGCTGAAAACGTAAAACAGCATAGTCCCGTCGCATTTAAAATCTCTGTTGTAACACAACTCACGTGTCTCGATATGCTAGATTTCAATTCAGCAATAGAACCATGTCGTTCTCTATAAACCATATCTTTCAGATGTCCCCACAGATAAAAATCGCAAAGATAAAGGTCCGGTGAACGGGGCAAGCGTTTTCGAAACCTCTGCTTATGACTCTGTCCACACCAAAGATATCATGTAGCAATTTTTTAACAGGTTTAACGATGTGAGGGGGTGCTCTTTCTTGCATAAATATCGTGGTTTCTAAAATATGTCTCTCTTGCAATGCTGGAATCAATTATTCTCTCAATATCGCACCGTAGCTAGTTCCTGAAACACTACAGCGTTTGGGACCAGTCGGACCCCCCCCCCCCAAAGCCCTTGATTTTTTCCAGTTGGTTATAATTCTAAGTATATAATACGTAAAATTTAATTAAATATTTGTTATTAATGATTAATTTTATTAATCAATGCTAATTATTTATTCAATTATTAGTTTTTTACAGTGTTTTGTTCCTGAAAATCGACAAAATCAAAAATAGCATGGTACAAGAATGATGAACTTTCAACCCCGGACCCCCACCCTTGAAAAATTCCTGTGTGCGCTACTATTTGGGACCACATGGAGTTGGAGTCTCAAAGAAATATGGGCCCACAAGAAAATCACAAATCATTCCACACCATACAGTCACATAATCGGAATAGAGGGGTTTTTCACGTTTAATGTATTGGTTTTCCGTTCCCTATATCCTGCAGTTATGCGCATTTACACTGCCTGATAGTGTAAAATGTGCCTCGTCTGTGTACAAGACCCTCTGTACCCAAGTGTCATTCTCACTAATTTTGACGGGATGAAGTTTGCAAAATCAATTGCTAGAGTGTCATAATGAGGTTTCAATTCTTGAAGCATTTTAATTTTATACGGATAACTCAGAAGAATGTGGCTCAACACTTTCTGCGCCACCAGGGAAGAGATAGTGTCCAATCCACACTTCTTGCGCTTACTTGTTGTAGCATACTGGCTACTGAGATACTACTCGTAGTAGCAATAGCGTCATCAGTATGTTGCCCACTTTACGGGTTTAAGGGACGCCACCCTTTTACGCGTGGAATAAGGCCCAATTTTCCTGTGTTTCTTCAAATTTAGAAATCATATTTTTCAATTCATTGACACTCATTGAACCTCTTAATCGTTTCATACGCCGGTATTATTTCAGAGTAACTGAATAATTGCTACCATTCTTATAGAATATCTTCACTAACAATGCACGTTCTTCTTATTCAGAGTCATGATTGATCATTACTCAATGTAGTCTTGTTTTTATGCTGTTTCATGGGTTAAAATTTGCATATATACCGTCGATAAGTATTGAAACACGACACAGCGCCATCTATTGGGTGAAAATAGCGATTTTTTTTCTTTCTGAATATTTGACTTGCGCATGTTCTGAAACGAGTAGATTACCCTCTGTCCAAATCTCACTGGAATATCATCACTCACTAGCACCCCTTGAACACTTGCAGTTTAATTATAGCCACCCTGTATTTCCGCAAGTGGGGCATTAGTAGATAGTTTCGGTACATCTCAACTACAAGGATGTTGACTCCTATTCTAGGGTCTACAAGAATATTAATTCAAACACAGTAGAAATTGATATCAGAGAAATTTAGATTATTGTGTAAGTAAATTGAGAAGATTCTTGAGGGCGAGACAGGATCTAACAATATAATTTGGGCCTTTGAATCTAAATCCAAAAGAGTTAGAATTGCAAGAAGAACCAAGATATGAAATAGCGATTATAGTTGTATTATATATATTTCATGGTAAATATTTTAAATTTTATTTCTCATGCCATTATTAAAGTGTTATTTATAAACCTTGGCGATAACAGCGATGTATTATAATCATATATGAAACTAGTATCATTTTAACGAACAGAGCAGATGGAGTTAATCTCTCAATATTTACTTCTTCCCTTACGAGCAAAAATAACTAACCTCAAAGTAAGGGTGGGGAGGAGTAGGAAGAAAAGAATTCCTTTTATTCCCATATCGAATAAAACAGAATAACGAATTGATTTAAAAGAAAAACAAGCCCTCCGAAACTTGTACATCTTCCCTGTGGCAGAGCCTAGTACATGATACCTGCTTGTTAGAAGTAATTCTCATTTAATTGAAAGTCATCGTCTTATTACACCATTCCCCTCCACTTCGTCATTTTTATTTCTTGGGAGTCGAAACCTCTTCCAGATTAAAAGTGAAAAGCGACTATCAGAATTCCTGAGCTGTGTGTTAGAGACAGTGAAAGAGAGCCTCGGCCCCTTTTAGTGATAATGAAGCCTTGTCCTCCTCATTACGGTCCAGATTGTTTGTCTGATCCTTGTGCTGCTCCTCCACCAGGAGCATTCCTCCCTTTGCTCTTAGTTATCCTGCCCACATAGAGATGTCGGACACGTAATTAGTTTGAGGGGTGAAGGGAAGGCATACTATGACGAGAAAGCGCGCTGATTGGCCAATTACGGGTGTCACTCGTGGGTCCTCTCGTTAAGGGTCACGTGACAGAAGCCGACTAACGATGAGGGTGGGCTAAGGGCCCCATCTCTATCGGGTTGACCCCCTTCGATTTCAAAAAAGTTACTTTTTTCTTCTTCGAGCCTTGTGAGAGGGTAGGAATTGCTCTAGAAATGTAAGTTTTTTTCTCCCTTTTTCTCCTATTCCCCCTTTTTCCAGATTGTTTCCTTTGTTTCGTTTTTTTTTGGCTTGCCTCTCCCACCGTCGTCTAATTAGGTGGGATGTTCAGTTAGGGTTAGGAAGGATAGTTTTGTGTCTGAATTAACCGGATGCCTTGGGGTCGTAGTTAGTTTTCATGTTTTTCGGCGGAAGGATCTTGTTTTTCCTCCTTTTCCACCCGGAAAAGGTGGAGAGGGGTTGAGATGAAGATTAGACGAGTCTGCTAAATGTGGCTGATGTGGCTTTTACGTAATTTTTTAATCTTATTCAGGTGTAAGACTCTTAGCTTACATTGTTATCAGAGTATATTTTTTCTGAAATCATTGTAAACACCGTCAAATTTTATAAATTTTCAACCACACAGGCACGGACTAACGGCTTATACGCCAAACAAGGTTTATGACCATCGCTCATGCAGGAATTGATCTTTTATATACCATCCATGCATGAATTTAAAATGAAAAATAATCCGAATTGCCCATGTTTCATTTGGAGATACGAAACATTATGCCTTCCGCTAACTATTTTTTAAATTTTTATTTAAGTAAAAAACACATTGTAACAGCAATATCTTTATAGCATTAAAGACAAAAGGCTAAATTAAATCATAAAAATATTATTAGTAAAACTATTAATTATACCGGAAAATTTTGAAGAAAAGTTCAATTGATATAAATTTAAATTATACATTTCTATTTTCCTTTTTTGCGAATGTTTCTTTTAAATTAAAATTACATTAAAGCTTCGTTTTTACGTTTATATATATATATATATATATATATATATATGCGACGTTTTTAATAATTCTCTCTCTGTCACACTAACACACATATATACAGCCTACAGATAATCTATAATTAAAATCATAATTCCCTTCTGTTTTTAAATTGATATATACGATTTAAATCAGCGGCGTAACGGAGAATACTATGGCCATTAGATTCATAAAAAATAAAGAAAAAAATATTCAAGAGGCAAATACCTTATATACATTACGATATTTCTGAGGGCATTAAAGAGTCCCTTACATACTCATTTTAATCGTTAAATATTTTTAAAAATTATAACTTACTTTTTCCTGAGTATAAATTTTAAATTTTAAAAGTAATAGAAAAAATTATTGATTACCGTAAAATCTGGCGTATAATGCTCACCTATACTTTCAAGCAATTTTTAATTTTTAGGTATATTCGCCATATAACGTGCACCCCCTTTTTTGCGAAGAAACCCGAAATATACGTGCGCAATACTTTTTCTTCTGAAGTAATTTATATGGTCTTGTTAGAAACTATAGAAAAAAATAGTATACTTCTAGAACTACAACCATTTAAGCTCATAAGAAATGCATTTCTTTTAAATAAACAATCTTTCGATCTATGTAGAGGTCTAATTTTTTTTTATGTTCATCTTTTTTTTTAAAGCTGTCATTTTTATATCCGGCGTATAACGCTCACCTGTAAATTTCGATCTTATTTTTTGTGTTAAAAGTGCGCGTTATACACGTGATTTTACGACAATTAGGAAATTACGATATAATATTTATTAGGTCATTTAGAACAGTGCTCCTCAATCTTTTTGTCGCAGCGTACCGGTAATATTTTATAATTTTATCGCAGCCTGCTGAAGCGGGAAAGGGCGTTGATTGTTTGTGTTTAAGATTGTTTTGATTTATAATAATTTTAATTCAATGGCATTTAAACCTGCCTCCCAAAAAAAATAAAAAACAGTTACACCAAAAAGGAATATAAAGTGATTTAAGATTGTAATTCTCTATAGAACTCTACACAATACACCACAGTAAATAAAATGGAAATAACTTAATGTTCATTGTAGTCAATATCGTGGGATCCAGGGGCGGTAGGGGGGAGGGGACAATGATTAAAATGTTTCCAAATTTAATATTATTAATTTTTTCAATCAAAATTTTTTCGCCCCCTACAATAACAATGATTAAGCAATAATATATATATATATATATAATGTATTTCCCAAAACTACAATACTATCTTAATTATGCCACTCAAATTATCAAGATAAATATTAAATATTGATATTTTATATTAAAGATTTTTTAAAAGCTTTTGAAAGATTTTAAATAAATTTATATATATTTTTGAAAGAAAAGTATCATTTTCTTTTTTTTCAAAAATTGAAAAGAATAACAATAAAGGTGGACGTTTTAAATGTAAATGTTTTTTTTTCTTCCTTATAAGAATTTTTAAATTTTTTTTGTTCTCGTTTTTTGATATGCTCGCCCCCCCTCTCGTGGGCTATACCCCCCCCTAGTGGGCGTGCCCCCAGTTTAAAAAACACTGATCTAAAAAAAAAAGGCTTTTTTTTAAGTCGTAAATAAAAATAAATGAAAGGATTCTCACAGTTTGACAAAGCCCTGATAAATGTTTGTCATTCAAAAACTTTATTTTTCCAAAGTTATAAAACGAATAAAAAATTTTTAAAGGGTTTTTTTTGTGTTTGATAAAAGGAAAAAGAAACAGATTGATATGAGTGTTTCCCCCCCCTTCAAAAGGAGGGATGTGTTCCCCGGGGAAGAATGTTTTTTTAGTATAGAGCTGTGAGTTTTGGCACCGGCGCGTGAGGTCGGTGGCCATTTTGAGTATTACCCCTGGGTCATTATTTAAAAATTTTTTTTTAAGTTCAATAAATTGTGTTGTTCCCTAAGAATATGTTTGTTGTGAAAACAACAACATCACACACGTAGCCACAAATATCACATTGGCGCAGTCGACGGGGATTCGACGCCAGGAGTCAAGACAAAAAAAACCAGGTGGGGAACCCTTTTTGCATCGTTTTGAGCGAATTCAGCAGTTTTTTTTACAAATTTTCGGGGAAATTAATTATTTTACCCGTCTAATCAGTTTTGGAGTGGGAAGAATTTAAAATTTTAATTCGGATTTGGGGAGAAAGAAACCCGAAATGAAAAGGTTTGTTTAAAAAATTTAATTTTTAAATAGCGAAAAGTATAAAACCAAAAGAGTTTATTAGACTATTTAGATTCGATTTTGAGATGAACACAAAGGGAAGAAAAGGCGGCGGATAAAAAATCAAAGGGAAGAACGCCCGGAACGGAGAATGCAGTTGATTTAAAAAATACAACGGGAAAGTTAAATTGAAATAGAATTGGGGAAAAAAAATTTGGGGGAAAAGGGAAAGTCAAAGGGATAAATTGGTTTTGGGTCAAACCTAAAAAAAGAAACTTAAATAAAAAATTTTTATTGTAAGTGTTCGTAATGACCCCCTTCCGTTTAAAAAAAGGGTTTGGAAACTCTTTTTAGCCTTTTAAAACCCCGGGTGAATTTAAGGGAGAAATTTTTTAAATCTGTAGGAAAAGCCGAAAATTTTTTTAATTTATGTAAAAGATGAAGAAATAAGCGACTATGAAAAAAAAAGTTTATTCAAAAAAATTGAGCCAAATTTTAATTTTTTGCTTTTTAAAAGAAAGAATGCCAAATGAAACGATGTTCAGTTTGCCTCGTTTTTCCAATTGGGATCAAAAAATTTGAGAAATGTAAATGATTTTGATTTTTTAAAAGGGATTAAGTTAGGAAAAATTATATAAACGCTAGAAAAATGAAACCCCGTTCATAAAATAAAAAAGGAGCAAAATTGGTTCAAACAATTCAAAGGGGAAAAGATTTAAGTTTTTGCTTGTAAAGGAAGACTTTCAATTTTTCCTTTAGAGAGAAAAACAGAATGACTCACGAAAGGATTTTAAATATACCCCCTCCAAGAGAGGGGAAGTAATAAATCTAAACAAAAAAAATAAAATTAAAAATCCAAAGGAAATAAAAAAAAGGAAAATTTGGGGAAAACCTTTAGCCGAGACTGTTAAAAAAAAAAATTAAAAATGAAAAAAAAGAAACTTCTCAAGTGCAATATGTAAACCGAAAGTTGACCTTGACCCTTTTAAAAAATTAATTTTTAATTTTAAAAAAGCAATAAATTGTTTTTTGGGATAGCGGAACCCAGTTTTTTTATATGTAATTCCGATACCTTCCAGATTTTTGAATGATGAATTTAAAAATTTAAGCTCTCTTTTGGAGAGAATGTGAAGCAAAACAAATTTAAAAACCATATAGCTCTTGAAAATTTTTGAATCATCCAATGGATTGTTTGGTAGGTCAAGGTAAATTAAATGGACTTTTTAAACCTCCCTTTATATGAATCTTTGTGTTCAATAAATGAGGGTTTAAAAAAAAAAAATAAATTTTGCCGAATCGGGAAGTTCTTTTCTTTTCAAATGATGAAAATGAAGCAGAGTGCGAGAAAGATATTTTTTTGTTGAGGGATTAGCAAATAAAAAATTTAAATTGATTACATTGAAAGATGAGCAGAATAATTTGTTTCCCTTTGGGTTCGTGCAGAGAAAATTAGATAAAGGAAATTTTTTTTAATTGATGGGTTAATTTATCACGGGGATAAAATTCTAAATGAACCAATCATAAATTAGTTTTACCGCGTTGCAGAATAGATAAAGAATGAAGCTAGCCCATGAGTCTTTTTTTGGAGGTCATAGGGAGAAGAAAAAAAAAAGAGAGGATAAAATAAAATTTTTTTTTGGCCCAAATATGTCTAGGAAATTGCTGAGTTCGTCCGCACAGGGTTGTTGGAAGGGGAAAAAATTGAGAAAATTCCCATTACCCAACCGTCCATTTCCCTTTGAGATTGTAAACATAGATGGATCGGACCTATTCAACCGATTAAAGAAAAAATTACGTTCTTTAGAGGATCAACATACACGTTGGCCTGAAGCAGTACCACTTAGATCCCTAACAGCCAAAACTGTGGACTCTCTATTAGAAATATTTTGAGGACTGGAATTCCCAGTATAATTGCCAGTGATCAAGGGACAAACTTCAAACGGCAACCCAAGAATTTTCGAAAGGATTGATTAGTCCTATTTTTCCGGGTACCCCCGCCAGCAACGGACAGTTAAAGATAAAAAGGATTAAAAAGCCCAGAGAAAACCGCCCGCGGGGGTCGACAACCTTTCTGTTGTTTGCATACCGTGAAGTACCGAACACTACTACTGGTGTTAATTTAGATTTCTTTATGGAGAGAAGCTCGAGGGGCCCTTGGCAATTTTTTAAATTCCTGGGGGGAAAAGTCTTTCCGACGAACATTTCCCCCAAACGCTGCTGATTACCTTCAGGAAATGAAGATAAAAAAGGAAAAGGTTAAGGCATCCAACTTCTGAAAAAAAGGCCCATGGAGATTATTCAACAAGAGGTCATCAGTGAAGAATTTTAGCACGGAGAACAAGTTGTTTTTTTATTTAGATTTTAGTAAAAGATTATAGGGATGACCTGAGAGATAATTCAAACCATCCACCCCATCTTAAAAAAAGTTTAAAATGCCCGGGGGAATTAAGACTGTTCACGGAATAAGATCAGGAAGTATCATTCGCGGGATTATTGGTTTTTTTTAAGATGACCACGAATTCGGAGAAATATCCCATCCAATTTATCGAGGTCCACATCAAAAATTCAATGAAAACCGATCTGAATCATCTGAAGGAGACGAAAGAACCGGTACTCTTCTAAAAACCAGACACTATTCAAAGTGATGTGTAGCGAGGGGCCACTTGCTTAAAGCCGAAATTTAACGTGGTTCGTATATCGCATCCCAGAGTCCTTGAAGATTAAAGTTGATAGGATAGGGGGAGCTTTTGGGCTTTATTTAATTGAAGAACCGACGCAGAAATAGCCTATCCAATTGTTTGCGTTTTAAAAAGAAAGATGGACCCTGGGCTTTGCGTTGACTTCAGAGCCTTAACTCGGGGAGTGTTTTGATGATTTCCCGGGGAAAATGCAGTCCTAATTCTATTGGGAAAACCAAATCACACAACGTTAGATCTCTTTGAAGGGGTATTGGGTAACCCATGGCTGAAGACAGCAAAATCTTACATCTTTTTAAGACTCATGGCAAAGTACCGTTTCAAGGTGATGAGTTTTTGGGTTTTAAAATGATCTGCTAAATTTTAGCGGAAAGAACAAAGCATTATCGTTTATAGAGAATTTTCACGGCCCACATCGACGACATCCAAATTTTTCCTTGGGGAAGAACATCCATCGATATGTTTTAACGAAACTTTTCGATTAAATTTTACGGTGAATCGTTCCTTTGGAAAACCTCAAATTAAATATTTTTTCATATTATCGGTTCTGGAAGCAGAACGGGCCCGAAAAAAAACGTGGTTATCAGTTTACCAGGCCAAAACGAAGGGAGTTGTAGTGTACTTTGCTGTGAATTACAGCGAATATATTCCTAAATATTCAGAACTTGTGTATCCATTGACAGAACTCACCAAAAAAGAGGACCTGATTCCATCCCATGGATGGAAAATATTTTCTTTTCATCTTCTGAAAAGGGGAGTGGGCACCCTTTGCTTACCTCCAGTGCCTGATAAACCGTATAATTATTAATGATTTAATTGGATGCTGTTGCCTGTCACAAAAAATGGTGATAAGTGTTACCCAATTGCTTATGCAAGCCAAAAAATTTAAACAAGACTCAACAGTCGGTCCACTTTTGGGAAAGAGAGGCATTTTGATTGTGTGGGGTTTAAAGAAGTTCGAAGTATGGGTATTTGGGACCGAAATTGAATTTTATACTGATTAAACCCTTTTCCTTACTTTAACGAAAAGTGACCACAACGCAAGGTACAAAAATGGGTTTTGACTAAAAAAGTTCAATTGACAATCAAAAATTGCCTTTGGGGTGAAAAAGCCTCATGCTGATGCACCCCCCGATTGGTGTAACAAAGGTTTTTAAATTTTAAAAGGAAATTTTGATTTTGTGAAAATTATTTTTTTTTTTTTTTCCTTAAATTTTTTTTTCTATTTAATTTTTAAAAAAAAAATGCAATGTTTCTTTCAATATTTTTTTTATATTAATGTTCTTTTTTTCTAAGAATTCCCTTTAAATTTCAATTTTTTTTTTATTATGGTATAATTAATTTATCAAAATGGTATTTCAATTTAGTTTTGTGTAAATTTTTTTTTATTCTTTTTTTTATTTTTTTGTGTGAAGTAATGCTAGTTACTTGAAAGTGTATGATAGAATGTATCTTATTTTATGTTTATAGTCAGACGGTTTATGTGTGACACATCAATCTTGTGGGGGGTAGTGTTTCCCCCCCTTTACCAGGGGGTCCGTGCTCTCCGGGGAAAAATGTGGTTTTTAGTATAGAGCTGTGAGCCGGGGACCGGCGCGTGAGGTCGGTGGCCATTTTGAGTATTACCCGCGGGTCATTAATTTTAAAAAAATTTTTTTTTCGTAATAAATTGTGTTGTCCCCAAGAATTGTTTGTTTATGAAAGTACAAAAATATAAACGAGCCAAAATTATACAGCAATACTGTAAAAAAAATTTTTTGGGGGAAACCTTTAATTTTTGCCGGTTTTACACAAGCAAATTTGCGATCAAAGAACGTAATTAATTAAACTGATTGAAATCAAAACCCTTTGTGGGATGTCAGCCGAATTTGGGTTAGTTCGCATATTTCCGCTGGTTAATTTTTTTGTCAATACGTAAATAACTGTTTCGATAAAACAATTGGAAAATTGATTGATTCCCAAAATTTAAAGATTGAACAAACGAAAACCCCGATTTTTGTTTGAAATGAAAAATTTATGGGTTTTTAGGGATAAGTTTCCCCTGCAATAACTACATAATTTGATGGGATGTTCAATGAGATAATAAAATATTGAGTTCGTTGATTATTTCTGTTATATATGAATAATTACCGAGTTGAAAATTCTTCACTAAAAGTCACGTAATTAATACGACAATAAAAGTGCAAAATCTTATTTAATATTCAGGTATTCATTGAAAGAAAAATGAATTGGATTATCAAACTCTTAAGTTTGATGCCCAAAGCGTTTTTTAAACTTGCGCCTGGGGAGGGATAACATAGAGGAGAGGCGCGATCATATTAAAAATTTTTAAAAAAAAGGAGATTATTAAAAAAAATTATTAATTTCCTGAAAGTAAACAAATAAAATACATTCTGACATAATAACAAATAAAATACACATTTACACTGATATAATACACTTATATATACAAAAGTATCAGTATTACGCAATGTATTTTATATAATTAATTTAACAAAATTGAGGGTTCACTTTTTTTATTAACAAATTTTTCTTTTTAAGAAAAAAACTCTTTTCCCAACCCAAAAACCAAAAAAAGCGGGGAAAGAAAAGCAAATTGGGGCTTTTTTAAAAATCAGAAGTTAGAGGCGGGGTGGGAAATTTAATGTTATGATGTGCGTTTAACTGAAGTAACCAACAAGTTACCGACGAGCCGTTGTCAAAGTGATACCATTGCACCAGTAAAAACCAACTTCCATTAAAATTTTGGTGATAAAAAAAAAGGGGATTATTTTTTCAAGGGCGGGATAAAAATTTAGAGGCGAGGAAAAAAAAATCCGGGAAAGTTCCGGCCTTTTAAATTTTTTTATTTTTCCATTTTATCAACTTTTAAAAGTTTTAAAAACCCAAAAAGATTAAGCCCCATTCAATTTCCTTTCCCCTTTCCCGATAACGGGGGGCAAAACAAATTCTTTTCTTAATTCAGATGGGGGGAAATAAAAAATATAAAAAAAAAGTAAAAATTTTCTTAAAAAATTTTTCCAACAGACGGTTTATTCCCCCAAATTTGAGGTTGAGGGGGAGGGGGAAAAGGAAAAATAAGCAAACCTGAAAAAAAAAATCCCTTTTAAAAACTGTTGGGCCCCGTTTCCAAAATTTAATAATTTTATGGATAGCAGTACAGAAAAGATCGCCGGAAAGAGTACTCGGGGGAAATTTTGGGGCGGCTTTTTTTCGGGCCAAAATTGTCAAAGTCTTACCGAAAAAATTTTAATTCAATATACCCAAGGGGGGGGGTAAAAAAATTTAAATTGGGGTTTTATTGAAAGGAGCCGTTTTCAAACAAAATTTTTTAAACTTTTTTAAAATTGGGGAGATGGGGGCAATTTTTTTCCCGCCAAAAACCGCCCAAAAAATTTTAAAAAAAAATTTCTTTAACAAAATTCACAATAAGAACAAAAAAATTAAAAAAACGATTTGGGGGAAAATTTTAAGTAAACTTCAACTCATTAATTAAAATACGAAACTGGTGAAAAAAGAGTTTCTGCCCCGAAATTTGATTCAAATTTGTTAGAATAGTAAAAAATTTGACAAACCCCCCAATAAAAATTCTCCGAAAAAAAAAGAAATTGAAATGTATGTTTAAAATATAGAAATTTATTAACTGATCTGCGCAAACTTATTACATTTTTAGTAGGCCGGTTTGGGAAATGAGTGTACATTAACACTGCACACAAAAGTAAAACAACAGAGGGTATTGGTGCGTGATGTCTTAAGGGGGGGTGTCCCAAAACGCGGCTCGGTGCTTTGGGCCCCCCCCCGTAGTGTGCGCCCCACAACCTTTTAAAAACCGATATTTCAAATTTTAAATTTTCTCATTTTGAAATTTATTTGAGGGGGAAAATTTTTATATATATATGTAAATCTCAAAAGTAATTGCCGTTACCTTTCTTGTTTTTAAAAAAAACCCTTTTTTTATAATAGAAATGTCCTTTTTGATTAAAATAGATTTATATTTTATCAAACAGTTACATTTGATTTTCATAATAAATTATTTTTTTAAAATTTGTTGTCTTTGAAAATCCTTCACTTGGAGGTAAGATTTTCGGGGGGACTTTTCATTTTTTTCCCCCCTTTTTTGTTTGGGTGCCCAAAACGCAAAGAGGGTCGGATGTTTTAAAAAAAAAATTTAGGGTGGAAATAAGATTTTTAATTTTGTTTTCGAATGAAGCACAACAAATTTAAAAAGGAAGGAAAGATCAATTCAAAACGAACACCGTAATTTTCAAAGAAAAGGCAAATGAATATTTTTAAAAAAATTTT